>CP139509.1:77830274-78307774 GCA_021014915.2 Artemisia tridentata subsp. tridentata
AATGGAACTGAGTTTAAGAATAGTGTAATGAATCAGTTCTGTGTGGAAAAAGGTATCTTAAGACAGTTTAGTGTGGCTAGAACTCCTCAACAAAATGGTGTTGCTGAGAAAAGGAATAGGACATTAATTGAGGCAGCTAGGACTATGTTGTCTGAGTCAAAGTTACCCACTACTTTTTGGGCTGAAGCAGTTAACACTGCTTGTTTTGTGCAAAATAGGAGTAAGGTAGTTAAGCCTCATAACAAGACCCCTTATGAATTGTTGCATGGTAGAAAACCTATGATAGATTTCTTAAAACTATTTGGGTGTCCTGTTACTAACTTAAATACAATTGATAACCTAGGCAAGTTTGTCGAGAAAACAGATGAAGGTTTCTTTGTTGGATACTCTACCAATAGTAAAGCTTTTAGAGTATTCAATAAAAGAACTAGGCATATAGAAGAAAACCTGCATGTTAGGTTTAGTGAAACAACATCTAATGTTGCAAGGAGTGGACCTGAATGGTTGTTTGACATTGATTCATTAACCAAAAGTATGAATTATGAGCGAGTAATTGCAGGTACAACTAACAAATCTGCAGGTACACAAGCTAATTCCAATGCAGGTACACAAGCTAAGGAGAATGAATCTGCAAAGGAGTTTGTCTTGATAGAGAAATGGAAGCTTGATCAAACTTTCAAGGCCAAAGAGAAAGAGGGCAAGAGTTCACAAGATGATGCTGTTCATAAAAATGTAGAAGGTGGGGATAAATCTTCTAATGCTGAAAAGGTGGTTAATGAAGGACCACAAGTTGTTGATGAAGTGTAGAACAAGACTTGCAGTAGTAACTTTGATTCTGCTGCTAAGCCAAAAGAGACTACTGCTAAGCCTTTTGATCCTACTGCTGCACCAAGATTTTCTACTGCTAACACTGATGGAAGATCTTTTGCTGATGATGACTATCCAGATGATCCCAATATACCTGGTTTGGTCAACATCTATGAAGACACTGATGATGAGGTTTTGGATGGGTTTGGTGCAGAGGCTGACTTAACCAATATGGATAATGCAATTCCTATCAGTCCTATTCCAACCACCAGAATACACAAGAATCATCCAAAGGAGCAAATTATTGGAGATGTTCACTCTGCTATTCAAACAAGAAGTAAAACAAAAGGTTTCAGAGATTTGTTTGATCATGGGTTATTTGCTCAATCTCTTCATCAGAAAAAATAGCCACAAGGATCTACAGAATTGTATGTTTGCTTGTTTTCTGTCACAAGTGGAACCCAAGAATGCCTACAAAGCTTTACAAGATGAAAGTTGGGTTGAAGCTATGCAAGAGGAGCTGTTGCAGTTCAAGCTTCAAGAAGTCTGAACATTGGTTGATTTGCCTTCTGGGAAAAAGGCAATTGGTACTAAATGGGTGTTCAGATGCAAAATAGATGAAAGAGGAATAGTGATCAGAAACAAAGCAAGATTAGTGGCTCAAGGATACACTCAGGAAGAGGGAGTTGATTATGATGAAGTATTTGCACATGTAGCAAGGGTAGAGGCTATCAGACTATTCTTGGCGTTTGCTTCATTCAAGAACTTTACTGTGTATCAAATGGATGTGAAGAGTGCTTTCTTACATGGGAAAATTGATGAGGAAGTATATGTCTCCCAACCACCTGGTTTTGAAGACCCTAATTATCCTGATAGGGTTTACAAGGTGGAGAAAGCATTGTATGGCTTACATCTAGCTCCTAGAGCTTGGTATGACACCTTATCAAAGTACACGCTAACCAATGGTTTCAGCAGGGGAACCATTGACAAGACTTTGTTCATCAAGAAAGACAAAAAGGATATCTTATTAGTACAAGTATATGTTGATGATATCATTTTTGGGTCTACAAACAAGGTGTTATGTGAGGAATTTGAGAAGCTCATGCATAGCAGATTTCAGATGAGTTCTATGGGGGAACTCACTTTCTTTCTGGGGCTTCAAATTAAGCAAAAAGAAGATGGGATATTCATCAGTCAAGACAAGTATGTGACTGATATTTTGAAGAAATTTGGCTTTTCTGATGTGAAACCAGCAAAGACAACCATGGAGTCCAACAAGCCTCTGATCAAGGATGAAGATGGGGAAGAGGTTGATGTGCATATCTACAGATCAATGATTGGTTCACTGATGTATCTAACTGCTTCAAGGCCAGACATTATGTTTGCTGTGTGTGCTTGTGCTAGATTTCAAGTGACCCCTAAAGTGTCTCACTTGAATGCTGTGAAGAGGATTTTTAGGTACTTAAGGAGTCAACCTAGGTTGGGCCTTTGGTATCCAAAAGATTTACCTTTTGATCTGGTGGCTTACTCAGATAGTGATTATGTTGGAGCATGTTTGGATAGGAAATCAACTACTGGAGGTTGTCAATTTCTTGGACATAGGTTTATCTTATAGCAATGCAAGAAATAGACTGTGGTGGCTAATTCAACAACTGAAGCTGAGTATGTGGCTGCTTCTAGTTGCTGTGGACAAGTGCTCTGAATTCAGAATCAATTGCTGGATTATGGGTACAACTTTATGAACACCATTGATAATAACAGTACAATGTGTATTATAAAGAATCATGTTTTTCACTCCAAAACAAAACATATTGAGATAAGACATCACTTTATAAGAGATTGTTATGAGAAAAAGCTAATTCAAATAGTTAAAATCTATACTGACAATAATGTTGCAGATTTACTCACTAAAGGTTTTGATGTGGGTAGATTTCAATTTTTAATTGCTAGTATAGGGATGATCAATCTTTGAAATTCTTATCTCTTTGTGTTTTTGTAAATGTTTTGTAAGGATTTGTACTGTTATTAGAAAATAAGTTGTTTCTGCTGTTGCTAGTTTTGCTGCTAGTTATATTTAGTCCTGCTGCTAGTTGTTTATTCAACTGCTGAGTATAACTATGAATTGTGATTATTGTGGTATATTCTTTCTTGTGTTTTTGTGGTTTTGGACTAATCTTTTGCAGGAAAAGTCTAAGGGGAACACTTATTTGATGGGAAAAAGGTGTTTAGAAAGATCAGCAGACATTCTACTACTAGCTACAAAGTTTTTGCTGCTAGGCACAACTTTCTACTGCCGAGGTTCTGCTGCTCGCTTTGTAACTTCTGGGATTCTACGGCTTGGTTTGAAAGTGCAAGGACTATTGTGTAATTTCTTATCCGATAAGATTAAAAACCCCCAAATCACTCGCATTAGGGTTTTAAATATAATTGGCTCTCACAAACGGTTCTAAGTGCCCAAAATTTACTCTAATTCAAACCCTAACACACCTTTTAACATCTAATTTACAAAACCCCAAAAAACAAAACCCTAATTAACAATGACGACAAGAATCTTTTCCAATAACCACAATCAAGTTGCTTTTCTTGAAAAGACCAAAGAAGCTGAAGGTTTTGCTGAGGTAATAGACTTTCTTAATGCTACCCACATTAGGTATGCATTAACAGCAAACCCTCCTATATATGTTTCCCACATTGATAAGTTCTGGTCTACTGTTAAGATCAAAATTAAAAATGGGGAAGAATATTTAAAGGCTAAGGTAGATGGCCACAAGGTAATTATTTCTGAATCATCTGTGAGAGAAGCTCTTCACTTTGCAGATGATAAAGAAATAACTTGTCTTGAGAATTCTATCATTTTTGAGGAACCTGAAAACATGGGGTATGAGAAGAAAAATAATGGTTTAAAGTTTTATAAAGGTCTTCTCTGTCCTCAATGGAAGTTTTTACTTCACACCATTCTCCATTGTCTAAGTCCTAAAACTACAGGTTGGAATGAATTCAGTACAACTCAAGCATCTGCTATGATTTGTCTGGCCATTATCTGCTTAGCTACAAATCAGAAGTTTAATTTTTCAAAATTGATTTTTGATAGTATAGTTAGAAACTTGGATAATTTGTCTGGAAAATTTTTAATGTATCCAAGGTTTTTACAAGTATTTGTGGACAAACATTTTGCTGAGAAGCCAACTCATAAGAGAATATATATTGCACCCTCTCACACTAAAATTTTTTTTGGAAATATGAGAAGGGTAGGCAAAGGTTTTTTTGGTAGAGTAACACCTCTGTTTCCAACAATGGTGGTACAAAACCAACCACAAATGGGTGAAGGTTCAGCCATTCCCACTGATCCCCAACACACACCCCCCATTTTACAACCATCAACTCAACCTCAAAAGAAACAAAAACCTAGGAAGCCTACAAGAAAGGACACTGAGATACCTCAGTCTAGTGCTCCTATAGACATTGTTGCAGATGAGTCTATTCATAAGGAGTTGGGTGACTGATTGGTGAGGGCTGCTTCTAGCTTAGAAGCAGAGCAGGACAGTGGTAACATAATTAAGACCCAATCCAAGGCAACACCTAATGAACCTAGTTCCCCAGGAGCTAGTTCAGGTGGTGGTCCATGGTGCCAAGAAACCATGGGGGATACAATTGCTCAAACTAGGTTTGAGAATGTATCTAAACAATCAAATGATTCACTGCTCGCAAGAGGTAGCACACTTCGAAGTGATGAGGATAGCATGAAACTTAATGAATTGATGGATTTATGTACCAATTTACAGAAGTAGGTCCTTGACGTGAAGAAGACCACATCCTCTCAACAAAATGAGATTGCTAGTTTGAAAAGGAGGGTCAAGAAGCTTGAAAAGGAAAAGAGGTCAAGATCTCA
Organism: Artemisia tridentata subsp. tridentata; assembly: GCA_021014915.2. NCBI lineage: Eukaryota > Viridiplantae > Streptophyta > Magnoliopsida > Asterales > Asteraceae > Artemisia > Artemisia tridentata. The sequence goes on from CP139509.1 coordinate 77,834,971, forward strand.
TAGGCTGAAGAGATTATACAAAGTTGGTGCTACAGCTAGGGTAGAATCCTCTTGTGATGAAGAGAGTTTGGGTGAGGATGCATCCAAACAGGGGAGGATTGATGCTATTGATGCAGATGCTGAAATTAACCTAGTAAATGATGAAGTTAATGTTGTTGAAGAAGTAGTTGAGGTTGTTAATACTGCTAAGCTAATTATTGATGTTGCTCAAGTTAGTGATGCTGGTGATAAAGCTAGTGCTGCTACAACAACTACTGTTGATGGTATTACTATGGCTCAAGCACTTGAAGCTTTAAGAAGCACAAAACCCAAGGAGAAAAGGGTTGTCTTCAAAGAGCTGGGTAAATCTACAACAACAATATCTTCACAACAATCACAGGACAAAGGTAAAGGAATATTGGTAGAACCTGTAAAGAAGAAAGATCAAATCAGGCTTGATGAAGAAGCTGCTTTTAAATTACAACCTGAATTTGATGAAGAAGAGAAGAGACTTACAAGAGTGAAAGCTGAAAAAGAAGAAGAAGCCAATATTACCTAGATTAACCAATAGGATGATGTACAGGCAAAGATTGATGTTGATTGATATGTGTCGTTTTACACATATCTTTTCGTCCAATTTTCGAGTCAAAACAACCAAAAACACTTTAAAACGATCAAATAATGTTAAAAATATCTTTGAGATGTGTTTTTGTGTATTCCATATGCAAAATGATTGAAAACGATTGAAAAACAAACAAAATTTGCATAAATGGCAAGTCTAGTCCCTCAAGCTTAAAAAAATAAAAAAATAATAAAAAAAAAAATAAATTTTTGGTCCTTGGAATAATAAGCTTGGCAATTTTGGTCCCTGGATTAGCTTTGAAGATTCGGCAGATTTGGTCCTTGATTTTGACAACTTTACACATTTGGTCCTTGGATTAATTCTCATTTACCCCAACATTTATTCTACAAATACCCACTACCGGATCCAACAACAATCCTAACCCAACCTATTTAAACCCAAAAATAAATACCCAAGCCCACCTTCTAAAACCGACCCAATCCCACCCTTCTATTAAAACTAAACACCGGATAAAGTAGTGGTCAAATCCCCAAATAAAATGGTCAAAATCCCTAACACACCCAACCCTTGTCTTCTTCCTCCCTCCCGCCAAGAACACAAGCAGCCAACACCATCACTATCACCACTACTCCCCAAAACTTTCATCCTTTTACCTCCCTCTCTTCTCCCCAACACTGAAACCCTTCCCCATTAAACCTTCCCATCATCCACCTCATCAATCCGTGTGAGTTAGTGGGCACCAAGACCAAAACAAAGGGCTGTGATCATCTATTTTTAATCCAACGGCGGGGAAAGTCAGCAAAGAAGCACAAGTAACTTTTTGCGAAGATTTATCTCACATGAAAAACACAAAAGGAGGACCGGAGTTATTTATTCTTCTTTTTTTAGTAGTATAAATAGAGTAGGGATGTCATTGTTGTAGGGAGGATTATTTTTAGCTTTAAAAATTCGGTATGTTTTTATTTGTAATTTTAGTTAAGCAGTAGGTTTATTTTAGCAATTTTAAGGTACTTTGTATTTATTTCTAAGTTGTAAGTTACTCTCTTTTTAATTTAAGTCAAGTTTTTTTTTAATCATTGCTTATCCTTGCTTATCAACGTTTTTATTTCTGAGTATCCAGCTTAATATGTTGTGTTAGTTTGAGTGTTTGGTTAATATTTTATGAATCATGTTTAGTGATATTGTAAGATGTAGGATCGAATTATGTGATGATTGATCTAAGTTATAGATTAAGTCCATATAGGCTGTTTGTTGAAGGTTTTTAGTTTCTGCTTTTATTGTTATACTACTGCTTAATCTTGCTTATCTAATTTTCTGCTTATTCAGTTTAATGTGTTTGTGTTCTGAGTTTATGATTTGTAGTTCCAGCTTATGATTTGAGTTTAATGTGTTTATGATTTGAGTTTATGATTTGTGTTTTAGTTTAATGGTTTGCCTGTTTCATATTATAAGCTACTGATCACTTGTTAAGAAAAGTTGAAAAGAAAATCAAAGAAAAAAAAAAAAAGATTGTAAAAATTTTGACAGTCCTGGGGTTCGAACCCAGGACAGTTAGCACACAAACTCAACAACACAACCACTGGACTCTTAGTCTCTTTTTAGTTAAAAATTACAACCCCTTTTGTTTTCTTTTCCTTTATAAGCTTAATTGAACCGATCAGCTTAATTTTAGCTTATTTCCAAAAGCTTTTTCACTTTTTAAATTTTTCTTAGCTTTCTGGTAGTATAAAGTATTTTAAGGAAAATTTTCAGATTTTTAAAAATAGTTTTGGTATTTTTAGTAATTTAAATTAGTTTAAATAGTTTTTAATTCATATAAAATTATTTAAAAATCAAAAAAAATATTTTTCTTTTTTCCAAAATTTTCTTTTATAATTTAGAGTGTAGGGAAATTAATTTGATACCCGTAGGATTTATATTTCGTAGATTTCATGTTTTAGTTTATCACGTTTACGTTTTTAATTACGTTAATTGTTTTTAGTTGTATTTTATTTCCTAGCATATTTATTGTTTTACGTAGTTGTAATCCAAATCCAAAATCTCTCAAATTTTTATATCTCAAACACGATTCACAAACCCGATCTCACAAATTCCATTCAACTCTCATCGGGGATAACGAACCGGGTCACACATACTTCACTTGTGTTTCCTTGGAAATAAATATGACTTGATTTCAACCGATCATTGATTATCAATTGGCAGAAAGATTGCAAGCAGAAGAACAAGAAGAGTTGTCTGATTCTGAAAAGGCTAAATTGTTTGTACAACTCTTAGAGAAAAGAAGAAAGCACTTTGCAGCCAAGAGAGCAGAAGAGAAGAGGAATAAACCACCAACAAAAGCTCAACAGAGAAAGATAATGTGCACTTACCTAAAAAACATGGAAGGATGAAAGCTTAAAGATTTGACACATTTTAAGTTTGAGGATATCCAAGAGATGTTTGACAAAGCAATGAAAAGGGTAAACACATTTGTTGACTTAAGAACAGAGCTGGTAGAAGGTAGTGAAAAGAGAGCAGGGACAGAGCTGGAACAAGAGGTCACAAAGAAGCAAAATGTGGATGATGATCTGAAAACAGCTGAGCTTAAATAGTTAATGGAAATCATTCATGATGATGAAGAAGTAGCAATTGATGTTGTTCCTTTGCAAAGTAAGCCTCTAAAGATTGTTGACTGGAAGATACATAAAGAAGGAAAGAAAAGCTACTACCAAATCATAAGAACGGATGGAAAATCTCAAATGTATATGATCTTCAGTCAGATGCTAAAGAGTTTTGACAGAGAAGATTTGGAAGATCTGTGAAAATTGGTAAAAGCTAAGTATGGGTCAACAAGGCCAGTGGAAGGCTATGACTTGTTGTTATGGGGTGATTTGAAAACCCTGTTTGAACCACATGCAGAGGATGAAGTATGGAGAAGACAGCAAGGATATAAAGTATTGAACTGGAAGCTTTATGACTCCTGTGGAGTTCATTCCTTGATGATGCAGTCTATGCAGGTCTACATGTTGGTGGAGAAGAATTATCCCCTTACAAGACCTACACTTTCAATGATGTTGGAAAAGAAGCTTCAACTTGAATATGACAGTGAAATGGCTAATCAGCTTCTTTGGTTCATCCTGAATTACTTGTGTGTTCGTCGCGGGAGAAAATTACAGCATGTAAGCCTAACCCAATGCTTTATAAACACACAAGACATTAATTTTGATCAAATATTGGTTATTAATAATACGCACAAAAAACTTTAAGTCTCTAGTTTATTAAACCAATGTTCGTGTAAGTTCGTCGTGGGAGCCGATTACGGTGTAAACCCAACCCTTAATGACACATAAACCCGCAAGAACTAGTTTAATTAAATCAAATTTCGATAGTTTAATGTCCGTTTTAATTTCAATAATCTTTTTGCAAATAAAACAGAAGTCACGAGGAACATAATATATGCAAATAAAACAGACAAAAAGAGGAGATAAGGTGAAGACAGACTTTTATATAATGCGATAAATAACAATTTTTAAGACCATTAGGTCGAATTTTTATTACCTAGCTTTTATATATTAAGCTTCTGAATCTATAGTTCACGTGTGACAAAAACACATTTAGAAACATACTATGTGTAAGATAATGTGTACTTAAATAACAGACTTACCTTGTCGGCACGCGGTGGTGCCTGGACAGCACCTTCCAAGTGAGGGATTAAATAACTCTAAAAATTCTTCTCGAAGGCTCTTATCTTCTTCCTGTAGGTATAATTACAATATAAACCTTCTTAACTGTATGTATTGCCCAGTTTTTATATATTAAGCTTCTGAATATATAGTTAACGTGTGACATCTACAAATATATAGCTATGTGCTTGATAATGTACGCTTTAATTGTTTCTGATTCCAACGATTGCATGCAGGTACTTTCGTTTTAGATATTTACAAGATTAAATTAGATAAAAAGCGATATTATTTGTAAGATAATTAATAAAATTACATGTAAAAAAGAAACTATTGACATATTATGAATACTTACTTTTTTTATTGTGTAATTTAGCAGCCGATATTGTTTCTGATTCCTTTTCTTTTAGATATTTGCTAGATTGAATCCGATATTAGTGAATAATATTTGTAAGATAAATAAAAAAGAAACTATTGATAACTTGATATAGAATGAATACTTGCATATCTTCATTAAATAAAAAATTAAACGCATTTGAGGGATTCCATGTTGTCATCTTTCTGCTAGATTCAATTCGTTAGATAGTTGGGACTTGGGATCAATCTGAGATACAAATTGTTTACTAAGAAATTAACAGAATATTACATGAATACCGATTATAGTGAAGAACAAGATTGAAAAAAAAGAGAGTATGTGCGTTACCTTGTCGACAGGGACATGGGCGAACAATGAATTGATGAGAAAAGAGAAAGCAAGGACGATCAATATATATAGGAATTTCTTAAAAGCGTACTAAGCACGGCCCAGGAGGCCAGGATCGATGATCCATGTTTTTCTTGTTGGGCAAGCATGTAGTTTGTTTTAACAAAGCCCATTATCGATATTGTACTTCTACCTACATTTTTTAGAGCGGAATCACTAATTAAGAACTACTCCAACAAACCGGTTTTAGAGCGGAATCACGAATCAATAACTACTCAAACAAGACATTGACAAAAGGTTATGAACCCTTAATGTCGAGTGGCACTAACACACACACGAGACATTTTACACTCAAACATTTATTAAACGTGAGCAATAAAATAAGGTACGATGAATCAGAAACATTTATTAAACATTACCCCCTCATCTCTATTTATCAGTGTTGCAAAAAATGGCCTACAAGGCCGGTTAATCGCCGACTAGGCACAACTAGGCCACCAACATTTTCAATTTGTGTAACCGATCAAATAAACTAGTCAAATAAATCAGTCAACGGTAGTCAAACTTACCGGAAACAAGCAAATCTTGCCGGAAATACCAAAACTTGCCATAAACTAATTTTAATCACTTATAGTCTCTGTTTATATCTATTACAAGATGTTTTTTTAAGGAAAATCTTACCGGGAAAACCCAAAACTTGTCGGAAATGCCAATTTGATTAATCACCGATTAATCCCGTCTATACCGATTACAAGCTACAAGGGAGTCAACCGCCCGACTATCGATTCACGATTTTTGCAACCTTGCTATTTATAGAGAATGGGGGGAGAAACATAATCCTTAATGAATAAAGAATTTACAATTGAGAAGGTTATGCGATTTTCTAATACATGACTAACCTTTTTAAGTTTGAGCTAATACTCCCTAAACTTATATCTTAGCTATTGCACAATAATATTCTAACACTAACCGTACTTGTTACTGATCATTCAAGAGCCTATAAACCAACAATAAGTGAGTAAGGTATGCCTTTGTTCATTTTTTTTAGTTTTATTTTTTTACGAGCAACAAGACCTAAGGGATAGAGCTTGGGCAAAGCCATCACCCTAACCACAAAGGACTAAAGACTATATTAATCACCCATAATGTCAAAAACGCTAGCAGGAAGCTAGCAACAAACAATTACAAAGAATTACAAGCCATGATAGGATCTTGAAAGAAACCTATCCAGTTAATCCTAAGCTTGCTATTTCTATTATATAACCAAAAAAACAATGTGGAAACAATCAAATAAAAAAGTAACGCCTTCTTCGGTTTCTCCTCTTGGAAAACACTCTGATTTCTCAACTTCCAGATAGTCCAAAATGTCGTTCCAACAACCACATGCAACACTTTCTTCGCCAAAGTGTGAATCCGAGAATCATCCACCCAGGACAATGCCTTTGTTCATTTAATTTAACCGACAATCAAATAACACTAGATCAATTAAATGATAACAAACAAATTTCTGGCCGACCAGTTCAGTGAATATTGAGTTCGTTTACAACTTACCTGTAACTAACATTCTATCAGTATAGAAGGTAAATTTAAATATTGGGCTGAAAGAAGCATTATATTGATGGATGTTTACTTCTAATTTTTATATGGCACATGAAAGTATGCCTAATTAGTTAGCTTGTTCCTTGATCAAGAGAACGTGGAACTCCTAAACCAAACAATTTAAGTTGATAGTTGATACGTGCTTATCAGTATTATATTAAAATCTAACTATCTAACCACTTGCTTGAGTTTTGATTGCTATTGAGTATATACGTTAATAAAATCAAATAAACATTGCTCTATTATTGAGTATTCTTGAAACGGAAGCAATTTTATATGTCGAAAGTATTTGCGAAATGTGACTTTCTTTAAAAGTTACATACCATGCACAGGTAATATCGTTAGTTGATGGAATGCCATTATTTGATGAATTATGTAACTTGTAATGGTGTAACCTTTTTCTCGACGTACATATGTTTGATACATAAAATTTGACCGTTTTAGAAAGAAATCTCCAAATCCGAAAGTAATATACTAGGCAACACCTTCATGTTCAACTAAAAACTACTTTCTCGGTCTTAAAAGAATTGTTCATAGACAAAGAACACACAATTTAAGAACAACATCATCAATACAGTTTTTTTTCTTACTTTTGCAGAATTACAGTTTCACCTTTAAATATCGTTTTAGAGTTAATTTCAAAAATGGTCCATGTGGTCTATCGGGTTTAACACTTTTAGTCCCTATACTTTTTTTTAACGGATCCAGTCCCTGTGGTTGCGACCCATAACAGGTTTCGTCCCTTGACCAAATTTTCCGTTAGTTTGACTGTTTAAAAGAATGAAATGACCAAACTACCCTCATATTATTATTATTATTATTATTATTATTATTATTATTATTATTATTATAAAGACATATAAGACCCAATCATCTTCAACAACACATTGATTTATCATCATCATCAATGAATGAAGCAAAGCATTGATTCATCATCATCATCATCATCAGTGAGTGAGAAGAGAAGAAAATAAAGCAACTTCGACCAACAAATTCTTCATCCTCCTCGTCCCCATTACAAGGCATTGATTTACAATTTCTTAAAAGTAAATCAATGCTTTGCTTTATTATTATTAAACAAATAAAGCAACGCCGATACAACGCCGATACAACTCCAACCAACAAATAAAGCAACACCGATACAACTCCGACCACACCATAAAATTCCGACCATGCCATAAAACTCCGACCAACAAATAACCCTTTTTGATTTCTTACTGCCCTTCGAGAACCGAGCACCAAACAAATTTTGTTTGATTACATTTTGCTAAAAGGCTTCAAGATCTGAAATAAGGAGGTCTAAGGTAAGGTGTCGTATGTGTTTGTTTTTCAGTGTTTAAGATCTATGATGTGTTTTCTTGGTTAAGATTGTAACAATCTTTTTTTTGTTACAAATACAAACCTGAGATCTTTGATTTACTTTTAAGTTTCGTTGTTTGTAAAGATCTATGATGAGCGTGTGGTAGATCTTAAAAGATCCTTTGACATTTGAGATGAACACACGGGATCTTGGTTCTTTTCCTTGTCTTCGAGTCCTGAATGTTGTGTTGTAGATGTGTTTGAGGTGGGGGTGGTTTGGGGTGGCATTGGTTGTTGAAGAAGAAGGGTGGCAGTGGTGGTTGTTGTTGAAGAAGAAGAAGGGTGGCAGTGGTGGTTGTTGTTGAAGAAGAAGGATGGTGATGGATGGAGGTGGGGGTGGTTGGGAGTGTGTTTGTGTTTGTTTGGAATAAGGAAGAAGAAAGGTTCACGCAAAATAAGAATTGAATAAGAACTAATTTCTTAAATCATAGTTTTTTTATATATGCAAAATGACACAATTACCCTCCCATGTGCACGTCACATGACCAATTTAACGGTCAAACTAACGGAAAATTTGGTCAAGGGACCAAACCCGTTATGGGTCGCAACCACAGGGATTGGATCCATTAAAAAAAATATAGGGACTAAAAGTGTTAAATCCGATAGACCACAGGGACCATTTTTGAAATTAACTCATCATTTTATAACTTTTTTAAAATTTGTAATAATAACCTCAGGTTAGGGTAATATGATAAACCTGATAAAAATTTTCTTCTATTTTTAAAATTGGACAATTAATTTAAGACAAACCAGAAAAACATGTGGACAATAAATTTGAGATGGAGAGAGAATAATAATGATTGCCCATAAGTTGGGCTAATAGGGGCTCAAATATTTTTTCTTATAGAGTAAATTACAAAGATGGTCTGTGTGGTTTGCGTTGACTCACACTCTTGGTCTCTTGACTCTTTTTTTTTTTTTTTGCACTTACAGCCACCAACTCTGAAACCCTTAACACTAGTAGTCCCTTGACCAAACGTCCGTTAGGTCAAGGCGTTAAGTTATAACATGTGCGCAATGGGAGAGGGTAATTTCGTCCATTCTACTTTTATATGCATTGAGCCTCTAAATATGCAGGCATTAAATACCCATCGTTTCATTTTCCCTCTTCATTTTCTCTCTCATAAACAAATCTCACAAAAACACAAGCATAACCAAATTTTGATCTAATTTCATCATCAATGCGACAATGGTTGGAACAAAAATGTGGAATATACGGCAATCAAAAGATGATTGTGATGTTCACGATGTATATGGTATGTATCGATTATCATTTACTTGTTGTTATTGCATGGTTTGACTGAAAAACCTTAATTTGATTTTCTTTAATTTTTTTGCAGCAAATGAACCTGATTTGTTTTCAATCAAGGTTCATTATGGTGGGAAGTTCACTGATAGACTAGATAGAACCTACGAAGGTGGTTACTCCAGCTTTGTTGATATAGTAGATGTGGATGAGTTCTCTGTTCACGAAATTGATGCTATGGTGGAAGAGTTAGGTAATGATGGTCACTCAGTTATGTTTTATCACTTTCTTATACCTGGTGAGACTTTGGACTAGGGGCTACAACCTTTAGCTAGTGATAAAGATGTCCTTAACATGTGTAAATATGTTAGGTTAGGTCATAAGTTGTTGCATGTGTATGTTGAACATGAAAGGACCAACCGTGATCTCTACTACGCATTGTTAGTTTCACCTAATAAGAAAAAGAGGTGTGTTATAGAGGAAATAGAAGAAGATGTACCAAAACAATCACCAACTGGAGTGATTAAGAGACTTAGGATTGAACTTAACAATAAAAAAGGTTTAGTACAAGAACATGGGCAATCAAGTGGTCGTGTTGTTGTTGAAATACCATCCCAAACTCAGATTAGTGTTGTTGCTAATGAAATTCCCTCAAAAACAGGTGACACTAGTCAAGTTAAGATACAAGAACAGGGTCAAGGTAGTGGTAGTGGTATTGCTAAAGAAATACCATCTGAAATTGGTGAGTCTAGTCAAGTTAGGATACCAGAGTAGGGTCAAGGTAGTGGTGTTGCTAATGAGTTACCTTCTCAAACCACTGATGTACCTAGTCAGTTTGTCAATGAATTCTACTCATCTTATGACCCTTACTTGGGTGATGCTGAGTTCAACCCTTTTGATGGCCTAGATGAAATTCTTCCACCAGAGACTGAGGTTAGGGTAGAAAGCGGCCCAGAGGTTGATGGTTCTGGGTCTGAGAAGGATGAGACAGAGGATGGGATAGAGGATGACAGTGATGATAGTGAGTACATTGTAGATTTAGACAATGATGTACCTGAAGTTGATGTGGACATGGAGAATTTCAGACTGAATGTGGATTTGGAAGCAGAATTCACTGGCTGTGATAGTGATAATGGTGTACAAGATCTTGATGCTGATATTGATGATGTGTTTGACAATGAAGAGTTTATAAGTGGGTCTGAGAATGAAGATGAGTTTGATAGGGCTAGGAGAAGGAAACTCAAACAATTAAGGAAACAAGCGAAGAGTAATAGTGAAGGTAGGATTTACAAAACCTACTTCTATGTTTGGCAAGATTTTGGTAGTGCAACAGAGGTTAAGAAGTTGATAAAAAGGCACTCAATTGAAACCAAAAGAGAAATTAAAATCGTGAAGAATGATAAAGGAAGGGTCAAAGCAACTTGTTTCGGTCAATTGCCTTCATTTGAAACTTCTGGGCCTAGTGCAGGGCAAAAGGAACAAGTTGGGCCTAGTGTTGGGCCAAATGTAGCAGCTTGGCCTAGTCAACCATCTGGGTCAACTAATCAGCCTATAAAGGAAAAGTGGACTAGGGATAAGATAAAGGTTATTAAAGGAGGTAAACCTAGTTACATGAAAGTAGGTGGAAATAAATGCCCATGGGTATTGCATGTGTCAAAGGTTAAGGTCACAGAAACTTGGAAGACCAAAACATATGATGCTACCCACCATTGTCTACAATCAAGAAAAATCTTGTATGCCACATCAAGGTTCTTTGCTGAAGATATAGTAGATCAGATTGAAAAAAACCCAGAAATACCTATAAGAGCTCTTCAAGATCAATTACAAAAGACACATGAGGTTTTAGTTTCAAATGAAAGCATGAAGGGCTAAGGCACAAGCAAGTGAGGGGTGATTACACAAAGCAATACGAGATACTGAGAGATTATTGCATGGAGTTGATGTCTACAAATCCAAACACAATTGTGAAGATCCAATGTGCTAGGGAGGAGGAATGTTCAGATACTAGAAAGTTTGAAAGGATTTATGTTTGCTTGGGGGCTTGTAAGGAAGGATTTAAAGCTGGTATGAGAGACATTTTGGGGTTAGATGGAGCCTTTATGAAAGGACCTTTTCCAGGTCAACTCTTAACTGCTGTAGGCATTGACCCAAACAATGGTATCTATCCATTGGCTTATGGGATAGTTGAAACAGAGAACCTTCAGTCTTGGAAATGGTTTTTGACTTGCCTTGGAGATGATCTTGATCTTTACAGAAACTCCAACTTCACTTTTATCAGTGATCGTCAAAAGGTACATTTAATTCTTTACAGAAACTCCAACTTCACTTTTATCATTATTTAACTGTATATTAATTTAGTGTAATTTACTCAATAAACAGGGTCTTATACCTGCAATTTCCAAATTGTTTCCATGGAATGGAAGGGCATACAAAGACCTTCTTTGGAAAGCTGCTACTGCTTCAACTGTGCCATACTTTAAGATAGCAATGGAGGAGTTAAAGGCTTACAGCAAGCCATGCTATGATTGGTTAGTGAAGATTCCTCCACAACATTGGGCTAGATCCCATTTTTCAGGTACAAAATTGTTCACAGTTTATAAACTTGTTGTGTAGATGCTAAACTTGTTTAGATAGTAACTAATTACAAGTATATTAACAGGAAGGGCAAAGTCAGATGTATTGTTGAACAACATGTGTGAGATTTTTAATGGTAAACTGGTTGATAGGAGGGACAAGCCTATCATAGGAACACTGGAATACATAAGGGAATATCTGACGAGGAGGATTATGACATTGAATAAAGTGATTGCTAGTTCTAGTGGTCCTCTCACACCTACTGCAGAGAAGTTGTTTGATGTTATCAAGAAAGAGGCTACCCAGTACACAGTTCAATGGAATGGAGGTCAACACTACCAAGTGAGTGGTCCTTGGGCAGATCAGTGACTTGTGGATGTTGTTGAGAGAACTTGTTCATGCAGGAGGTGGGAATTAATAGGGCTACCATACAAGCATGCAGTGGCTGTAAACTTCAACATGGTACAAAACAGGCAAGAAGTAGGCATACCAGAGACTTGGATCCATCCTTGCTACAGGCTAGAGACATGGAAGCAAGTCTATTCATTCAGATTATGCCAATAAAGGGACCAAAATGTGGCCTAAGTGTGATGTTCCATCAACAATCATTCCACCAGTTCACAAGGATCAACCTGGCAGGCCAGAAAAAAGAGAAGGAGGTCAGCCTTGGAGATGAAAGACAACATGGTCAAGAACTGAAAGCTTTCAAGAAGGTTAAAGACAGTTACATGTGACAAGTGTAAATGCCGTGGTCACAATTCTAGAAGTTACACAGGTCCAAGAGTTGAAAAGACCAAGAAGAAAAAGTCAAATGTTGCAGCTGGTGGTGCAAGTGGAAGAACTGAGCCAAATGTTGCTGCTGGTGCAAGTGATGCAGCTGGTGTAAGTGGAAGAAGTGTGGATAAGGGAAAGGGTATTGAAGTTGGTGAAGCAGGTTCCAAGAAGAAATAACCCAGGAAGAAAGTGATTAACCTTGGCTAGTGTTCATTTTACTTTGCAGTTTATCTCAATGGTTGCTTGTATGCACCATAAACAATATTTCATTTTGGTCATATTTGTGTTTATGTCAGTGGTTGCTTGTATGCACCATAACCTTGGCCAGGTTGGTTGTTAAGATAATTTGACTTGCCTTTATGTGTTCTGGATACCAGAACAGGATGATGACTCATTTAATCCAATAGTTAATAGCTATTAATGACAGCAAATTTTCACTAAAACCTTGTTGTGTTTGCCTGCTTCATTTTGTGACAAACGATAATTTTTCCACTAATATTTTAATAATAAATGTTAATTTATTATTACCTGATTGATAAATTAAGCATTCATATGCTTACACAACTATTTCGGGAAGCAAACCCACACACTGTAACACACAGTAAGTCACCAAAACTATTTAATCTCACCAGAAACAGTGAATTTTCCACTTTCTCACATTTACAGACTATAACATAATGAAAGTGAGAGGTTATCTCACTTTTCTCGAAAAACGATACCACACGCGTACCGACACCACATTAGTAACGGTTTAATCTCACGATTTATTTTAGAGTCAATAAATTTTATTTTTATGCCAGTTTTATAAAAACGTCTCCGAAATTTTATTTGTCACGTTTATACCAAACCGGAAAAACACGAATACACCTCAGCTCAACGGAACACGGGGTACACAAAATACACTTTAATAAAAATAACATATACATATTTCTTCTTATCCCTTCCCCTTGATAACCGCCCCACATATCTGCAATTCATTTTATCATCTTCCTGGCTTCATCTCCAACACATCCTAGATCCGTCTCCATCCAAGGCCTAGGCTACATCGACTTTATCTCTTACCAATGAAACCGTCGCCATCACTTCCCATCTCCCCAGGGACATTGATGAGAAAAGATTTAGATATTGAAGAGTGAATCACGAGATCTCCTAATTCTTCCAAATGGATAGTGATTTTTGCTTAATCTAGTTCCTCACAAGATTTCATCTCAAGAAAGCATGGTCAAAAAGGATGTTCTTTTTCTCTTTTTATTGCCACCGATCCATAGAGACTCCACACACTCACCAAATCATTTGCAATCTTATATCAAAGACTAGTTTTCTTAAAGGTTGCTTTGAAGCTTGGTTGTGGGTTCCTGCTTGGATTTGGATTGGTAAAGTTGTAATTGGGTTTTCATTGCTTTTGGTTTTCCTCTTCATTCGACATCACTAACATCTCCTTGTAAGGATCTCGATTCTTAATACTTTCTAATTTTCTTGATGTCATTTTATTAACAACTTGTTGTTTTGATTAATTTTACAAGATGTGATCATGTTTATGTTCATCGATCGACACCAACATGGTTATGATTAATTTTAGTTGTTGTTGTTAATGTGTGGCAAATAAATAAATCACAAACTAAAAACCAAGATTGGCTCATGGACTAGTAGTGCTTAATTTGTTTAAACTAGGTTGTATTTGATGGTGGTCTCAGTCGAACCTACTGTGGTTCGAACCACAGTAGGAGTATTTGATGTTTATTTTCTTGGTCAAGTTTGCTTTGTTGATTTTTGCTTGTGCGTGCCATACTGCCACAAACCCATAAGGGAGTGTTATAAATATGTAACGGTTGCTCACTGAATTCCTAAGACAAGAGTCATAAACGTCTAAACTTTGAATTAATTGGAATTGGTTAACTTTGATTGTAAAAATGGTGTTGGGATTTCTTGTTTTGAGCCTCGAATGGTGTTGGATTTGTTGTATCTTTAGTAGTGGTTGATTGATTGTTTTCGTCTCGAGTCGCGTGTTCAAACCCGAGTGGGTTACGAGTCGAAACCCGTTTGGGTCTCGTTTGAGTCTTGATGTTATTTAGAAGATTTACAAGTAAATAAATTAGGTGGTGAGAGCCTTGTGGTTATTTCAGTTTGGAGATATAAAAGTGGCTAGTTGATATTGTTGTTTTGACTCTAAAATTTCGTTGGTTTTGGTGTCGATTCACAACAGTAAAACCAAGGGTGTTGGCTCGACGATGTGAAGCTCAAGAGAGCGTCTTCATTTAATATTTGAGTGTCGATTTTGTGCTTGGTTTGGTCTTGGTTCCCCCCTAACCCATTTAGGGTGCGTTTGTTTGTCTCGGTGTCGAGTCACAAGAGGGACACCCACGGGGGTGTTCGTATTTCCAGCTTATTGGTAAATTCCACCGAGAGTTTTGGTGGTTTAGTTCAATGTCGAATAAAATAGGGTGCGTTTTGTTTTGCATTTCCAGCTAGTGTGCGTTTGGTTCAAGAATGGGCCAAAGCCCATTCACCTTATTAAAAGGGTGTGTTGCGTTTTTAGAAGTGGACTGAGCCCACTCAAAAATTTAAGAGGGTGTGTTGGGTTTGTTGTTACAACTTGGTCCACAGCCCACTCCACCGTCTTTAAGGGTGCGTTCGATTTGCTGCTTTATTACGACTAATCGCGACTTACCTCGACTTATTTTATTTCACGACTCAATCGATTCACTAGTATCTAATCATACTTATAGTATGGAAACAAAAATGTAAAACTATAAGTCCTACTCTATTAAATATTAAGCCAAACTAAAAATATAAGTGTTAACTTGAATTAAGGCTTTTGATTTATACCACATTATTTAGGCTTAACATGACCCGTTTTAACTTATAAGAACCTAACTAAGTTTAATAAGTAATGTAAGTGGTTTATTTGCTAGTATAGAAATTCTAATACATGTGTATTATTCTCGGGAAAACTAAAACGTATATAGGAGTCATGCCCGATTTTTGTGAAAGTTCTATACTTTGAGCAGTTTTTACAAAGACCGATTAACAAACAATAAACGAAACATTTTATGCAAACATACACCCCAAAAATATAAATTTTCATCTATTAGCTTATATTAAACACCAACACCTCAATGAAACATTTACTTAACAATAATTAATTATATACCTTTTTTTATAAGATTAATTAATGTTTTATATATACAAATATATGTACATTTGGTGATATAAATTTGACAGCAATGTTGTCACAATTCGACGATGTCTAATATTTACTTGTAGTTACTCTCCGTATCTCGTCTTTCGGTTATTGTCGAACCGAGGATTTATTCGTCTTCAATACTTTTATTATTGTATACCTATATACTATACACTTTCAAGAGCCAATACTTGCAAACATTTAGAAAACTGTTTTCAAACTTAAATGCTACCACACAAGCAACAACAACACAAACATTTTAAAACTTTTAAACTTTTCTAATCTTCATCGAGTCTTAAACTTAAACTATGAACTAAAACATGCCTTACTAATCAAGGTCGCGTGTTGGTGTTGAACACTGTCTGAACTGTTGTATTATCTGACTGCTATTTGCCAAGGTGAGTTTATAGCCCCACTCTATTTATACTTGTTTTACAACTATGGGGTGAGAAACATGCAAAACGATTTCTGGACCACAATAATGTTTTATATTCTCAAACTATTACATAGAATTTGCCTAAGACACTGAATCCCACATGCCTAAACTCATGAACTGTCAATTCCTGCGGGGAAGCGCGAATGGTATAAATAGATCTATTGGGGTTGACACCCCCGTTCGGTTTGGCCAGGATGACCAAATGCGAGCGTATAACATGTCGAAACACGAGTGTCATGGGATAGACACTTACAAGGGCTTTATTTAACGTGCTTTTAGAGCATGCAAAATGTCAAGCTTCGGTTGCATGAACTTAGTGCTAACATAATAGACTATTTTTATATGACATTATATGCGTAGTAATGTTCATATACCCAACTCATGGTCCACACTATAGATTTTACTGTTATTTACAAACCTATGAACTCGCCAGCTTTTTGCTGACTTTTAGCTTGTTTTCTCAGGCTTTTAAGCAACTCATTATTGGCAAGGCGTGGCAAGGCGATGGTCATAAACTATTTACCGAAGTGTTTTCACACATTTTTATGACTTGTTTTATAGGACCATTAAACTTTAGGCTTATCTGTTAAATTTAAAACTCTGATGTAAACTTGATTTAATTCAACTAAATGTATTCTAACGAAGTATGTATTCCATTCTTTATTACCTTGTGTTATGATTTCCAATCCAGTAGCACCCCAGGACCCGAATGCTTCCGCTATACCAGATTTTGGGAGTGTTACAGATTGGCATCAGAGCCTAGGTTATAGAGAACTAGGTACATATAAACCCTAAACTATAACCGCTTTTTACAAAAACAAGTCCCTATGACCGCATGCCAAGCCTGTTGCCTTAATTACTGTTTTACTTGACACAACTATATGATATGTTTTACAGTTTGATGATTTATATCATACTTGATTTACACTATATACCAAAAGTATTTTCTACATATACATACCGTACTTGTCACAACTTACCTTCCCCTACACAATTTCACTACCCGACTCCGAGTTCGAACGCTCGCCCAATTCTTTTGAAACACCTAATTTACCACCATCTAGAAATCCACCAATTCATTTGGTCACGAACTCAACCTATCGCCTTAAAACATGTATCCTCGAGACATCCACTCTTAGGACACATCACTATTAGGTCTCATTCCCCCTTCATTTTGAAGGGACATGTCGTTTGGGAAAGAAGACCTAGTCTCCGTAACCATGTGACGACTATTAATCCATGACAAGTGTGATTATCTATTCAATTGTGTCTCTTCTTTCATGGTTGACTTCGCACTACTAGAAAAAGGGCTATCCTTGACCCGCTTTTTATGACCCACGCTACAAGATGACGCCCAAAGAGCAAAGTCATAAAATAAGAGTCATTTCGAGTAAATTTTCTTTTGGGGATGACTCGTTTTCAGAAGCGTCATAACATATGGGTCATAATGTTGTGGTATAAAAGGGAGCTTTTTTTTTTATTCATAGAAACACACACACACCACACCCATAACTCTCTCTCACTCCCACCCATAAAAAAAACACATACGCCTCCGCCTCCTCCGGCAACCAGCACCACCACCGCCGCAACAGTCAGCCACCGCCACCACACCGTGCCTTCCCCGCTACGTCCTTTCTTCGATTCGGTAACCCACGCACTCTTTTTCACCATTTTATTCGAAACCCTAATTATTTTTATTAAATAAATCGTGTGGATTAGGTTTAGGCAATGTTGGTTTTGTTATATTTAATTTGATTTGTTGTAATTGTTGAATTGTTGTTTGTGTTAGAATATTTGTTGAATTATTGTTGTATTTAGGTTAGATTGGTTGGTGTTTGGTTTGGATTTTGGATGAGATATCATTGTTTTAGATGAGGCTGAGAGTTCAAGTAAGTTTGGTTTCAGGTAGGCCATATGCTTTGATTGTAAAATCACTGAATTTTCAAACTCTTGTTTGGATGCAAGCATTTACATTCTCATTCGTTTATTCACTTATCGAGACTGTAGGGTTAGTGATGGACCGATTGCTGGATCTTCTGCCTACGCTGATGATGAAGTTGGAGCTTGTGGTGCTAGTGGTGATGGTGATGTTATGATGCGTTTCCTGCCATGGTAGTCTTTATTTTGTTGGATCTTTTTAATTCTACTGTACCATATAGACATAGTCATGCGGATTTTTTACTAACCCCTAACGTTTATCAGATACCGAAACATTACGTCATGCTGCAAATGCTACTATCGAGAGACTCACAACCTTGGGATTTCCTAGAGATTCAGGTGACTTCAACCTCCATCTTTACCTTTTTATAATCTGCGTTAATCAGAACCAGATACGATAACAGCTGTAATATAAACAAACACTGCACAAAAGTACAGTTCTTTGAAGCTGTAACAATATGATGATGTTCGAGTTCTTGGAATATTTTTCATGGAAGTAAGTAGTAAAACTACCAAGACATTTTTGTAACAAAAAAGGACCGTCATAAAAGTCAACCAAATTAGAAGCAAATATTATAAACTGATTGTCACGGCTGATGATGCAATAATCAGTTTCAAAGTATTAATCCAGTACCCAGTTAAGGGTGACTGCTTATTTGATCTTGTCTGTAATCTTTATTTGTTACTTTTGGTAGTTGTGGCTGCTGTTCGTGCTTATGGAACAGAAGAACTGGCCTTAAACCATCTGCTCGAGCAAAATCAACTAAATGAGAACCAAGAGCTCACAGCCCCAGTAGCAGACAATGTCACAGCCCCAGTAGCGGACAATGTAGGGAGTTCAAGTGGTGTAGGGGAAGGTTCAAGTGCTGCCAATGAAACCACCCAGAATGGAGATTTATCCGGGTTTGAGGAAATGCAGAGGGATGCGGAAATGGAAGGTGAACTTACTGAAGACTTGCAAAGTGAAGATGCGTTTTCGGATTATGACATGGAACTTACAAGGGAAAATGAAGCCATCGACGAGTACTTGGCTCTCGTTTCGGTTTAGTTATTGGATAGATGTTATGCATGCACATAATGCTTTTTCTGTACATGGGGTTTCGCAGTTTTAGTTCTGATTGACGAAGGATGATGTAACTATGTTACTCTAATCTGGTTTTGATATATATGAAATACGTTAATTTTGTAAAATTATCAGGTTTATTGTCAGTAATTATGTATATAATCAGGTTTTAAAAAACAGAAAAAAAATGATTTTAAGGGTAATGACATGCAAAAAGGAGAGTCATAAAACGTGGGTCATAAGTGCGCGTCATAGAGGGATGACGCACATATGCGAGTCGTGAAGCTTTATGACTGGTCCATCCTTGACGGGCATTTGCGCGTCATCCGACCTCTTCTTGACGCGCATTTGGCGTCAAGGATAGCCCTTTTTCTAGTAGTGTCGCCCGCATATTCTACCTGTGATGATTGTACCCTCGTGTGATACCGTTCCTTTTATTTGAAACCTCATTCGCCGTCATCTTTTATGATGTAGATAAATGGCTCCTACAAGAAGGACAACCAAGACCACACGTGGTCAACCTGCTGCTACCACTCTTCCAACTAGGGATGGAGAAAACCCGCTTATTATGAATCAAGCCATGCTAGATCAGTTGGTTAATAACCGTGTGGCAGCAGCACTCGCTGCAGCGAATGTAAACAACTCGACTACGGACGTCGGAACCACATAACCTACAAATGACAACAACCGCGGCTGCACCTATCAGGAGTTCCGAAAGACCATGACTGGAGGTTTTGGAGGAACCGAGGGAGCTGTTGTTTTGGTCAGATAGATTGAAAGACTGGAGAATGTGTTTCGAATATGTAGGTGTGCGGATGAAGACAGGGTTAAGTATGCATCGTTCACCTTCATGGATGCTGCTCTAACCTGGTGGAACAACTATCTAAAGTCTGGAGGCATTGATACCGCGTACGCAATGCCATGGGAAAATTTCAAGGAAATGGTGCTCAAAAAGTATTGCCCTCGCAACGAAGTTAAAAAGTTGGAGGTCGAGTTTTGGAACCTCAAGGTGCAGGATACCAACATTGCTGCATACAACCAACGCTTTCAAGAGTTGGCTTTACTGTGCCCTGAGATGGTCCAAACTGAAGCTCGCTTACTGGAGAGATACATTGGAGGATTACCCCCATCCATCAAGGGTAATGTCACTACCTTCAAGGCTGCTAATCTCCATGAGACTATGGAAGTGGCCAACAAGCTAATGGACCAAGTAATTAAGGATACCGCCGAGAAGGTGGTAGATAACAAAAGAAAATGGGATGATCACTTCGGAAACAACAACACCAACCAGAACAAGCGACAAGAGATCGCCAAGGTCTATATTGCTGGGTCGGGAGAGAAAAAGGTTTATGCAAGGAAGTTACCCTTGTGTAACCGTTGTAACTACCACCACAGCGGGAAGTGTGCTGGAAAGTGCCACAACTGTCAGAAGATTGGACACATGGCTAAAGACTGTAGGTCTAAAACCCTTGCAAGAGCACAGACAGCACCAAAGAATAATCGGAGGGCCGAGGTGACCTATTATGGGTGTGGAAAGAAAACACTACAGAAATGAGTGCAATGAACCGAAGTACCAGGAAATCTTGGAGCAGGAGGAAAACAGGACTTGAACGTGATGTCAAAAGGTCGACTACCCTGTATAACGAGACCTAAGTTAAGACTCTCTTAAGATGTATTCTTATAAGACTTTATTAGTACCTTTTTGTAAACCTCGACGTAATGTATGGATTGCTGTGCGTTTATCATGAGTCGTAAGCTTATTTGACTTACGATAATCTGCAATCTCATATCGACTAGATGTATCAATCATTGCCATTGCACTACTTATTTTACTACCATCTAATAAACCACTCTATTATCATTTTACGACTATTTTATTATCATTTTACGACTATTTTGTTAACATAGCATAAGCTGTTTGTTACCTTTGTTAGACCCGTTTCCCAAGTGTTGAGACCCCACCCTAGATGAAAATGGATAAAGACCTAATGTGATTGGCGGGTCAACAAAGTTACGTGGAAGTCAAACCCGATGGTCAAATTAATAGTCAAAGTATGACTAATGTAGTAATATGGAATATGATGCATAAATTAGAGGGACCTAAGTTGCCAAGGGCTAAATATGTTATAAGTTAGTTGTGGCTAAAATAGGAGGAAAGGAACTTGAGGGGCCACTCTTGCCAAAGGACCAAACTTGCTACCTAACTAGTTATATCTAGGATTATCTAGAGTTTTCCTCCATTATTGATGTGTGAGGCCGGTTCTTAGTGATGGAAAAAGAGAGGGAAAAGTTGTGGTGTCTTATGAAGAAGAAGAAGATGAAGAGCAAGTGACCATAGTCTTCCCTAGCAATAATCCACTCCAAGTAAGTGTTCTAATCTATGAGTTAATGATGATTATTGAAGTGAAGGGTTATGGGTTAAGTGGGTTTTGATCACATGATCATGTGATGATATAGAAAGATGATGGGTAAGTTAAATGGGTTTTATAATCCCTTGATTTTGATATGTTGTGATAATAAGTTTTGGTGATGGTTATGGTTAGGAAGTAATGATGATGATGATGATGATGATGATGACTAGTAAGAATGATGATGATGGTGGTGAAATCATGATATGGTAGTTAGCTTGGATTGAAGGTAAGTAACTCTCCCTAAAACATGTATTATATGTGTATTATCATGTATGTATTGTGGTTGTATAAGAGTATAGGAGTTGGACTTAGAATGATTGTAAGCTAAGGGTGGATGGCTAGTGATCTTGACTAAGGGTATGTTATCTTGTTGGACTTGGACTAGTTAAGGTATGTTTTGATAATGGTTGTGATGAATGAATGAAATTGTGTTATGGAGTTGTGTGATATGAGTGGTATGAAGTAGTTTAGAGGCTTTTATGTGATTATGATGCTTATGTGAAAATATGTGTATGAGATATGTTTTATGTTGGGTTACTTAATAAGCGAAAGCTTACGTGTTAGTGTTTCAACGTTTTGTAGGTTCGTATGTTGATTTTATGGCTTGGAAGGGAGTAAGACTTGGATTATAGCTTAAGGATTTGGAAGCGGTTGGAAGGTAGTGAACGATAGGAGCTAGGTAGAATACCGAGCTCGAGTCAAAGTTGTACCCCCGAGAGTCTCTTTTATGAGTCGTATATTGTGTGTCGTAGTCGTGTAATGATTTGGTGGTCTAACGATATGTTGAGTATGTTTTACGTGTTTATGGGTTAAGTTAAGGGGGTGTTTGGCTAATATGTAAAAGTACCCATTTTGGGTGGGTTCATGGGTCGAGTATGTAAGAAACATGTTTGTTATGTTAATATAATGCTTTCGGTAAAGTTTGGTGAGAAATTGAGGAGGTATAAGTGGTTTTGTTGTGTAATGGGTCAAAATGGGTTTTATGCATAACCCGTCCATTTTTAAAGTACTATTCCGGGTGGTTAAACGGGAGATGTTTTTATATGAAAATGATCTTATGGACATACTAATGAAATCTGGAAAGTTTGGTTAAGTTTCGAGTCCGGGAGGTTGGAGTTTCGGCCGGGGATTTTAAAAATGCAAAATTGGGACAGAACCTCCCATCCGATCGGATGGCTGGCGATCCGATCGGATGGAGGAGTCTGACAGATTTTTGGTAAACTTCGAAAAATCGTATCTTTTGAACCGTAAGTCATCACGGGTCGTGCCACCTATCGTTTTGAAGGTAATTGAGTCTAGTTTCATTTAAAATTAGTCTCAAGGTCTGAAAGTTTATAGATTTTTGTCAGTGGTCAAAAGAGTAACAGTATATCCGTAAAAGTCTAGTGTTTTTGAGTAAAAAGTTTTAAATTTTGGTCTAAACGGGTACGGGGTGTAACAACTTGGTATCAGAGCTTCGGTTTAAGTGAATTAGGTTTTCTTTAGGATTGCCTAGACTTAAACCACTCGTAGAAGCGTTAGACGTAAGTGTTTGTCGCGCGGAGAGAAATTGCTAAGTGTTAGACGGATTATGAATTTACTAGTTGAGCTTATTGATGATAGGTGATATATGTGCGTAAGTGTGTTGATGTGTATGAGATGCAAGTCCATGGGGACTTGAGATGCTTAAGTAGTTGGTTGGCTGAGCACCTCGGTTGGTGCCGATAATTGTATTGCTATTACGTGAATATATGATAGAGCTATAGTGATAGAATGCTAAGCGGTATTAGAGACGAGTAGTAAGTGAATTAAAGCTTATGATGTCTTAGTTATAAGGTGGATTAGTGCATGCGGTTGATTAGAATGTTGATGCTTAGACATAGATTGCTTGTGCAATGCGATGTATGAATCATAGACTATGTTTGTTGATTTTGATTATGAGTGTTTAACACTTGTCGGATAAGTGTTAAGTATTATGATATGATTGCTTACGTGATGTTAAGTCTATGGTAGTTATTTATATGTCTAAGTTTTATGTGGTGTGCTTGAGAGCACGATTGCATAGAAGTGAATGAGGTGAGATAGATGCATTGGAATGCATATTATGTAATGACCTAGTGACGTAAGGAAATTAAGAGAACTCACTTATACAAATAAAGAATTAAGAGGCGTGATAATCATTTGAAAAGTATAGGCGCTTTGAAAGCATGAATATAAAGTAAGAAATGAATAGCGAAGTATGTTAGTGGTTTGGTGATTAGAAATACATGAATGAGTATATGCTTGGGGCATGAGTTTTTATATGCTAAATAAAATGAGAAAGTAAAGGTGTATGGATAGGGTGTGGTGAGGTCATGTATCATATAAAACATGATAACTAAAATGTGTTAATAATAAATGAGTAAAACTGATGAATGAGATATAGATTGCGCTAGAAGTCATAAGTGACTTGAAGTGTGCTAGAAAGAATTGTAAAACATGAATATAATCATGTTAATATATCTATATTGAAATGTGTATGATGAGACTTATGTGAGTGCGATATAATGAACCTATGTAAGGTTTATATGCGTAAAAGTTGAATAGACTAAAATGAAGTAATAGTGTAAGTTGAGAATATGGTCAACACGGGGTTGACGGGTAATAGTAAAAGTGCGTTGTAAGAACACATAGAAATGTGTAAATTGTCATGGACAAGTATTATATAGAACTTGTCTAAAATAAAGATGACACGTAGTGAGTTGTTGACGAACGTAAGAATGAATTTATAGTTGGGTCGTAGATGTGTAAGTAGGTGGATCAACGTAATGGTAAACAACACGAGATTGTGTGTGATAGAAGAATAACAATAGCAAGATGTGGAGAGAGATGCTAAATGGTATTAGGGATGGGATTAGTAAGTAACTTAAGGTGTTAACGCATAAATAATGGATCGTGATGACGAGAAGTGTACTAAATTATAATGTGTAATGATAAGATGGAATTAACACGCTAGTTGTTAGGGGTTGTTGACATAAGGAAAACGAATAAGATTAAGTAATGACGCTTTAAGTATGGATCGTGATGATATTGAGTGTACTAACGTATAGTGTGAAAAGACAAGATGAAACTAACGAGTTAATATTAAGGTGTTTGATAACTTGAGGGTTAAAGAATGAGGATAGGAAGAGATGGCATGAATTGTGACCAACATATGGTCTCATTAAATTTAGTGATTAAGGACTAAGTTAAATTGGTATAGAGACGGGTAACGGTAAGGTAAAGTACTTGAGGGTTAAGTGTGAAAGCGAAGTTGCGATAAAGCGGGGATATATAAAGGATGGAAATTAAATGAAAAAGCTTGAGTGCCAGAAATTAAATAGGATAAGTTAAGAATGTAAATGGTATGCTCAACATGACGTAAAATTTATAGGATTAAAGTAAGGTGTGTTGGTAAGATAATGCCAAGATAAAAGAGTACGTTTTAAACGCTAATGATCGAATGAGACGAGTCAAGTATGCAAGCAAGAATATAATGAGACATTGTGCGGTAAACGTAACGAACTTACGTAAATAGGATGTGTGAAAAGAAAAGGTAACGCTAATGAAGGTGTTAACGTTATTGACCTATGAAAGGTATATATGTAAATGGCGAGATAGAATAATATCGCTTAAATACATAAATAATTTAAGAAATGAAATAAGGTGTGAGAATAAGAATGCGATGAGCTAAAAATGTAAGAAAGAATGAGAGGAGTGTGTAAGAGATAAAGGCGTTGTCCTGAAATTATCATATTACGGCTAAGGCGATTAGCGGTAATTAATATAATGAATGCATGAGTTACGATTGGCAATATGTGCAAAGTCTAGATGTAAATGGGTTAAGTAGACTAAAATGTGATGTAAGAATGTGAAAATGATTAATGTGGGCTAAGAATGCAAGAGGTAATAAAGAGTGAAAACACGTAGAAATGTGTGATTATAATAAGCAAATTCATATGCTCTATGAGCTTGCATTTACTAAATAAAATGGATGAGACAATGTGTGTATGTTAAAACGTTAATAACTTGGATCCAATGATATAATGTGGAAATGATAAAGTGTGAATGATAAAGATCCTTCGGGATAAATGATAATGATCCTTCGGGGTGAACGTTGAAAGTGGTATCCTTCGGGATGACCAAGTAAATGAATGTTAAAGAATCCTTCGGGATATGTTTAAGATCCTTCGGGACAAAACGTATTGCCTTCATCGGCAAATGGGGTTGCCTACGTCCTTGGCAATAAAAATATCCCCATAATGAATGTGTTGATGACATGGATCCAAGTTTAAAAAGGGAAATATGAAGTATAAACAGGTTGAAATAATAAAAGTTAAATTGGGAAATAGGATTAGTAGTGTTATATCGGGAGTACATAACCATAAGTTTATATTTCTTGATTTACATCGATTGGGACGCCTCTCCATGTAAATGAGGAAATATAAATGAGTGGTCTTATGTGTTGCCGACACGGCACGAGTAAGGTTAGAGAAGTAGGAAGCGGAAGCCTAGAGTTAACTAGGAATTATAAGAACTAAGACAGGAGAATTAAGATTTGAGTAAGTCTTTTAGTGAGAATTTATGAGAAACCTATGTTTGAGTGTTAAGTTTAAGTTGACGAAACTAAGGAATTGTAATGATGTATTAAAATGTTATAATACGTAATTGTGCCGTGGTACAAGGTATGAGTAATGGAAAAAGTTGGTTACAAATATCAGGTGTAATGTGACGATAAATGATAAAGTATGGTGCTATGAAGCTAATTCATGTAGTATTTCTATAAGCCTTAGAAGATAATCGAGAATGGCTTGAATAAATGAGTGGAGGAAATGAGGAAACAGTAGGAACGTAAAAGAAGTGATTAAGTAGTGTTGACAGAACGTGAAAGCATTAGCCAAGTGTATTTACAAAAAGTCGAATAGTTCGGTTTTCCCTAGTAACGTGTAGAATAAGAATGAGAATATAGGATAAGCATGTGGAAATGTGATGTATCGGTAATAGAGCAGGTTAGAATGATAACTAGTTATAGAGAGTATGTCCCGTATTACGCGAATATTTAAGTAAGAATTATATGGTTTTAGAAGTAAGGGGAAAGTAATGTGGATTAGGGCATGTGATATGCTATAGTGTGCATAGAGTTGCAAGATCACTTAGATCGTTGCAATAAATAAACTAAGAGTTAAGGTGTTAGGAATGAGATGAGTTATGTCACTATGTGTAGGTCAGTAAAGAACGACAGATTTCGGGGACGAAATCTAAATAAGGGGGGAAGAATTGTTAGACCCGTTTCCCAAGTGTTGAGACCCCACCCTAGATGAAAATGGATAAAGACCTAATTTGATTGGCGGGTCAACAAAGTTACGTGGAAGTCAAACCCGATGGTCAAATTAATAGTCAAAGTATGACTAATGTAATAATATGGAATATGATGCATAAATTAGAGGGACCTAAGTTGCCAAGGGCTAAATATGTTATAAGTTAGTTGTGGCTAAAATAGGAGGAAAGGAACTTGAGGGGCCACTCTTGCCAAAGGACCAAACTTGCTACCTAACTAGTTATATCTAGGATTATCTAGAGTTTTCCTCCATTATTGATGTGTGAGGCCGGTTCTTAGTGAGGGAAAAAGAGAGGGAAAAGTTGTGGTGTCTTATGAAGAAGAAGAAGATGAAGAGCAAGTGACCATAGTCTTCCCTAGCAATAATCCACTCCAAGTAAGTGTTCTAATCTATGAGTTAATGATGATTACTGAAGTGAAGGGTTATGGGTTAAGTGGGTTTTGATCACATGATCATGGGATGATCATGTGATGATATAGAAAGATGATGGGTAAGTTAAATGGGTTTTATAATCCCTTGATTTTGATATGTTGTGATAATAAGTTTTGGTGATGGTTATGGTTAGGAAGTAATGATGATGATGATGATGACTAGTAAGAATGATGATGATGGTGGTGAAATCATGATATGGTAGTTAGCTTGGATTGAAGGTAAGTAACTCTCCCTAAAACATGTATTATATGTGTATTATCATGTATGTATTGTGGTTGTATAAGAGTATAGGAGTTGGACTTAGAATGATTGTAAGCTAAGGGTGGATGGCTAGTGATCTTGACTAAGGGTATGTTATCTTGTTGGACTTGGACTAGTTAAGGTATGTTTTGATAATGGCTGTGATGAATGAATGAAATTGTGTTATGGAGTTGTGTGATATGAGTGGTATGAAGTAGTTTAGAGGCTTTTAAGTGATTATGATGCTTATGTGGAAATATGTGTATGAGATATGTTTTATTTTGGGTTACTTACTAAGCGAAAGCTTACGTGTTAGTGTTTCAACGTTTTGGAGGTTTGTATGTTGATTTTATGGCTTGGAAGGGAGTAAGACTTGGATTATAGCTTAAGGATTTGGAAGCGGTTGGAAGGTAGTGAACGATAGGAGCTAGGTAGAATACCGAGCTCGAGTCAAAGTTGTACCCCCGAGAGTCTCTTTTATGAGTCGTATATTGTGTGTCGTAGTCGTGTAATGATTTGGTGGTCTAACGATGTGTCGAGTATGTTTTATGTGTTTATGGGTTAAGTTAAGGGGGGTGTTTGGCTAATGTGTAAAAGTACCCATTTTGGGTGGGTTCATGGGTCGAGTATGTAAGAAACATGTTTGTTATGTTAATATAATGCTTTCGGTAAAGTTTGGTGAGAAATTGAGGAGGTATAAGTGGTTTTGTTGTGTAATGGGTCAAAATGGGTTTTATGCATAACCCGTCCATTTTTAAAGTACTATTCCGGGTGGTTAAACGGGAGATGTTTTTATATGAAAATGATCTTATGGACATACTAATGAAATCTGGAAAGTTTGATTAAGTTTCGAGTCCGGGAGGTTGGAGTTTCGGCCGGGGATCTTAAAAATGCAAAATTGGGACAGAACCTCCCATCCGATCGGATAGCTGGCGATCCGATCGGATGGAGGAGTCTGACAGATTTTTGGTAAACTTTGAAAAATCGTATCTTTTGAGCCGTAAGTCGTCACGGGTCGTACCACCTATCGTTTTGAAGGTAATTGAGTCTAGTTTCATCTAAAGTTAGTCTCAAGGTCTGAAAGTTTATATATTTTTGTCAGTGGTCAAAAGAGTAACAGTATATCCGTAAAAGTCTAGTGTTTTTGAGTAAAAAGTTTTAAATTTTGGTCTAAACGGGTACGGGGTGTAACAACCTTGCTACCCTCTATTAAAATGATAAATTGTGTCTTTATTAGCATCCAAACAGTTTGCAATTATCTTACAGCCCCTTTTTGCTCCCACACTACGAACTATTTTACTATTATAAACTACAACTTTGCTATACCTTGCAAATAATGAATTATTTTTCTATTACCCTAAAATACTATATTGCGAAACGCCTTACAAACTATTCTGTAAACTATTTACTCCCTTGGAAGGTATTTTATGCTACCACCTCATAAACAGAATAACCAATATCTTCTTTTTAACTAAACCCGGCATTGCATCGTCGGACCTTAATTATACAAAGCCTGATCACCTATGTATAATTCAGGTAGGACCATACTATGCTATGATTGATTGCCTTAAATTTTTATCAAAAGCCAAAGTCTTTATTTTCAAGAAATCAAAACTCGTTTATGTAAGTACATAAAAGTAGTGCAAAGTCATGGCATCCGTACTAGCAACCACAGTAACAATTGGGCACCAATACAATCTTAACACTTAGGATTAGCCTTGTCTCACATCCTATTCTAAACTAAAGGGATAAGTTACACCACTAGCTATCATGAGGCCATCTACCGGAGAGCACGGCCACGATCAACGTGATTACCGACGATTACAACCTTAGGATTTCGTACAAAACTCAATCTTATAACACCTCACTTCATTTTGCTACTTCCAGTTTCGGAGAATCTTCCCGTCAAACAAACAACCTACGGATTCGATAGCTACCTGATAACTCATAACCCCGCCAGTGACTGAAACATACTTTCCCTTGAAAGCATCTATGTCAATCATTACGACGACTACATCCAGTTCATACACTCTGCATTGGATACTGGGTGTTAGCATCTCTGGGAAATAAGGGTTTCTCAGTGATGGGAGGATTGTTGGGATTCATGAGAAATAAGGAATTTCTCATTGCTGCCGATAGTGAAGCTGGTTCCTGCTGATAGTGTTGCATTGCTGCTGTGGTTGGTTCCTGCCGATAGAATTGTTTTGTTTCTGCCGATAGGGTTTATTGCTGCGGATAGTTATTATTTGTTATCCGTAGGTTTAGAAAGTTTGTTAGATTTATTTTTAGAAGAGATTGCTGTTTATCTCTTCACACGTTTTCTTGTAAGACGGGTTAGGGTTAGGGTTTCTTATCATTATAAAAGAAACATCCCGTCCATGAGATCAATGTACCTTTAACCTTTAACGATTTACAATATTCAATATCATCATTCTTAGTTTATAGTCTGATCCATAGAGGATCATTGTCGTCTAGAGTTTTCTTCTTTATTATACTTGTTGTTTAGTTTCCGCATAAACACTTGTATTCCATACAGAGGTTCTTGTTTAACCAAGCTCAATCAAGCTCGAAGTACTCGATCCTACAAGTGGTATCAGAGCCTGGTAAGGATCTCTGATAAAGAAGGAAACATTGTTGAAGTGTCTCTCTTGAATCTTTTCACAATGTCGCTATCAGGTGATAGATTTGAAATGTGTGCAAGGAAGATTAGGAGTTTGTTCCATAATAAGTCTATGGAAATGCTGACTGATAAAGATGAATCCTATGAAACAAAAGAAAATATGGAAGAATATGCTCTGTTGGGATTCCCATCTCAGGTACAAAGATGTAATCCTGCTTGTTAAGAATTATACTCAACTCTTAATAATGAATATGATGACATGAAATCTAAGTATAATGAATACTTTATTAAGGTTCAAGCTTATGACAATGCAGTTAAAACATTAGAAAAACAAAAAGTTTGGTACCAAAATAATCAGTTGGCTTATGAGGAAAAGATAAGGGTTTTTGAGAGGGACTTGAAAAACACCACTAATGAACTTAAATATACTGAGTCTCAAAAAACTAAGCTGGTGTTAGAGAAACAGGATTTGCAGACTAAACTTGACAATACCTTGGCTAGGTTTGATAAATCGAAAGACTCTTCTAAAAACCTAAACAAGTTAGTCGATAGTTCTATGTCTACAAAAACTAAAAGAGGTTTAGGGTATGGTAACCTGATAGGGCCAAATCAATTTTATGACCCTAATGAGTATAGTGTTTTTGACCCTGAACCTGTAGACTATCAAAAACCTGTTAAGTATGTGAAAGAAGGAGGAATGAATGTTGTTCCTCCACCTATCAGAGGAGTTTTTATGCCTACCCCTGTCCACTCTCTCTCTGACATTGACTCAAATGAGTCACAAATGGTTTATGGTAAAAAGTTAAAAGATTTACCTGAACCTAATGATTGTGTCTCTTGTTCCACAAGTGACAAGTCCTCAGAAGCAGAGTCTAAAGACTTTGTTTCATGTGACTCAAGTGAAAAGTCAACCACACCCAAATATCATAAGCCCTCAAGTTCAACTGATGATAAATCTGCTTCTAAATCAGCCTTTTCAGACAACAGCTCAATTAATTCTGTTAAAAGCAAATGTGTCTCTAGTTCCACTAGTGATAATGGTGTCTACATTAAGAAAAGTTGTAGTAAGAACAAGGCTGTTAGGAAGAAGACATGTTTTGTGTGTGGTAGTCAATATCATCTCATCAAAGATTGTGATTATCATGAGAAAAGAATGAAAGGTGGGCAACAACAGACCAGATCATTGTGGAAAAATGTTAAACAAATACCACCATATGTTCCACAAGCAGCAGGAATGAACTTTTATAAGGCTCCCTTTCCTGCTGATAGACCTGTTCCTGCTGGTTCCTCTGTTCCTGCTGATATTCAGGAAACCATTCCTGCTGGTTCCTCTTCATATATTCATAGGGATTTCAGACCTGCCTGTTATAATCACATCTTTGGAGGGGGAATGGCTTATTCTCCTTGGTATCCTTGGTAATTGTTCAGTTTGGCTAATCATGTTGTTGTAATCTTGTTTGCTGGTTTGAGGGGAGGCATTAGCCTAAGGGGAGGCTAATGCTTGTAATTTTGTCTTTTTTTTCATTTATGTTTATGCTTTGTGTTTCTCTAATTTTGTTTTGCAGGTTTTTCAGTGTCTTTTATTAGTTAACTTTGTTTTGCAGCTCTCCATATCTCAATGCTTGGAATTTAAACTAAAGACAGTGATTTTCATTCATCATGAGAAAGATAATAACATTCAGTTACAAGATTCAAAAGATACTTATCAACATCATTCAAAACATCATACCAACCTTCAAACATCAATCTACCTAAACCCTACCACCTATTCCATCTTCCCTTTACCCTTACCCAAATTATCAAGCATGAACCTCCTTCCTCTCTGGCGACTGATTTCTTCATACACATGGGGGACTGTAAGTGCCAACACCACTGGGAGTGGCTGTCTTGGTTCAGGGGCTGGAGTTGAAGAGCTAGAGGTAGCTTGCCTCTGATGTGTTCTAGGGCGTAACCTTGCAGTTGTTTGACTTGGCTGAGGGGTAGAGTGGCTTGTTGGTGGAATTGACTGGCTTGGCTTCGGAGTTGGTCTGATGGGATTCTTTCTTTGTCTTGGATCTTGGCTTTCACGTTGTCGATTGTTTCGACTTCGAGGGTTAGGTTTTTCACGGCTAGAGCCTTCTCGAAGATCTGCATTACCTTTTGGTATCGGTACTTTATAGAAGGTTGCAGTTGTCCTTTCCATCTCTTCAATTAGCAGAGCCACAGTTGCCTTCATCTGTTCCCTTAGCTCATCTGTAATGGGAAAATTGGGAGGGAAAGTCTCCCATTCACCCTGACAATAAGTCAAGGACTTCAACTCTGATGAATCTTCATCATCAGAGCTAAAGTACTCAAATGACGAAGGGGTAGATGGAAGAGGATCAGATGAATATGAATCCTCCTCAACCTTGGACTTACCTTTGTTTTGAGAGGATGATGCTGTTTTGGGAAAGTAGTTTTTCCACCCTGAGTCACCGGAGGAGGAAGAATCTGATGAGATTTCAATTATTGGATTTTTAGATGAACTCATGATTTTGAAGATTTTTGGTTTGGTTTGTGATAATGAAGTAATGTGATTTGAGGATTATATAATGATATGGAGATTAGTGCAAATTTATTGGTGGTTGGTATTGAAATTTAATACGGATGAGTTATTCTTAATGACTAAGTTCGGCAGGTTGACTTTGGTCAAACCACCTCATTGCTGCCGAATGGTCAAACCTCTTATTGCTGCCGATTGACCAAGTGTTGCTGCCGATTGGTCAAACCTCCTTAAGTCGATTGGTCAATGTTACGTGCGCAGAATTGCAGCAATTTAAAGTGATATATTTGGAAACCCAACCTAAAAATTGCACTTCTCTCATCTCAATTTCTCAAAATCCTATCAAACCCTAATTTTCTCAGAAGAACCCTAGATCATTCATCCAACACAATGTCAACTCTTCGCTACAAGGATGATCATAACAAGGTTGCATACTTGGAATCGTCTTCAAAAAGTGTTGGTTATGATGAGGTGCTAGCGTTTCTTTGTAGGTCAACTATTCGCTATGCACTCACTTATTGTCCAGTGAAGGTGTATGATTCATTGATTAAGCAGTTTTGGGCAACAGCTAAGGTCAGACACATTGTGGGAAGGGAGGACGACATCGTTGCCATAATTGATGAGAATGAGGTCGTCATTACGGAGGAATTGATTCGTGTTCAGCTTCAATTTCCTGCTGAGCATGGAGAATATGATCTTTCAAGGCAAGATATTACTGATGGTATGGCTGCTATAGGTTATCCTATCACTGGTAGTTGTACTTTCTTGAAAAGTAAGTTGTCTCCTCAATGGAGATTTCTGATTCATACTTTACTTCAGTGTATGAGTATTAAGACAGGTGGTTGGGATCAATGTCCAAGTCCTATTGCTTCTGGTCTTGTTTGTTTATCTCAAGGTAGGATTTTTAATTGGGCAAAATATATCTTTGAGGGAATGACTGAGAATATCACTAATGGTAAAAACAGATTTTTGATGTACCCTAGGTTTCTTCAAATTATCTTAGGTATACAGACCATTAATACTTCCCTTAAGATAGTAAATCGGTTGACTCCCAAAATGTTTGCCCTGATGAAGATGAATTTTACAGGCCAACATTTGCCTTTATTACCTACCATGTTAAACATTGTCAATCCTGCTGACAACCCTGATCATGCTGATAATGTTAGTATCCCACCATCACCCAATGCAGCTGATACTAATGCATCCAATACTGCTGATGAAGGGCCTTCAGTTGCTGCTGATGCATCTGCATCTGTTGCTGCTGATGAACCATCACCACCATCACCTAGACCAGTGACACCTACACCTGAGTCTAATGAGCCCAATGACCAGACCATCTCAGTTGATACACCTGTTGTTCAGTCAATACCTACTGTGGATTTACCTTCTTCTTCAAGGCTTTCAACTCCTAGTCCTTTTAGGCAGACTTTCAGTGAAGACACCCATATCAGGGGAGAAGTTCATATATCTCCTCCTAGATCCAATGAAGCTCCTAACACCTCAGGTATTCCTGCTGGTAGAGTTGAGGATGCTGCTGATCTCACCTCTATGTCCCAGTTACTTAACAGATCTATGAAGAAAATTGAGGAATTAGAGTCAGAGCTTACAGAGACAAAAAGGGGTTTTAATGAGAAGGTGGAGAATTTGGAAAAGGAGCTCAGGGATTCTAATGAAACTTTTCGTAGAACTATCCAAGAACTAAATGAAAGGATCAGCACATTGGAAGCTAGTCATTTGCAAAAAAAAAGGAAGATTATACTTTCTGGGTCTGAGGAAGATCAGGATGATATGTTATTTGATGGGCTTAATGTGCTAGCATCTGTTTCTCTTGATGGTGCAAATACTGAAGTACCTACCACTTCTGAGCACACTATCACTATTCAACCTCAGGCCTTCACTGAAACAAGGACCATTGCTGCTGATGTCTCTGGTGTTCCTGCTGAAGTTGATAGTATTTCTTCTGAGTCTAAGGTTCCTGGTAATACTGCTGAGAGTCCACTCATTGCTGCTGAAAGTAACACTATTCCTTCTGAAGCTACTCAAAATGATGATGAGATAGCTAGACAGATCCAAGCACAGGACATTGCTGCTGAACAAGCTAGACTATCTCAGGTTGCTCAAGATGAGGAGCTTGCAAGGAAATTGTCTATTGATGAGAGGAATATAGCTGGGATTATGAATAACTCAAGTTCAGAAGATCCCAATTCAGAAGAGTTCAGTGAGCAAGTTGAGTACTTATTGGCTACTGACATGATTATTAGAGCTCATGGGTTTATGGTTCTTTAAAAGTCAGAGTTGGATTCGGATGAAATGTCAGATCTGTTCAAGGCATTCATCTTAAAGAAACATTGTGCATCCACTTGGAATGACTTGATGCAAAGGATCAGTGCAAGATAGAAGTCAGGATTTAAGATGCCTACAAACAGAGATAATGTCAATTTTATGAAGGTGTATCTGAAGAATGAAGCTAACTACAAGCTAAGTGACTTCAAAGGTTGGACTGATGCTGCAATCCAAAAGTTGTTCCTTGATACTTATGCAAAGATCAATTCTTTAGTCCAGACTGATATTCCACAAACCAGGAAAAGAGCATCTTCATCTTTAGAGTCTGATGTTGCAAAGAAAATGAAGTCTGGAGAGACATTGTCTGGTGCATCTTCTTTTATTCCTGCTGAAGGTTCTCAGGATGCCACATTCATTTCACCAAGTCCTAATGTTGATGCATCTAAAGGATCACAATAAGGTCTTGTTTCAGATGATATTCCTGCTGCTCATGTCTCTGTTTCTGCTAAGCCATCTTTATCTGTTCCTATCCTGCAATATGGTCTAAGAACAAGGCAGAAGAGTCACTCTTTCCACTCTTCTTCTATGGATGTTTCTGAAGTGGATGATCATGATTTGATTAGGGTTGATTCTGAAAGTGATTCAGAAGGTGATTCCATTCATTCTTGGGGTCATAATGCTCATTGGGAGATTAGGTCTACTTCTGAAGGTGATGTCAATGTTTTGTTTTCTCTTGATGGGACAGTCAAATTCTTTACATTTCTGAGGGAGATCTTGAATAAGGTTGAAAGAAAAAATTTGGAGAATCTTTATAAGATAGTGGATAATCACTATCAATCTCATACTCCTACTGGGATTGGCCTACTGCTTTGGGGAGATTTACAAGTCTTGATGAATGCATTGGATGGAGACAAGGCTAAATTGGTGTGGGGAAATCAATCTACCTGGAGAGTATTTTCTTGGAGGTTATATCCATCTTCCAATGTTCATGTTGTAGAGCTCATCTCTGGCAAGTTCCTGACTATGTTTGTGGATGTTATGTATCCATTATCTGAGGGAATTTTGAAGAGAATGCTGACACAGAAGGTCAGAGTTCCCAAGCATACAATTGGTAATGATTTAACTACAGCTGAACAATTGGTTAAATTCATCAAAGATCAACCAGCAGCTAAAGGTTCATCAGCTTAAGGGGAGGTTGAAGCTTAAGGGGAGTTTTTTTTTCTTGTTGTTGTTGTACATCTTTCTATCTTTTCTTTTTTTCTTTCTTTTTCTTTTGGTGTGGTTCTTGTTTCTTTTAGTTCGAAAAAAAAAAAAAAAAAATTGTATATTTTGTGTGCTAATAAGTTGGTTTTGAGTAACACCTTGCAGGTACAGTGTTGGTGTTTACACCTACACAATAAATGGTGCTCAACTCACCATGTCTTGCAGACAAGAAAGAGTTGACTCACCATGAGGGTACGGCTCTGGTGTGATAATCAAATCCGTTGATAGCTGTAATAGCTTGCTCAAAGCTATAGGGTACTTCAACTCACCCATGATTCAGTTCTGAGAGTTGAAAATGGTTCTCAATTCACCATGGATGTAACCCTTTATGGGATCCAAAGAATTGGCTAGTCCACAAAAGTATGGTTTGTGGTAAAGACACTTGGTATCCATATTTGGTATTCAATTCACCAAGGTTTGCTGTAACCTAAGAATTGACTAGTCCTGAGCAAACGGCTACAGGTAAAGACAAGTCAAATCCGTTTATAGTTGCTGATTTGCTAATAAATCAGATGGTTATCAATGTACCATGGTCTCACACACCTAAACATTGGCTACTCCAGTAGTGATGGCTATTGGTAAAGAGACATCAAATCCATTAATTTTCAATGATTCACCTCTCACAGGAGTTAACACACCTGGATGTGATGAGAATAGTAAGAAACTTAAGTGATTTGATGTACATCTAGTCATAGTAGCAGCCAAGTTCAAGTGAATGTCATGGTGACCAGTATACATGTTTTGAAGAAGATTTCCTATTCCTGCTGAACTATTGAGGTTGCTGCTGGATGCTATAGAGGTTGGAATCTTGCAAGTTATGGATGTTGCTGCTGGTTACTACTTATTGTTGCTGCTAAGTCGCAGTCCTCAAGCCTGAGAAGTTAAAGCTCTATCACATTGGAATCTTGCAGGTTAACCTAGTCAACCTCAAGATTAGGGGAGGATTGTTAGGATCTCTGGGAAATAAGGGTTTCTCAGTGATGGGAGGATTGTTGGGATTCATGAGAAATAAGGAATTTCTCATTGCTGCCGATAGTGAAGCTGGTTCCTGCCGATAATGTTGCATTGCTGCTGCAGTTGGTTCCTGCCGATAGAATTGTTTTGTTTCTGCCGATAGGGTTTATTGTTACGGATAGTTATTATTTGTTATCCGTAGGTTTAGAAAGTTTGTTAGATTTATTTTTAGAAGAGATTGCTGTTTATCTCTTCACACGTTTTCTTGTAAGACGGGTTAGGGTTAGGGTTTCTT
Source organism: Artemisia tridentata subsp. tridentata (assembly GCA_021014915.2). Lineage (NCBI taxonomy): Eukaryota > Viridiplantae > Streptophyta > Magnoliopsida > Asterales > Asteraceae > Artemisia > Artemisia tridentata. The sequence goes on from CP139509.1 coordinate 77,872,420, forward strand.
ATCATTATAAAAGAAACATCCCGTCCATGAGATTAATGTACCTTTAACCTTTAACGATTTACAATATTCAATATCATCATTCTTAGTTTATAGTCTGATCCATAGAGGATCATTGTCGTCTAGAGTTTTCTTCTTTATTATACTTGTTGTTTAGTTTCCGCATAAACACTTGTATTCCATACAGAGGTTCTTGTTTAACCAAGCTCAATCAAGCTCGAAGTACTTGATCCTACACTGGGTACACCACTAAATCAACTGACTGATTGCTAGAAGCAACCAACAACATTCTTCAAGATTTCACTCTAAAACTTTCTAAACTACTCATTCAACATTGACCACATTCCAGTTTCACTTAGAAGCCTCGATGTCAACAATGGTATGGATTGGATATCCAAGTACTGTGTCATTACCATCTGCGACGAGAAGATCGTCCGCGTACCTTAACCTATCAAAATAATGGACCGAGAGGTCAAATGACTTAAGAGAAGTCGTAGCCCTATCGTCAAGGTTCGTAGAAACTCTCGAAGAGGTCTCGAATTCATGTAGGAACGCGAAAATGAAATCAAGCGTAAATACCCACTCCTTTTCTCAAAATCCATCGGGTAACTCTAAGTGAAAACCGAGGACGGTTTTCTTTCTAAGGCGGGAAGGATGTAACAAACGGTAATTTTTCCACTAATATTTTAATAATAAATGTTAATTTATTATTACCTGATTGTTAAATTAAGCATTCATATGCTTACACAACTATTTCGGGAAGCAAACCCGCACACTGTAACACATAGTAACTCACCAAAACTATTTAATCTCATCAGAAATAGTGAATTTTCCACTTTCTCACATTTACAGACTATAACATAATGAAAGTGAGAGGTTATCTCACTTTTCCCGAAAAACGATACCACACGCCTACCGACACCACGTCAGTAACGGTTTAATCTCACGATTTATTTTAGAGTCAATAAATTTTATTTTTATGCCAGTTTTATAAAAACGTCTCCGAAATTTTATTTGTCACGTTTATACCAAACCGAGAAAACACGAATACACCTCAGCTCAACGGAACATGGGGTACACAAAATACACTTTAATAAAAATAACATATACATATTTCTTCTTATCCCTTCCCCTTGATAACTGCCCCACATATCTGCAATTCATTTTATCATCTTCCTGGCTTCATCTCCAACGCATCCCAGATCCGTCTCCATCCAAGGCCTAGGCTACATCGACTTTATCTCTTACCAATGAAACCGTCGCCATGACTTCCCATCTCCCTAGGGTCATCGATGAGAAAAGATTTAGATATTGAAGAGTGAATCACGAGATCTCCTAATTCTTCCAAATGGATAGTGAATTTTGCTTAATCTAGTTCCTCACAAGACTTCATCTCAAGAAAGCATGGTCAAAAAGGATGTTCTTTTTCTCTTTTTTTGCCACCGATCCACAGGGACTCCACACACTCACCAAATCATTTGCAATCTTATATCAAAGACTAGTTTTCTTAAGGGTTGCTTTGAAGCTTGGTTGTGGGTTCCTGCTTGGATTCGGATTGGTAAAGTTGTAATTGGGTTTTCATTGCTTTTGGTTTTCCTCTTCATTCGACATCACTAACATCTCCTTGTAAGGATCTCGAATCTTAATACTTTCTAATTTTCTTGATGTCATTTTATTAACAACTTGTTGTTTTGATTAATTTTACAAGATGTGATCATGTTTATGTTCATCGATCGACACCAACATGCACTACTAGAAAAAGGGCCTGTTATGATTAATTTTAGTTGTTGTTAATGTGTGGCAAATAAATAAATCACAAACTAAAAACCAAGATTGGCTCATGGACTAGTTGTACTTATTTTGTTTAAACTATGTTGTATTTGATGGTGGCCTCAGTCGAACCTACTATGGTTCGAACCATCGTTTATTCTACTTTTAAGTGCATTGAGCCTCTAAATATGCAGGCATTAAATACCCATCGTTTCATTTTCCCTCTTCATTTTCTCTCTCATAAACAAATCTCACAAAACACAATCATAACCAAATTTTGATCTAATTTCATCATCAATGCGACAATGGTTGGAACAAAAATGTGGAATATATGGCAATCAAAAGATGATTGTGATGTTCACGATGTATATGGTATGTATCGATTATCATTTACTTGTTGTTATTGCATGGTTTGACTGAAAAACCTTAATTTGATTTTCTTTAATTTTTTTGCAGCAAATGAACCTGATTTGTTTTCAATCAAGGTTCATTATGGTTGGAAGTTCACTGATAGACTAGATAGAACCTACGAAGGTGGTTACTCCAGCTTTGTTGATATAGTAGATGTGGATGAGTTCTCTGTTCACGAAATTGATGCTATGGTAGAAGAGTTAGGTAATGATGGTCACTCAGTTATGTTTTATCACTTTTTATACCTGGTGAGACTTTGGACTAGGGGCTACAACCTTTAGCTAGTGATAAAGATGTCCTTAACATGTGTAAATATGTTAGGTTAGGTCATAAGTTGTTGCATGTGTATGTTGAACATGAAAGGACCAACCGTGATCTCTACTACGCATTGTTAGTTTCACCTAATAAGAAAAAGAGGTGTGTTATAGAGGAAATAGAAGAAGATGTACCAAAACAATCACCAACTGGAGTGATTAAGAGACTTAGGATTGAACTTAACAATAAAAAAGGTTTAGTACAAGAACATGGGCAATCAAGTGGTCGTGTTGTTGTTGAAATACCATCCCAAACTCAGATTAGTGTTGTTGCTAATGAAATTCCCTCAAAAACAGGTGACACTAGTCAAGTTAAGATACAAGAACAGGGTCAAGGTAGTGGTAGTGGTATTGCTAAAGAAATACCATCTGAAATTGGTGAGTCTAGTCAAGTTAGGATACCAGAGCAGGGTCAAGGTAGTGGTGTTGCTAATGAGTTACCTTCTCAAACCACTGATGTACCTAGTCAGTTTGTCAATGAATTCTACTCATCTTATGACCCTTACTTGGGTGATGCTGAGTTCAACCCTTTTGATGGCCTAGATGAAATTCTTCCACCAGAGACTGAGGTTAGGGTAGAAAGTGGCCCAGAGGTTGATGGTTAAGGGTCTGAGAAGGATGAGACAGAGGATGGGATAGAGGATGACAGTGATGATAGTGAGTACATTGTAGATTTAGACAATGATGTACCTGAAGTTGATGTGGACATGGAGAATTTCAGACTGAATGTGGATTTGGAAGCAGAATTCACTGGCTGTGATAGTGATAATGGTGTACAAAATCTTGATGCTGATATTGATGATGTGTTTGACAATGAAGAGTTTGTAAGTGGGTCTGAGAATGAAGATGAGTTTGATAGGGTTAGGAGAAGGAAACTCAAACAATTAAGGAAACAAGCGAAGAGTAATAGTGAAGGTAGGATTTACAAAACCTACTTCTATGTTGGGCAAGATTTTGTTAGTGCAACAGAGGTTAAGAAGTTGATAAAAAGGCACTCAATTGAAACCAAAAGAGAAATTAAAATCGTGAAGAATGATAAAGGAAGGGTCAAAGCAACTTGTTTCGGTCAATTGCCTTCATTTGAAACTTCTGGGCCTAGTGCAGGGCAAAAGGAACAAGTTGGGCCTAGTGTTGGGCCAAATGTAGCAGCTTGGCCTAGTCAACCATCTGGGTTAACTAATCAGCCTATAAAGGAAAAGTGGACTAGGGATAAGATAAAGGTTATTAAAGGAGGTAAACCTAGTTACATGAAAGTAGGTGGAAATAAATGCCCATGGGTATTGCATGTGTCAAAGGTTAAGGTCACAGAAACTTGGAAGACCAAAACATATGATGCTACCCACCATTGTCTACAATCAAGAAAAATCTTGTATGCCACATCAAGGTTCTTTGCTGAAGATATAGTAGATCAGATTGAAAAAAACCCAGAAATACCTATAAGAGCTCTTCAAGATCAATTACAAAAGACACATGAGGTTTCAGTTTCAAATGAAAGCATGGAGGGCTAAGGCACAAGCAAGTGAGGGGTGATTACACAAAGCAATACGAGATACTGAGAGATTATTGCATGGAGTTGATGTCTACAAATCCAAACACAATTGTGAAGATCCAATGTGCTAGGGAGGAGGAATGTTCAGATACTAGAAAGTTTGAAAGGATTTATGTTTGCTTGGGGGCTTGTAAGGAAGGATTTAAAGCTGGTATGAGAGACATTTTGGGGTTAGATGGAGCCTTTATGAAAGGACCTTTTCCAGGTCAACTCTTAACTGCTGTAGGCATTGACCCAAACAATGGTATCTATCCATTGGCTTATGGGATAGTTGAAACAGAGAACCTTCAGTCTTGGAAATGGTTTTTGACTTGCCTTGGAGATGATCTTGATCTTTACAGAAACTCCAACTTCACTTTTATCAGTGATCGTCAAAAGGTACATTTAATTCTTTACAGAAACTCCAACTTCACTTTTATCATTATTTAACTGTATATTAATTTAGTGTAATTTACTCAATAAACAGGGTCTTATACCTGCAATTTCCAAATTGTTTCCATGGAACGGAAGGGCATACAAAGACCTTCTTTGGAAAGCTGCTACTGCTTCAACTGTGCCATACTTTAAGATAGCAATGGAGGAGTTAAAGGCTTTCAGCAAGCCATGCTATGATTGGTTAGTGAAGATTCCTCCACAACATTGGGCCAGATCCCATTTTTCAGGTACAAAATTGTTTACAGTTTCTAAACTTGTTGTGTAGATGCTAAACTTGTTTAGATAGTAACTAATTACAAGTATATTAACAGGAAGGGCAAAGTCAGATGTATTGTTGAACAACATGTGTGAGATTTTTAATGGTAAACTGGTTGATGGAAGGGACAAGCCTATCATAGGAACACTGGAATACATAAGGGAATATCTGACGAGGAGGATTATGACATTGAATAAAGTGATTGCTAGTTCTAGTGGTCCTCTCACACCTACTGCAGAGAAGTTGTTTGATGTTATCAAGAAAGAGGCTACCCAGTACACAGTTCAATGGAATGGAGGTCAACACTACCAAGTGAGTGGTCCTTGGGCAGATCAGTGACTTGTGGATGTTGTTGAGAGAACTTGTTCATGCAGGAGGTGGGAATTAATAGGGCTACCATACAAGCATGCAGTGGCTGTAAACTTCAACATGGTACAAAACAGGCAAGAAGTAGGCATACCAGAGACTTGGATCCATCCTTGCTACAGGCTAGAGACATGGAAGCAAGTCTATTCATTCAGATTATGCCAATAAAGGGACCAAAAATGTGGCCTAAGTGTGATGTTCCATCAATAATCATTCCACCAGTTCACAAGGATCAACCTGGCAGGCCAGAAAAAAGAGAAAGAGGTCAGCCTTGGAGATGAAAGACAACATGGTCAAGAACTGAAAGCTTTCAAGAAGGTTAAAGACAGTTACATGTGACAAGTGTAAATGCCGTGGTCACAATTCTAGAAGTTACACAGGTCCAAGAGTTGAAAAGACCAAGAAGAAAAAGTCAAATGTTGCAGCTGGTGGTGCAAGTGGAAGAACTGAGCCAAATGTTGCTGCTGGTGCAAGTGATGCAGCTGGTGTAAGTGAAAGAAGTGTGAATAAGGGAAAGGGAATTGAAGTTGGTGAAGCAGGTTCCAAGAAGAAATAACCCAGGAAGAAAGTGATTAACCTTGGCTAGTGTTCATTTTACTTTGCAGTTTATCTCAATGGTTGCTTGTATGCACCATAAACAATATTTCATTTTGGTCATATTTGTGTTTATGTCAGTGGTTGCTTGTATGCACCATAACCTTGGCCAGGTTGGTTGTTAAGATAATTTGACTTGTCTTTATGTGTTCTGGATACCAGAACAGGATGATGACTCATTTAATCCAATAGTTAATAGCTGTTAATGACAGCAAATTTTCACTAAAACCTTGTTGTGTTTGCCTGCTTCATTTTGTGACAAACGATAATTTTTCCACTAATATTTTAATAATAAATGTTAATTTATTATTACTGATTGATAAATTAAGCATTCATATGCTTACACAACTATTTCGGGAAGCAAACCCACACACTGTAACACACAGTAAGTCACCAAAACTATTTAATCTCACCAGAAACAGTGAATTTTCCACTTTCTCACATTTACAGACTATAACATAATGAAAGTGAGAGGTTATCTCACTTTTCTCGAAAAACGATACCACACGCGTACCGACACCACATTAATAACGGTTTAATCTCACGATTTATTTTAGAGTCAATAAATTTTATTTTTATGCCAGTTTTATAAAAACGTCTCTGAAATTTTATTTGTCACGTTTATACCAAACCAGAAAAACACGAATACACCTCAGCTCAACGGAACATGGGGTACACAAAATACACTTTAATAAAAATAACATATACATATTTCTTCTTATCCCTTCCCCTTGATAACCGCCCCACATATCTGCAATTCATTTTATCATCTTCCTGGCTTCATCTCCAACACATCCTAGATCCGTCTCCATCCAAGGCCTAGGCTACATCGACTTTATCTCTTACCAATGAAACCGTCGCCATCACTTCCCATCTCCCCAGGGACATTGATGAGAAAAGATTTAGATATTGAAGAGTGAATCACGAGATCTCCTAATTCTTCCAAATGGATAGTGATTTTTGCTTAATCTAGTTCCTCACAAGATTTCATCTCAAGAAAGCATGGTCAAAAAGGATGTTCTTTTTCTCTTTTTATTGCCACCGATCCATAGAGACTCCACACACTCACCAAATCATTTGCAATCTTATATCAAAGACTAGTTTTCTTAAAGGTTGCTTTGAAGCTTGGTTGTGGGTTCCTGCTTGGATTCGGATTGGTAAAGTTGTAATTGGGTTTTCATTGCTTTTGGTTTTCCTCTTCATTCGACATCACTAACATCTCCTTGTAAGGATCTCGATTCTTAATACTTTCTAATTTTCTTGATGTCATTTTATTAACAACTTGTTGTTTTGATTAATTTTACAAGATGTGATCATGTTTATGTTCATCGATCGACACCAACATGGTTATGATTAATTTTAGTTGTTGTTGTTAATGTGTGGCAAATAAATAAATCACAAACTAAAAACCAAGATTGGCTCATGGACTAGTAGTGCTTATTTTGTTTAAACTAGGTTGTATTTGATGGTGGTCTCAGTCGAACCTACTATGGTTCGAACCACAGTAGGAGTATTTGATGTTTATTTTCTTGGTCAAGTTTGCTTTGTTGATTTTTGCTTGTGCGTGCCATACTGCCACAAACCCATAAGGGAGTGTTATAAATATGTAACGGTTGCTCACTGAATTCCTAAGACAAGAGTCAAAAAGGTCTAAACTTTGAATTAATTGGAATTGGTTAACTTTGATTGTAAAAATGGTGTTGGGATTTCTTGTTTTGAGCCTCGAATGGTGCCGGATTTTTTGTATCTTTAGTAGTGGTTGATTGATTGTTTTCGTCTCGAGTCGCGTGTTAAAACCCGAGTGGGTTACGATTCGAAACCCGTTTGGGTCTCGTTTGAGTCTTGAAGTTATTTAGCAGATTTGCAAGTAAATAAATTGAGTGGTGAGAGCCTTGTGGTTATTTCAGTTTGGAGATATAAAAGTGGCTAGTTGATATTGTTGTTTTGACTCTCGAATTTCGTTGGTTTTTGTGTCGATTCACAGCAGTAACACCATGGGTGTTTGCTCGACGATGTGAAGCTCAAGAGAGCCTCTTCATTTAATATTTGAGTTTCGATTTTGTGCTTGGTTTGGTCTCGGTTCCCCCCAACCCATTTAGGGTGCGTTTGTTTGTCTCGGTGTTGAGTCACAAGAGGGACACCCACGGGGGTGTTTGTATTTCCAGCTTATTGGTAAAGTCCACCGAGAGTTTTTGTGGTTTAGTTCAAGGTCGAATAAAATAGGGTGCATTTTGTTTTGCATTTCCAGCTAGTGTGCGTTTGGTTCAAGAATGGGCCAAAGCCCATTCACCTTATTATAAGGGTGTGTTGCGTTTTTAGAAGTGGACTGAGCCCACTCAAAATTTAAGAGGGTGTGTTGGGTTTGTTGTTACAACTTGGGCCATAGCCCACTCCACCGTGTTTAAGGGTGCGTTCGAATTGCTGCTTTATTACGACTAATCGCGACTTACCTCGACTTATTGTTATTTCACGACTCAATCGATTCACTAGTATCTAATCATACTTATAATATGGAAACAAAAATGTAAAACTATAAGTCCTACTCTATTAAATATTAAGCCAAACTAAAAATATAAGTGTTAACTTGAATTAAGGCTTTTGATTTATACCACATTATTTAGGCTTAACATGACCCGTTTTAACTTATAAGAACCTAACTAAGTTTAATAAGTAACATAAGTGGTTTATTTGCTAGTATAGAAATTCTAATACATGTGTATTATTCTTGGGAAAACTAAAACGTATATAGGGGTCATTCCTGATTTTTGTGAAAGTTCTATACTTAGAGCAGTTTTTACAAAGACCGGTTAACAAACAATAAACGAAACATTTTATGCAAACATACACCCCAAAAATATAATTTTCCATCTATTAGCTTATATTAAACACCAACACCTCAATGAAACCTTTACTTAACAATAATTAATTATATACCTTTATTTACATGATTAATTAATGTTTTATATATACAAATATATGTACATTTGGTGATATACATTTGACAGTAATGTTCTCACAATTCGACGACGTCTAATATTTACTTGTAGTTACTCTCCGTGTCTCGTCTTTCGGTTATTGTCAAACCGAGGATTTATTCGTCTTCAATACTTTTATTATTGTATACCTATATACTATACACTTCCAAGAGCCAATACTTGCAAACATTTAGAAAACTATTTTCAAACTTAAATGCTACCACACAAGCAACAACAACACAAACATTTTAAAACTTTTAAACTTATCTAATCTTCATCGAGTCTTAAACTTAAACTATGAACTAAAACATGCCTTACTAATCTAGGTCGCGTGTTGGTGCTGAACACTATCTCAACTGTTGTATTATCTGACTGCTATTTGCCAAGGTGAGTTTATAGCCCCACTCTATTTATACGTGTTTTACAACTATGGGGTGAGAAACATGCAAAACGATTTCTGGACCACAATAATGTTTTATATTCTCAAACTATTATGTAAGTCCACACGAATTATGGATCCAAGTAGCCTTTGTTACTTGTTAGACAACTTGAATAAATCCAAATTGATCTAAGTGAGAAACTCTAACAAATTGTTAATTGCTAATGCGGAATCTTAACAATGAACAATGAAGAACGCAATAATACTAACTTCGTATTCTATTAACTTTCAATAACTAACTTTCACATATACGTACAACTCTTGAGCCTTAGGGTTCCTTTTATACACTAAGGAAACCCTAGATACAAAACGTGTAGAAGGATATACGTATCTTCTATTAAGATAACTACGTATCATTTCCTAACTTATAGCTAACTGAATTTACTATAATTCATAAACAGACTTAACTAATAAAGTCAAACAGACTTAACTAAAGAATCTGTCTACCAGACTTAACAATGAATAAGCAGACTTAACTATGACATAAATACAACTAACAGACTTAACTACGTAACCCAGCAGACTTAAGTCTGTTCTTCATATTAAGTCTTGTCTTGTGATAATTCCCAACAATCCTCCCCTAACTTGATCTTCATGCTTCATGAACTTCAAGTTCCTTCTGAATAAGCTCCTGAGGATTGAATCTTGAACTCTTGGAATTATCTCTAACTCTTCAAAACTTCATATCTGATCTTTTATGCAGCATCCATGACTACTTGTACATCAATTCTTTTAAGTTTTATACTATTCTCATCACTTCCAGGTGTGTTAACTCCTGTGAGAGGTGAATTATTGAAAATTAATGGATTTGATGTCTCTTTACCGGATAGCCATTAACTACTGGAGTAGCCAATGTTTTGGTGTGTAAGACCATGGTACATTGATAACCATATGATTTTTAGCAAACCATCAGCTATCAACGGATTTGTTTTGTCTTTACCAAAAGCCGTTTGCTTTTGGACTAGCCAATTCTTTGGTGGAATGCACCTCACCTTGGTGAATTGATTACCAATTATGGATTTCCACAGCCTTTACCACAAGCCATACTCTTGTGGGCTAGCCAACTCTTCACTATCTCAGATATGGTGAGTTGATTACCATACAATTTTTGGTAAATTGTCAACCATTAACGGATTTGAGATATCTTTACCAGAGCCGTTTGCTCTGGATTAGCCAGTCCTTATGTGGATTAGACATAGTGGACTGATAACCATTTGTTGTGTCAGTGCTATGCACCTTCACCAAATGAGAAGTTCCTTTAGTCTCACTTAACATCTTGAAAATTCTTTCAAACACCCCAATATGGTTCCTTTAAGGATTGTTCCTTAATCAAATCCAAAAGCTCCTCATATACCTCATCTTTCTTATCTGCAAACAATTTCTTTTCTAACATTTCTTTGCAAACCCTAGGTGGTAAAGGATATTCCACTTCTGCAAGCATATAAATATGAGCCATCTGCAGAGATAAGCAATGTACCTTACAACTGTGAAAGTATCTCCACCTAACAATCTCTTGTTGGTATGGCAGTTTCCAAATCTCATCTGTTCTTGTTGGTGGCTCAAACATAACTTTTAAATCTCCCCAAAAGACCCTTTCAAACTCCTCCTCAGGTCTAGTGTCTTCATGTCTCATATTCACAAATTTGTACAACTCATTGAGATCTTCCCTAGTTACATCATTTAACAGCCCTGGAAAGTTTAAATACACTACATCAGTGTTGTCCTCCCTTATTATCTGATAAGCTGCACTCAATCCAGTCTTAATGATTTGATATCTGACAATATTGGCTGGTTGTGCAGAACTCTCAGGGATTGATCCCATAGTAAACTCTTCAGATGAAGGCTCCTCTTCTTCTGATTCTTCTTCCCCTTGCACTTTCTTCTTGGATTTACTTTTTCTTGCTATACTTTTCCTTCTTGTCCACTTTATAATTGGCTTTTTGACTTCTTTCTTTTCTTGCCCAACATCAGACACTTTCTCAGCCTCAGATTCCTTTTCAATTTCACTCATCTTTTCTATCTTTTCTTCTTCAGACACCTTTTGTCTTTTGAAGCTCCTTCTGATAGCATCCTCATAATCAATTGGTCTGTAACTATGATCCCTTTCATATCCCCTTAGGTACATGGCTTAAATCTCTTCATAGGATTTTCCTCTCATGTGCTCAAAAGTAGAATGCATCATGTTCTTCAAATACATCTTCATATCATGCATCTTTTCTGGCTTTGAGAGCTTCTTTTTGATACCTTTCTTTTTCTGAGTTTACTTTATCTTTTCCATAAAATCACCCAATGTTTCTAAATTCCTTCTTTCATTGATGAATTCTGCAAGTTGCTTAGCTCTCTCCTCTGTTGTTAATCCTTCAACAGCTTTAAGCTCCTCCAACTTTTCCCTTAACTCATCATCATCTTGAATCAGTGACATAACAGGATCATCAACAGACTCCTCTTGCAACCTTCTAGCAAACAATTCATCTTGCCTCTTTTGCTCTTCCTCTTTTTCCATTTCTGCTTGTTTTGTTGCTTGTATCCTAGCAATCTTAGCTAGAGATGCTTCCTCTTCTCTTTCTTGCCTTTTCGACTTCTTAGGCTTAGGAGTTTCAACCAGAATTTGTTTTCCTTCCCTTTGAGCAGACTTAACCTCTTTAGCAGACTTTTCTTCCTGACCAGACTTAATTACATCATCACCAGAATTAACTTGATCAGTATTAACACCACCAGACTTAATACCATCAGACTTATCTTTTTCATTACCAGACTTAATAACATCAGCAGACTTAATAATCTCCTCATCAGAATCATCAATTATCAACTTTCTTTTTAGCCTTCTTTTCTTGTTTTCTTGTTGAATTTTGCTCAGAGATTGGGCTAATGTTTCTGTTGCTTCCATTCCTTCAGGACTTATATCTGTACCTTCAGTTGTTTTATCCTGAGCTGGAGTCTTAAAAGTCTGTTCTTCATCCAAATTCATCCCCTGTTTGGAAGAATTTTCATCCTCAACCCCTTCCTCATCAGCAAAAGTAACCCCCTTTTCTTTCATCACCTTCTCCATCTTCTTTACTTTCCTGACTAATGTCACAACAGCCCCACTCAATGCTTTGTTAGCCTTCTCCAATGCTGTTACTCTAGCAACCAAAGTAGGCACCAGTTGCAAAAGACCTTCCATAGTCATAGAAGTAGATTCCTCCTCCTGAATAGGACTTGGAACCTGAGTTTGCAGTGGTGGTGAAGGTGGTGTGAGTGTTGGTACTCTGGGTTGAGATGATGATGGACTTGGTTGTGGTGTAGGTGTGGGTGATCTGGGTTGTTCCTGGGTTTGCTCCTCATGGGTTGACTCCACTTGTGCAGCACTAGATGTACCTGCAATGTTAGTTGTACCAGAAAGCATAGCAGGCAAAAGTGGCCAATGTGTCCCAGAAAAACCCCTTTTCATATTTGCAAAGATTTTATCTTTAAAAACCACACATTCATAAGTCTGCATTTTATTTTCAGTTTCAAAATTCAAAATCATTTGCAGAAATCGAGGATACATTAGAAATTTGTGCTTACTGTTTGCATTTGCTACCATGCCATCAAAAATGAGTTTTGAAAAGTTGAAAGTCTTTCCAAGTGAAAGACAGACCAATGCAGAAGCAATGTTGCTTCCAAACTGATCTCATCCACCACTCTTGGGACTTAGGCAATGGAGCAAATGATGAGTCAAAAATTTCCACTGTGGTGAGAAAAAGTTTTTCCAAAAAGTAAAAGTACCTTCAGTGGGATATCCTATGGTTCTCATACCCTCTAAAAGTTCATCATTGGGCAATATATAATCCCCTGAAGCATCATCCAAATGAAGACTACTCCTTATGGATGCTTCAGTGATAAATAATTCATGTGTATCTATTGTTGCCCTTAACTGTGGTGTCCCATCAGCAAGAGTGTCAGAGGTAACAGATCCCCAAAACTGCTTAACTAGGGAAGCATAGATTGAAGGATTATGAGTTAAAGCATACCGAATGGAAGAACCTTTCAAGAAATCCATAATCTGCTCAAAACCTTCACTTTTGTTTGGTTTCTTCAAGAAACCAACCTGGTTGTGCTTGTCACAAAACTTTAGAGAAGCCATGGATGATTGGTAAGTGCTGGTTGACTTGTTGACTTAGGGTTTATACTGGCGGTTAAAAACAGAGTGATCTTGGCCGAAAATTAAGATTTTAAAATAAGAAGCAAATAATGGATAAAGATGAAACAGTAATTAAATCTCATCCATATATACTTCGTTCTCCCAAAAAAATATCAACGGTAATATTTAAATAGGAAAATAATTAAATGTACGACCAGACCTAACGGTAAAAAAATATATTTTTACATTTTAACTCTACCAGACTTAAAAATGGTCAACCAGACTTAACCAATGACTCACCAGACTTAACCAAAGTATCTGAAAAACACTTACAGAAATCACTTGCAAAGCTTCTGAGCATCACCAATCCATGTTGATCCTGGAAAAATTAGTACAAAAACCAAGAAAAACACACAAACATACGATTTTGCAACTAAAATAAAAAACACTAACTACCAGAATTAATTCTACTACAAGAATTAACTTCTAAAGTTATCAGAATTAACTACAAAGTACTGGTTATTATACAAACTTTACATTTTACCTCCCCTTAAATGTAACCTCCCATTAATTCCAGCTATGGGTTCATCATACCAATATTAACCAGTAAGTAATTAAACCTAGGTCCATCAAAGGATTTGGTTAATAAATCAGCCACATTTAAGTCTGTGTGTATCTTTTCCACTCTAATTAGCTTCTTTTCAAAGCAATCCCTAATGAAGTGATGCCTTATTTCTATATGCTTAGTTTTAGAGTGGTACACTGGGTTCTTAACTATACAGATAGTGCTTTCATTATCTATGTGAATTACAGTGTTCATAAAGTTCAAACCATAATCCAACATTTGATTCTGAATCCACAAGACTTGTCCACAGCAATTGGCAGCTGCTACATACTCAGCTTCAGTTGTTGATGTAGCCATAATGGTCTGCTTCTTGCATTGCCAGGAAATCAATCTTCTTCTAAGGAATTGACAACCTCCTGTTGTGGATTTCCTATCAAGGCTTGCTCTAGCATAGTCACTATCTGAATAGGCTTCTAGGTCAAAAGATGACTCTCTAGGATACCAAAGACCCAAATTGGGTTTGCCCTTTAGGTACCTAAAGATTCTCTTCACAGCATGAAGATGTGAAGTCTTGGGAGTAACCTGAAAACGAGAACAAACACACACAGCATACATTATATCAGGCCTAGAGGCTGGTAGATACATTAGAGAACCTATCATTAATCTATAGAGGTGCACATCCACATCATCAGCATCTTCATCCTTTGTCAATGGCACCTTGTTCTCTATGGGAGTGACTGCAGTCTTCACATTTGTAAAGTCAAACTTCTTCAAGATCTCAGCAACATACTTGTCTTGAGAGATGAATAGGCCATCTTCTTTTTGCTTCACTACCAGAATTAACTAAGTTAGTACTCGTAGCAGACTTAATGAACTCACTTCCAGACTTAACCAAGTTAGTACTGGTAGCCTTCTTCCCAAGATGTTTGTCAGCCAAAGCATTCATTACTTCTCTGAAGGATGAAATATCTTCTGTAACTTTGGTAGGAGAAGCCTCTTTCCTTTCTACTTGAGGCAGTTTCACAGTCTCCTTCTTCTTTGGAGAAGATTTCTTTGTTCCTTCATCAGCTGCAACATGTTTGACTTCTGTGGTAGGAATCACAATAAGCTCCTCAATTTCCTTGTCTTGCTCAGCAGTGCTTGCATCAGAAGTAACTTGGGTACCTGCATTGTTAGTTACTTCTATGAAACCTGCATCAGGGTTAGCTTGATTCTCCTTAGAGACAGGAATATAGTTCATAGAATCAGTTAAATAGTCAATATCAAACATCCATCTATGACCTAGTCCCTTCACATTGGGTTTTTCCTCAAGAAAATTAACATGAAGATTCTCTTCTACCCTCTTGGTCACTAAATTGTATACCCTAAAGGCCTTACTATTCAGTGAATACCCAACTAGAAACCCCTTATCAGACTTTCCTTCAAATTTTCCAAGCACACTGAGTGTATCAAGAATAGTATCTTGGCACCCAAAAGGCCTTATATAGCTAACAACTGGTTTTTGGTCAAAAACAAGCTCATAAGGTGTTTTATTCTGAGGCTTGGTCACTCTAACCCTATTGAATATGTAGCAAGCAGTGCTTATTGTTGGTCCACGGTTTGTATGTAGATCTCTAAGTAGCCTTGAATACTTAGTAGATGGTTGGGATAAATCCAAACCAGTCTAAGTGAGAAACCCTTAACGATTGTTAATTTTAATGCGGAAACTTAACAAGAACAATGAAGAACACAGAGTTAACACTAACTTCGTATAATTCTATTAATCACAATTGTGAAACTCGTACAACTCTCTTCTGAAACTAACAATCTTAGGGATCCTTTTATACACCAAGGAAACCCTAATGCTAACCGACTAAGAAGATATTCACGAATCTTCTAAAAAGATACTTACACGTTTTGTATCTTTTCCTAACATATCTCTAACAAACTTTCCTTATATCACGACCAGACTTAACATAATAAGTCAACCAGACTTAATACAGACTACCAGACTTAACATGTATTACCTGACCTAATACAAAAACAGACCTAACTCTGACATATTACCAGACCTAAGTTTATCTTCTCT
The DNA here is from genome assembly GCA_021014915.2 of Artemisia tridentata subsp. tridentata. NCBI lineage: Eukaryota > Viridiplantae > Streptophyta > Magnoliopsida > Asterales > Asteraceae > Artemisia > Artemisia tridentata. Next base: position 77,888,261 of record CP139509.1, read on the forward strand.
TGAATCGTGTGATAATTCCCAACAATCCTCCCCTAACTTGATCTTCATGCTCCATGAACTTCAAGTTCTTCTGTTTAAGCTTTCTGAGGATTGAATTTTGAACATCTTGAATTATCTTTAGGTCTTGAACCTTTCTAGCAGCTTGAATCTTGATAAGCTCTTCTGATATGGTCTTTGCAGCAACATTGACTATATGTACATCAAATTCATTTAAGTTTCAGACTATTCTCATCACTTCCATATGTGTAACCATCTGTGAGAGGTAAATCATTGAAAATTTAATGGATTTGAAGTCTCTTTACCAATAGCCATTACTACTGGAGTAGCCAATATTTTGGTGTGTCAGACCATGGTACATTAATAACCATATGATTTTTAGCAAATCATCAGCTTATCAACGAATTTGTTAAGTCTTTACCAAAAGCCGTTTGCTTCTGGACTAGCCAATTCTTTGATGGAAAAGCACCTCATCATGGTGAATTGATTACCATTTATGGTTTTCCACAGCCTTTACCACAAGCCATAACCTTGTGGGCTAGCCAACTCTTCACTTATCATAGATATGGTGAGTTGAATACCATACAATTTTTGGAAAATTGTCAGCCATAAACGGATTTGAGCAATCTTTACCTGTAGCCGTTTGCTCAGGATTAGCCAGTCCTTGTGTTGATAAGACAAGGTGGACTGATTACCTTTTGTTGTGTTAGTGCTATGCACCTCCACTAAGTGAGAAGTTCCAATAGTCTCACTTGACAACTTATGAAAACATACTTAATCCAGCATTGTCTATAAAAGAAATAGAAGACACACATTTTTTTTTAACACTAACAGAACTAAAAACAAAACTACAAGACTTAAAGATAACCTAAATGCTGGTAAGTACTCATACTTTACATACTTTACAGTTTGACCTCCCCTTAAGCCAAACCTCCCCTTAAGTCAAACTAGGGGTTCATCATACCAATGTTAACTACCAGATAATTGAACCTAGGGCCATCAAATGCTTTAGTTAACAGGTGAGCAACATTAAAATCTGTATGTATTTTATCCACTCTAATCAACTTCTTTTCAAAGCAATCTCTAATAAAGTGATGCCTGATTTCTATATGCTTAGTTTTAGAGTGATATACTGGGTTCTTAACAATACAGATAGTACTCTCATTATCTATGTGGATAACAGTATTCATAAAATTCAAACCATAGTCCAGCATCTGATTCTGAATCCACAAGACTTGTCCACAGCAGTTAGCAGCTGCAACATACTCAGCTTCAGTGGTTGAATTGGCCACAATTGTCTGCTTCTTGCATTGCCAAGATATCAATCTCCTTCCAAGGAATTGACAACCTCCTGTTGTGGATTTCCTATCAAGGCTTGTACCAGCATAGTCACTGTCTGAATAAGCTGTCAGGTCAAAAGATGACTCCTTAGGGTACCAAAGGCCCAAATTTGGTTTGCCCTTTAAGTACCTAAAGATTCTATTCACAGCATGAAAATGAGAAGTCTTTGGTTGTACCTGAAAACGTGAACAAACACAAACTGCATACATAATGTCAGGTCTAGAAGCAGTAAGATACATGAGGGAACCTATCATGGATCTATAAAGATGCACATCCACATCAGCAGCATCTTCATCCTTTGTTAAAGGCCCATTGTTTCCTCCAAAAGTAACAGAACCTCCATTGAATTCTTGAAAATCATTCAAATAGTTCTTGTTACCAGACATGTGCCCATAGCATCCACTGTCAAAGATTCCTCTATCTCCCATATAGCAAAGTGGATGATCCTGCACAAAAAGAAGAGAAATTAGTTTCTCTTAGGAACCCAGGCCTGAGTGAGCTTGGGTCCGCCTTGTGGATCAACATACTTAAATTTCTTATTTGAACCTGATCCACTGTTGTATTGGGATTTATATTTGTTTGAATCCTAAGACAAACATGCTGAGGTCTTAACAGCAGAACCCCCATTTCCCTTTACAGCACTGGTTTTTAAAGGTTTTGCTGTTTGCTTCACAACTGGTCTCCTCACAGGTGAATGAGGTTTGTAAAAATGATTTCTTTGATTGTTTGCATTCACCTGTGGCTTTTGAAATGGTTGTCTGGGTCTCACAGAATTACCATAACCAGTATTCACATTAGGCCTCATAAAATTACCATTTTGCCTATTCACATTAAAGTTCCTAAAGCCAGACCTAAAATTTTGTCTACCAGTATTAACATAAGAGTTAGGTCGGGTAGAGTAAGACTGTTGGGCTGGTCTGGGATTAAACTGGTTGGCATGATTAATCCTGTTAGCATTATTCCAGACTGGTTTATTTGAAACATGACCAATATTAGCATTCATTCTCTTTTGCTCAGCCTCTCTCTTCATTCTCTTTTCATGAAAATCACAGTCCCTAATCAAGTGACCTAGACTTCCACAAACAAAACATCTTTTAGGAGCATAAGTGTAACTACTCCTAGATTCTCTGTGAACACTATTGCTTCTAGGTGACTCATTCATTTTAACAGATTCCCTAGGAGTTTTTATGTGCTGGGCACAACTAGGTTTGACTGTCTCAGGCTTTGGTTTAGTCACTACAGGTTTAGTTACAACAGGTTCACACTTCTTAACAAACTTAGGTTCAGGACTCTCATTTACTTCACCTTTTGACTCAGACTTAGAGTGATCGGAGGCATCACCAATAGATCCTTCAGAGTCATTAGATTGACAAGAAGAATACTTACTAGTTTTGTCCTCTGAGGTGGTTGACTCGGGCACTTGAGGACCTTTCTTTCCATACACAAAAAGTGAATCATCTAACTCTTCTTTTTCAAGAGGAGTATAGTCATCACTCAGTGGTGGTGGTACTCCCTTAAAGTCACCAGTCTTAACAAACCTATTATACAATGGTTTGCCCGCATAATCATCTTCTCTAGACTTAAGGATTGCCTTTTTCTCATCTTCCTCATATCCTAAGCCACATTTTTTATTGGACTTTATTTGAGAATCCCAACATTTGAACATGTTATTATTTGAATTGTTCCACTGATCTACCCGTTTTCTCAACTCATCCCTCTCCTTTTGAATTCTAAGGCCCATTTGTCTATACCTTTTAAGCTTTTCATCTTGTTCATATATTTTATTAGCTTGAAAGTATAGTTTTTCATTTAAAGCAGTATGTTGGTTTTGAAGGGTGACCTTTTGTGCCTCTAGTGTTTTTAAAGCATTTTTTATGTGCTAAAAGATTTACTTCTAGGTCACCTATTTGTCCTAACTGCTCATCACATAAAGCCTTAATATGATTATATGAATCAGTGCATAATTTAGAGCATAATGATACCTCATTACCAATGGCCATGAGAGCATGATCAGACTCCTCATTCACTCTTGGATGCTCACCCCAATTGACTCCTCCAGCTTCTAGTGTCAGTAAGCTCATCTGATTCTTTTCCAGCTTCCCTTCTTCATCTCTTTTCCCATCAGCAGGCTTCTTCTCTGGACAGTCTCTTGAGAAATGTCCAAGCTTGTGACAGTTGTAGCATTCAACTGTCCTCTTTGTGTATCCCACTGGTGATTTGTTGTTGAAGTTGATGGTCCTTCCATATTGCTTCTGAAACCGTTTGACCCTTAAAGCAACCATGGCAATGTGCCATTTTATGTCCATCTCCTCAACTTCAGCATCATTAATCTGTTCTAAATCTTCACTAATAAAGCTTTCATCTTCCGTTTGGTTGGCAAAGAAAGAATGGATCACCTCATCAGTAAAATTTGAAGCAGATCTTTCACTTGAAGGAGTTTCATAAGTACCAGACCTAACACTACCAGGTTTAACCTTGTAAGTGTTGCTTTTGTTCTGTGACACAAAAGCAACATTTGATGAACTGGTAGATGCCTGAGTGTTGTTACCGATGTCCCTTTCAAACATCCTAAGATTATTGTATAGGTCATCAGGTGTCATTGAATCTACTTCCTCCTTTATCCTCATCGCCACAGATACATTACCCCATTCTGATGGTAAAGATCTAAGGAACTTGTGGTTTGCATCCTCATTCGAAACTGCTGCACCATGAACTTCCAGCTGTGTTAACAGATGTTGAAATCTGTCATAGCCTTTCTCCAATCCTTCAGTCTTTGAAACACTGAATGTCTCAAATTGCTATTTAAGAACAGCCTTTTGCATCTTCTTGGAGTTTGCATTGCCTCCAAATCGTTTCTTGATAGCCTCCCACATCTCTTTAGCATCAACCATGCCATGGAACCTTTGTAGATGCTCCTTAGGAATAGCCATAAGAAGCAAGGTTCTTGCCTTCTTTTCCTTCTCCACAGCCCTAATCTCCTCAGCAGACACTGGTGGCATTATTCTTAGCTGCCCATCAGTCCCTTGTGTGACTCTTTTCCTAGAGTTTCCTCTTTGGATAACCTTCCATACATCACTATCAATATACTCCAGATAATGTTCCATTTCCATGGCCCATATATCATATTCTTCTCTTTTCAGTAATGGAAGTTTTATGTTTGAGATTGTGGTTGTGGAAGGGATGGGTGAGAATATGTTTTTGAGGTTAAGTGTTCTTCGAACTCAGAGTCTCTCGCCTTGCTCTGATACCACTTGTTGGTCCACGAATTGTATGTGGATCTCTAAGTAGCCTTGAATACTTAGTAGATGGTTGGGATAAATCCAAACCAGTCTAAGTGAGAAACCCTTAACGATTGTTAATGTTAATGCGGAAACTTAACAAGAACAATGAAGAACACAGAGTTAACACTAACTTCGTATAATTCTATTAATCACAATTGTGAAACTCGTACAACTCTCTTATTAAACTAACAATCTTAGGGATCCTTTTATACACCAAGGAAACCCTAATGCTAACCGACTAAGAAGATATTCACGAATCTTCTAAAAAGATACTTACACGTTTTGTATCTTTTCCTAACATATCTCTAACAAACTTTCCTTATATCACGACCAGACTTAATACAGACTACCAGACTTAACATGTATTACCAGACCTAATACAAAAACAGACCTAACTCTGACATATTACCAGACCTAAGTTTGTCTTCTCTTGAATCGTGTGATAATTCCCAACACTTACTGCTTCAGCCCAAAAGGTTGTGGGTAGGAGTGAGTCTGCTAGCATAGTCCTAGCTGCCTCAATCAGGGTCCTGTTCAATCTCTCAGCAACTCCATTCTGCTGTGGAGTTCTAGCATTGCTATATTGTTGCTTGATTCCTTTATTACCACAAAACTCAATCATGCTCCTATTCTTAAATTCTGTGCCATTGTCTGTCCTAATTATCTTAACCTTTTTACTAAGTTGGTTTTCTATCGGCCTAATGAAAGTTTGAATTAATGGAGTTGTTTCATCTTTCCTAGACATAAAGAATACCCAACAAAATCTAGTGCAATCATCAGTGATGACAAGGTAGTAGCTAGCATGGTTGATACTTTGTACAGATGTAGGGCCAAACAGATCCATGTGTAAGGTACGCAAAGGCTCAGTAACAAACCTATCTAACTTAGTCTTACAAGAAGCCCTATGCTGTTTGCCCTTATTACAAGCTACACAGGTATGGTCATTCTTAAAAACCTTGGAAGGTAAGCCTCTAACTAGGTTATTCATCACAAGTTTATTTATGTTCTTATAGTTAACATGACCTAACCTTTTATGCCATAATTTAGATTCATCCGAAGTGGCTTTTGCAAGCAAACAGGCAAAACCTTTTGCAGGTTCAGGTGTTTTCATATCAAAGTTGTACATGTTGTATTGTCTTGGGACTTTGAGAAGTATCTGACTTTCATCAGGCATCTTAAAGTCAGAACTCAACACAAAACATTCAGATTCAGTAAAAAGCACCTTATGCTGCTTATCACAAATTTGTGATATTGAGAAAGGGTTAAACTGACCTAGTTCTTTTACAAAAGACACATTGTCAAATTCTAAATTGCCTACAACAATCCTTCCTTTACCAGTAATTTGACCTTTACTACCTCCAAAGGTAACAGAACCTCCTTTGAATTCTTGAAAATCCTTCAGATGATTCTTGTTACCAGACATGTACCCAGAGCACCCACTATCAAATATTCCTCTATCTTCCATATTCTTGAGTGGATGATCCTGCACATAAAGAAAGGAGATTAGTTTCTTTCAAGGACCCAGGCCTCTGCAGGCTTGGGTCTGCCTTGTGGATCAACATATTTATAAGTCTTATATGAGCTTGATCCACTGTTGTTCTTGGATTCATAGGTAAGTGTATTATTAAATGGATCCCAAGACCAACATGCTGAGGCCTTAACAACAGACCCCCCATGATCCCTTACAATGGGTCTCCTTACAGGTGAATGTGGTTTAGAAAAATGATTTCTTTGATTATTTATATTCACCTGTGGTCTATTTACTGGTTGTCTGGGTCTAACAGCATTAACATACCCAGAATTAACATTTGGCCTACCAGAATTAAAATTTGGCCTAACAGAATTAACTGATGACCAACCAGAATTAACATTAGACCTAACAGTATTAACATTTGACCAACCAGAATTAATATTTGATCTATCAGAATTAAATTGTGCTGGTCTAGGAGCAAATTGGTTAGCATGATTAATTCTGCTTGCACTATTCCAAACTGGTTTAACATTCATATGGCCAGTATTAACACTCTTCTGCTTCCTAAGTTCAGCCTCTCTTTTCATTCTTTTCTCATGAAAATCACAGTCTTTTATTAGATGACTTAGGCTACCACAGACAAAATACCTCTTAGGACCAAAATTGTAGTTTTTCTTTGTTGGGAATTAAATGTTCTAAAGATTAAGTTTCAAGGATTACAAGTATTAACAGTTCAAACTGCTGAGAAGGATACTCTAACAGTTCCAACTGCTGATATATATCTTAGGACTGCTCAAGTTATAACTAACAGTTCCAACTGCTAGTTGATACTGTTGAGTTGAGACTGCTAGATGGATAAGTATTGAAAAGATATTAGTATACTAAAGTCAACAATATACGGTAGATAATATCTTACCCCATGTGCTTAGTTAACAAGTTGTGTACACAAATACATCTTGTATCTTATGTACTAACACACTCAAGAGATAAGTTAACCAAGTAAGTCGGCAAGACTTTATACAATATTGTAAATAGATCTCTTGGACTATAAAAGAGATCTTAGTCAGTAGATGTTAAATATCCATGCATGTGTTATTTTAGAATCTCTCATAACTGTTAGAACATAGAACAAAACACAAGTATATCACAAGTTAGAAAAACTTAAGATTCAAGGTTGTAACCCTAGTGATATTTCAAGATCACTCGTATTATTATCATTAATAATATTGAATCATTTGGTGTTAATCTTTATGTGTTCATTGCTAACTAACAAACATAACAATTCCATTTCCATAACATACACAACCTTCTAAGTGTGATTGAGTGAATTTCGCGCACTTAATCATATTAACACAACATATCATATACACAAAGTTGACAAGGTTTAACCACCTTATAGTGTATCCAGTTATCCTGACAAGTGGTATCAGAGCAAGGCTGATATAGTTGTTTTTAGAAGAAACAGAAATGGATGTACAAGATGTTCAAACCAATGTTGCTGCAAAGTTGCCCATGATCAAACCGAATGAGTTTGAGTTATGGAGGAAGAGAGTTGAGCAATATTTTATGGTTCAAGATTATGCTCTTTGGGATATAATTCAGTATGGTGATTCCTTCACTCTAGGCTATTCAGATGTTCTTGTTGAAGGAAAACAGTTAGAAAAAGAAATACTGGACCAGTTTCAAATGAAGAAAAGATACAAAAGAGAAATGATCAGAAAGCAAGAAACTTGTTGCTTATGACCATTCCAGGTGAGCAGATGCTATCTTTTAGCAAATATCTTGATGCAAAAACTCTTTTTGAAGAGATTTGTGCATGGTTTGGTGGTAATGAAACTACCAAAAAGACACAGAAGACATTGCTAAAGCAACAATTTGAAAACTTTACTGCTTTTAGTAATGAGTCTCTTGATAAGCTGTTTTCAAGATTACACAAGCTTGTCAGTCAGTTAGCTGTGTTGGGTGTTGAGACAGAGAAGGAAGATCTCAACATGAAGTTCTTGAAAAGTCTACTTGATGAATTCCATACTCATGTTATTGTCTGGATGAACAAACCAGAAATTGAAACAATGAAACTTAATGATTTGTTCAACAACTTTAAAATTGTTGAACAAAGTCTAAAAAGGGGTGGAAACTATGGTACTAGTTCTGGGAATGTGGCATTTTTGTCAACTCCCAGTGTTAGTCATTCAGAAGAGGTAGATGAAGTTGAAAGTGTTTCTAATGCTACTTATGGTGGTCCTTCTGCTGGTTTACAAAAGGATGTTGCTGGACTTGGAGATCCAACATTTTATGCCTTTATAACCAGTCAATCTAGTGGTTCTCCTCTAAATCATGAAGACCTTGAGCAGGTAAATGGTGATGATTTGGAAGAGATGGATATTAAGTGGCAAGTTGCTTTACTTAGCACGAGGGCTAAGAAGTTTTGGCAGAAAACTGGGAAGCAAATTACCATAAATGGTAATGATACTGCTGGGTTTGATAAGAAGAAAGTGGAATGTTTTAATTGTCATAGGTTGGGATACTTTGCTAAAGAATGTAGAAGCCCAAGGAAGCAGGATAATAGGAACACATGGTATAAGCAAGAGAGGAAGAAGGAAGTACTGGTGGAAGAGCAAAAGGCTATGCTGGCTATTGATGGTATTGGATAGGATTGGAGCTCTATGGATGTTGAAGAGGAAGCACCACCAAATGCTGCTCTTATGGCCAATGAATTTGCTCTAATGGCCTTTTCTGATTCAGAGGTAGATGCCATTCCTACTTGTACTAATTTATGTCCTAATCTTAAAAATTATGAAGACATTAAAAAAAGATTTGATGCTTTTAGAGAAGAGTTAATTGATGCCCTTCATAATTTAGCTAATCATAAGAGGTGTGTAGGAGTTTTAGAAAAACAAATCCAACATTTTCAAAAGAATGAATCTACTTTTACTGATGACTTAAATGCTTTAAAAAGAGGAATAGCATTTAGAGATGAATTACTTAATGATCAAAGTAAACAGTTAAATGAAGCCAATAATAAAACTGAAAATGTTAAGATAACTATAGATGCTTTAGCTCATGCCTCAGAAGGAATGAATAAGATTTGGGAAGCTCAGGTAATTGATAAAGCTAATTCAGGTGTAGGTTACAAATTTGTCCCTCCACCATACAGAGGTGTTCATTCACCTCCAGGTGTAGACCTAGCACACACAGGTTTAGCTGAGTTTCAAGAACCAATCATGGAATATGGTTCTAAGGCTAGTAAGAGTCTTAAGGTAGAAAAGATAAGTAAAAGTTTAGATAAAACTTTACTTTATCAGGACAATGTGTCCTTTGTTAAGAAAGGAGATGCTATAGTTGTTGAAGATTGTACAACTGATAGTGATGATGAAGAAGAACAGGTTATGTCTAAACCTGAAGTGGTTAAGAAAGTAGGAACAAGTGTTCCTAAGATAGTCAAACACAATACTGATAGGCCTAAATCAAACATTAAGCATGTTAAGCAACCAGTTAGATATTGTGAGCAATATAGAACCACCAACAAGCCCAGAGGTAACCAAAGGAATTGAAACAACCTCAAGTCTAACCAATTAGGTGATGACTTTGCCTTTTATAATAAAGCTTGTTACACATGTGGTAGTTTTGACCATCTTGCAGCTTTCTGCAACCAATGGGTATCTGGTTATGAAAACAATAGGGTGAATTTCAAAAGGCAAACTTCTCAAACTCACTTTCACTCTAAGTCCAAAAGTTTAAAACCCATAGCAGTTTCGACAGCAGTCTCTACTGCTAGGCAAGCAGTTTCAACTGCTAGACCATTTAAGACTGTTAACCCAAAACAAACAGTTAAAAGTGCAAAAATAACTTTTAAACATGCACCAAAAACTGTTACAAGGCCCATTCAATTAAAAGCAGTGGTTCAAAAACAAGTTTGGAAACCAAAGAGTAAAACTGCAAAGCCAGCAGTTAAGACTGCTAGGAAAACAGTTGGTACTGCTGCTTGGAAAAACAGGGCAAATGCTGTTAAGGCCTCAGCATGTTGGATTCTAAAATCCAATGTTGCATCAACTATCCTTAAAAGATTGAATTACATTGATGCAAGAGGCAGATCCAAGTCAGTAATGGCTTGGATCCCCAAAAGAAACTAACACTCTTATTCATGTGCAGGAACATTCAAGTGATAATCAAGAAGATCAAGGATTCTCAGATAGTGGATGTTCAAGGCACATGACAGGCAACATGTCTTATCTTTCAGATTTTGAAGCTTTTAATGGAGGATATGTTACCTTTGGAGGGGTGTTCGTGGCAAAATTTCTGGTAAAGGTACAATCAAAACCAGAAATTTAGATTTTGAAGATGTGTTCTATGTAAAAGAGCTAAATTATAATCTTTTTAGTGTTTCACAAATGTGTGACAAAAAGAACAATGTTCTTTTCTGTGATACTGAATGTCTTGTACTTTCTCCTGATTTTAAGATGCCTGATGAAAGTCAAGTACTTCTTAGAATTCCTAGAAAGAGCAATATGTACAGTGTAGACATGAAGAACATTGTTCCTAAAAAGAATTTAACTTGTCTTGTTGCAAAGGCCACATTGGATGAATCAATGAAATGGCATAGAAGGCTTGGTCATATTAACTTCAAAACCATAAATAAAATTGTTAAGAATGGTTTGGTAAGAGGTTTACCTCACAAAAGATTTGAAAATGATCAAACATGCATTGCTTGTCTAAAAGGCAAACAACACAAAGCCACTTGTAAGCCCAAGATTTTTAACTCTATCAATCAATCATTGTTTATGCTGCATATGGACTTATTTGGACCTGTTTCAGTAAGTAGTATAATGCATAAGAGATATTGTCTAGTTATTACTGATGACTATAGCAGATTTACATGGGTTTTCTTTTTAGCTACTAAGGATGAGACATCAAGCATCCTTAAGGATTTCATTACACAGATAGAAAACCAAGTAAGCAAGAAAGTAAAGGTCATTAGATGTGATAATGGGACAGAGTTTAAGAATAGAGTTATGGATGACTTCTGCAAACAAAAAGGTATTCTAAGAGAATTTAGTGTTGCTAGAACACCACAACAGAATGGTGTTGTTGAAAGAAAGAATAGAACACTAATTGAAGCTGCTAGAACAATGTTAGCTGATTCTAAGCTACCTATAACCTTTTGGGCTGAGGCAGTCAACACTGCTTGCTATGTCCAAAATAGAGTTTTAGTTGTGCAGCCTCACAATAAGACATCATATGAACTTTTTAGAGGTAGAACTCCTGCAATAGGATTTCTTAGACCTTTTGGATGTCATGTGACCATTCTCAATACCTTAGACCATTTAGGAAAATTAGATGGTAAAGCATATGAAGGTTTCTTAGTTGGATATTCTCTCAATAGCAAAGCTTTTAGAGTATACAACTTAAGAACTGAGAAAGTAGAAGAAAATCTACATGTGGAGTTTTTAGAAAACAAATCCAATGTAGTAGGTCAAGGACCAAAATGGCTATTTGATCTTGAGTATCTAACCAATTCTATGAATTATGTGCCTATTGTTGCAGCAACTAATGATTTTGCAGGTTCACAAGCAACAAATGAGGCTGAGTTAGAACAGGATCAATCTGATGTCATAATGCCAATATGGTCAAGTACAATTGTGGAATCAACTTCAACAACTGATGAATCTTCTTCTGGCAAGGCTAAAGAAGGTGTTGAAGATGAAAACAAGAAAGATGGAACTGAGAAACAAGACAGTCAAGTTAGCAGTTCAAAAGCAGTTTGTACTGCTGAGACAGAGCATTCAACTGCTAGCTCTTCAGAAACAAAAGAAGCAGAATTCTCAGATAATGAGGTGGATTTCAACAATCTTCCATCAAATTATCAAGTTCCTTCCACTCCACAAACAAGAATTCACAAAGTTCACTCCCTAGATAATGTGATTGGAGACGTACAGTCAGGTGTGAAGACAAGACATCAACTGAAGTCTTCAAACCAACAAGGGCTTCTTGATGCCCTTTATGCTTCAAAGCAGCATGAGTTTTCAAACTCTTGCTTGTTTGTATGTTTTCTCTCACAAGATGAACCAGAGAATATTCTGAAAGCCTTAGTTGATTCAAGCTGGGTAGAAGCTATACAAGAAGAGCTTCTTCAGTTCAAGATTCAGAAGGTATGGGTGTTAGTTAATTTACCTAGGAATGCAAAGGTAATTGGCACTAGATGGGTTTTTAAGAACAAAAGGGATGAAAGAGGAATTGTGATTAAGAATAAGGCTAGATTAGTAGCCCAAGGGTACACACAAGAAGAAGGAATAGACTATGATGAGGTTTATGCTCCTGTAGCAAGGATTGAGGCAATTAGGCTGTTTCTAGCTTATGCTTCATTTTTAGGCTTCACAGTCTACCAAATGGATGTCAAGAGTGCATTTTTATATGGTAAAATTGAAGAAGAGGTGTATGTTTCACAACCTCCAGGCTTCATTGACCCATTACATCCAAACAAAGTATACAGAGTAGTGAAATCTCTATATGGCCTTCATCAGGCACCAAGAGCTTGGTATGCAACACTAGCTTCCTACTTATTAGAAAATGGATTTCAAAGAGGAAAGATTGATCAGACACTTTTCATCAAACAGCACAAGAAGGATCTTCTGTTAGTGCAGGTGTATGCGGATGACATTATCTTTGGATCTACTAGGAAAGATATGTGTTTAGAATTTGAGAAGCTTATGAAAGATAAGTTTCAGATGAGTTCTATGGGAGAACTTACATTCTTTTTGGGTTTGCAAGTTAAGCAATCATCTGAAGGCATATTTATTAGTCAAGACAAATATGTTGCAGAGATACTTAGAAAATTTCAATTTGCTGATTCAAAAATAGCAAGCACACCAATGGACTCTGAGAAGCACCTTCTGAAAGATGAAGATGGAGAGAGTGTGGATGTACACACTTACAGATCTATGATAGGCTCTTTGATGTACCTTACATCATCTAGACCTGATATCATGTTCCCTGTTTGTGTTTGTGCAAGATTTCAAGTAACTCCAAAGGTTTCTCATTTAATTGCAGTCAAGAGAATTTTTAGATATATTAAAGGTCAACCAAGGTTGGGTATATGGTATTCTAGGGAATCTCCTTTTGACTTGGTAGCATTTTCGGATAGTGATTATGCTGGTGCTAGCTTGGACAGAAAGTCAACAACTGGAGGATGTCAATTCCTTGGGTGTAGACTTGTCTCATGGCAGTGTAAGAAGCAAACAAGTGTGGCAAATTCAACAAATGAAGCTGAATATATAGCTGCTGCAAGTTGCTCTAGTCAAGTTCTATGGCTTCAAAACCAACTTCTTGATTATGGGTACAATTTCTTAAACACTGTTATTTATATTGATAATAGTAGTACAATTTGCATTATTAAAAATCCAGTGCAACATTCTAAAACAAAACACATTGAAATTAGACATCACTTTATAAGAGACTGCAATGAGAAAAGATTAATTCAAGTTCTTAAAATTGCTTCAGAATTCAATTTTGCAGATCTGCTAACCAAAGCTTTTGATGTTGGAAGGTTTCAGTACTTGGTAGCAAGTATTGGAATGCTAAATCTTTAAAATTTCTAATCTTTGTGGTTTTTATATTTGTTAAGGTTGTACTGATATCTTTGTAATTGAGACTGTTAATAGAACAGTTTGTACTGCTAGTTCATATTTTGTTTAAACAGTTCATACTGTTGGTCATATATTGATACTGCTATAAGACAAATGCTATGCATTTTGTTTCTTGGTTTTGGACTAACAATTTCAGGTATGAACTTTGAGCAAAAGGAAATTTCAAGTGAAATGGAAGCAGCAGAATGATTATATTAGTTGCTACATATTAGATTTATGATGGACTGAGTTTGGGAATGTAAAACTCCTTAAAACTTTTTCTTGAAACCTAGTTATGTTATTTCACATTGAATTGATGACTTAGTTGATCAGATAGTAACTGATGCAACTCACTTTCTATCATTTTATACTTTTAAGTATAATGTGCAAGTCTAAGGACATCTGATAGAAAGAACAGCTAGTAAAAGTGAATCTAACACTTGTGTTAGATGCAACAATTACTATGAGCTGGAAACCCTGTCAAGAAAGCCTTTTGAATAGGTTTATCTTTACACAGGCAGTTATTTATAACTGAAAAAACATTGGTTCTCACACAACCAGAGGTTGATTTAAACTGAAATTTTGATTAAGTGTCTGTTATACACTTAATCCCTTCAAAATGGTTGAAAGCAGTATGATTTTTCAATTCCAAAATCATGAACATACTGCTAAGTCAAATAATTTCTTAAACAAGGATTTTCAAATGATTCACAAAAACCATCCATTGATGGACCATGAATCAAATGTCCACTGATTCACCTCTCATAGGAGTTAACACACCTAGAAGTGATGAGGGCAGTAACTTAAACTCTTAAGGAATTAATGGCTTCATGTACAATATTGTCTGACAACAAGTTCTAAACAATGGATCAGATGATAAGGAAATATATATTTTAGTACATAGTGAGATCTTCCAAACAAGGGGAGGAAACAAAAGTTATTTGTATCTCAGGGGAGGTAACAATCTCAGGGGAGGAAATAATAGCCCAGAAAAAGGAAGATAACCCAATATATGGAAGGAGAAGACAAGAGCATACAAGATGATGACATGGAGGTTGAAAATGACAAGAATAGAGCTTATTCTGGAGTATTATATATATTCAGAAGGGATGAAGCATTCCAAAGGAGAAAGTTCTATCTAGGTCAAACGAAGAAAAGTTTCAATTTCAGTTTACCACGTTTGTTCATCACTTACAAAGACATGTTGATAGATGATTTCACTTGTTGAAACAAGCATCCAAGATACACAGCATCATTGCCTCTTATAATTTCTCCATCCAAGGAAATTGCACCATCTTTTAGTCCAAGATTGGAGCAATGTGTTGATATTGTTAAAGTCAAAGATCAGAAAGCAGATGAGCATCTAAGAAAGATATTCAATCTCTCAGAACAGAAGAAAGTTCAGATCAAGGGTCTGACTATGAAGTGTTTGAAAGATCTTCACAATCCATAAATTTAATTCAGAAACATGTTAGAATGAATTCACATGTTTAGGGGAGGATTGTTGGGAATTAAATGTTCTAAAGATTAAGTTTCAAGGATTACAAGTATTAACAGTTCCAACTGCTGAGAAGGATACTCTAACAGTTCCAACTGCTGATATATATCTTAGGACTGCTCAAGTTATAACTAACAGTTCCAACTGCTAGTTGATACTGTTGAGTTGAGACTGCTAGATGGATAAGTATTAAAAAGATATTAGTATACTAAAGTCAACAATATACGGTAGATAATATCTTACCCCATGTGCTTAGTTAACAAGTTGTGTACACAGATACATGTTGTATCTTATGTACTAACACACTCAAGAGATAAGTTAACCAAGTAAGTCGGCTAGACTTTATACAATATTGTAAATAGATCTCTTGGACTATAAAAGAGATCTTAGTCAGTAGATGTTAAATATCCATGCATGTGTTATTTTAGAATCTCTCATAACTGTTAGAACATAGAACAAAACACAAGTATATCACAAGTTAGAAAAACTTAAGATTCAAGGTTGTAACCCAAGTGATATTTCAAGATCACTCGTATTATTATCATTAATAATATTGAATCGTTTGGTGTTAATCTTTATGTGTTCATTGCTAACTAACAAACATAACAATTCCATTTCCATAACATACACAACCTTCTAAGTGTGATTGAGTGAATTCCGCGCACTTAATCATATTAACACAACATATCATATACACAAAGTTGACAAGGTTTAACCACCTTATAGTGTATCCAGTTATCCGGACATTCTTATACTCTTTTCTCATCCTATCAGATTTTGGTGACTCTTGACTTTTGACAGACTTCCTAGGAGATTTTATGTGAGTATCACAACTAGGTTTATCTGTATCAGGTTTGGGTGTAGTCACAACTGGTTCACTATGTTTGACAAATTCTGACTCAGAAACTTCTTTAGGTTCACTCTCTGATTCTGATTCAGACTGCTCAGAAACATCTCTAGTGGATCCTTCACTATCATTAGTTTGACAGGTAGAGTATTCACTTGATTTGTCATTTGAGTTGCCTGTCTCAGGATATATAGGACCCTTTTTACCATATACAAACAAAGAATCATCAAGGTCTTCCTTTTGTAGAGGAGTGTAATCTCCACTTAATGGAGGTGGCACCCCTTTAAAATCATCAGTTTTAATGGACCTATCGTAAACTGGTTTACCAGCAGAATCATCTTCTCTACATACAAACACTGTTCTAGCCATCTCTTCCTCATAGCTTAAAATTTCCTTATCTGAGTGTATCCCATAACCTAACCCAATCTTACAAGTAGAACTCATACCAGACTCTATTGTCCTATCCAAACATTTAGCAGAATGGGTCCATTTTCTACTCTCTTTTGCAATTCATCCCTTTCTTTCACTGCTTTCATGCCAATTCTTCTATATTTCTTAAGTTTTTCATCCTTTTCATATATTTCATTAGCCTGAAAGGTGAGTTTTTCATTTAAGGAAGCTTGTTGTTTTTGATAGGTGACTATTTGTGCTTCTAAAGTTTTAACAACCTTAGTATATGCAAGAATTTTTACTTCCTGATCACCTATTTCTTTTAATTGTTCATCACACAAAGCTTTAAGATGATTGTATAAATCAATGCATATTTTGGAACACAAAGATACCTCATTACTGGAACCAATAGCCATAAGTGCATGGTTTGGCACTTCTTCCTCTGGTGTGTGGTCATCCCAATTCACAGCTCCAGCTTCCAGTGTCAACATGCTCATCTGATTCTTCTTCAGCTTGTCATCATCCTGAGAGTCAGAACCCTTCTTCCTGTTCCCATCAGTAGTCATCGTTTCCTTGCAATCCCTAGCAAAGTGACCATGTTTGTGACACTTGTAGCACTCAACATTCCTCCTATTGTACCCCACTGGTGTCTTCCCATCAAACCTAATGTTTCTCCCAGTCTGTTTGTAAAACTTCTTAACCCTGAGAGCAATCATGGCAATTTGCCATTTGATATCCATCTCTTCAACTTCAATATCATTGATCTGTTCCAGATCCTCACTGATGAAGTCCTTATCTTCTGGTTGCTTAGCAAAAAATGAGTAAACTACTTCATCAGCAAAGCCTGCAGGAGCATCTCTCTCTCATGCTACTTGAAGAAGTTTCATAACCACCAGAATTAAACCGCCAGACTTAACCTTGTTAGTGCTGCCCTTGCTTTGAGAAACAAAGGCAACATTGGTAGAACTTGAAGATGCTTTTGTGTTTCCTTGGATTTCCTGTTCAAAAACCCAAAGATTGTTGTACAGGTCATCAGTTGTCATGGTGTCGATTTCTTCCTTCATTCTCATGGTCATTGTCACACTTGACCATTCTTTTGGTAGTGATCTGAGAAACTTGTGGTATGCATCTTCCTCAAACACAGCAGCACCATGAACCTCCAATTGTGATAAAAGGTGTTGAAACCTGTCATAAACTTTTCCAACCCCTCTGAAGTGGATACACTGAAAGCTTCAAACTGCTGTTTAAGAATAGCCTTCTGCATCTTCTTGGAGTTAGCATTCCCTCCAAATCTTTTCTTGATAGCCTCTTAAATTTCCTTGGCATCATTTATGCCATGAAACCTTCTCAAGTGCTCCTTGGGAATTGCCATCAGCAGCATAGTCCTGGCCTTTCTCTCCTTTTCTACAACATGTATCTCTTCAGCAGATACTGGTGGTAGCACCCTAACCACTCCATCTTTACCAACCGAAATCCTCTTCTTCGAATTCCCATTCTGTATGATCTTCCAGACTTCGTTATCAATATACTCTAGATAGTGCTCCATCTCCATAGCCCAGATGTCATATTCTTCCTTCTTCAGGATTGGGAGTTTTATGTTGGATATGGTTGTTGTTGCAGGGATAGTTTGTTGTGGTTTAGATGTGTCAGCTTTAGATTTTTCATCTTCATGGGTTGATTTCTCATCATCACTGGGATGGTTTGAGAAATCATCAGGCTTCTTCTCAAACTCAGACATTGTGCAGGGTTTATTGGAGTGAATTTGGGTTTGTGGTTTTTGTGTTTCTTCGAACTTAGAGTCTCTTTACAGGCTCTGATACCACTTGTAGGTCCACACGAATTATGGATCCAAGTAGCCTTTGTTACTTGTTAGATAACTTGAATAAATCCAAATTGATCTAAGTGAGAAACTCTAACAAATTGTTAATTGCTAATGCGGAATCTTAACAATGAACAATGAAGAACACAATAATACTAACTTCGTATTCTATTAACTTTCAATAACTAACTTTCACATATGCGTACAACTCTTGAGCCTTAGGGTTCCTTTTATACACTAAGGAAACCCTAGATACAAAACGTGTAGAAGGATATACGTATCTTTTATTAAGATAACTACGTATCCTTTCCTAACTTATAGCTAACCGACTTTACTATAATTCATAAACAGACTTAACTAATAAAGTCAAACAGACTTAACTAAAGAATCTGTCTACCAGACTTAACAATGAATAGGCAGACTTAACTATGACATAAATACAACTAACAGACTTAACTACGTAACCCAGCAGACTTAAGTCTGTTCTTCATATTAAGTCTTGTCTTGTGATAATTCCCAATATATTACGTAGAATTAGCCTAAGACACTGAATCCCACATGCCTAAACTCATGAATCGTCAATTCCTGCGGGGAAGCGCGAATGCTATAAATAGATCTATTGGGGTTGACACCCCCGTTCGGATTGGCCAGGATGACCAAATGCGAGCGTATAACATGTCGAAACACGAGTGTCACAGGATAGACACTTACAAGGGCTTTATTTAACTTGCTTCTAGAGCATGCAAAATGTCAAGCTTCGGTTGCATGAACTTAGTGCTAGCGTAATAGACTATTTTTACATGACATTATATGCGTATTAATGTTCATATACCCAACTCATGGTCCACACTATAGATTTTACTGTTATTTACAATCCTATGAACTCACCAGCTTTTTGCTGAGTTTTAACATGTTTTCTCAGGTGTTTAAGCAACTCATTATTGGCAAGGCGTGGAAAGGCGATGGTCATAAACTATTTACCGAAATGTTTTCACACATTTTTATGACTTGTTTTATGGGACCATTAAACTTTGGGCTTATCTGTTAAATTTAAAACGCTGATGTAAACTTGATTTAATTCAACTAAATGTATTCTAACGGAGTATGTATTCCATTCTTTATTACCTTGTATTATGATTTCCAATCCAGTAGCACCCCAGGACCCGAATGCTTTCGCTATACCAGATTTTTGGGGTGTTACACATTTTGGTCATATATGGATGGTTTTGTTTGTATAGGTTTGACTTTAGTTGAAAGTCTGCTTACAGATGCATTTGGATGATAATTGGATTGGTTTGTAATGATTGTCTTTGAATTTGGTCCTTTTTGTATGGGTTTGACTTTAGTAAAGAGTCATCATAAAGATTCATTTGGTTAATTTTTGTATGGGTTTGACTTTGTATAGGTTTGACTTTATTAGAATTCATTTGGGTCTGCATTTACTAAAGTCAGCTGAGAAGTTGAGAATGTAGTTATGCTTGTTTACTTCTCAGTTTTGCTTGTTTTGGTACATGTTTACACCAAAATATTTACACAAAATCTTCTGTACACAAAATATTCTTAGTTATGCTTGTTTTGGTCAATTTGTAAAAGTCAAAGTCTTGTTTCAAGCACATAAGTCAGTACAACAACCTAGCATTGAATGGCATTAACTTTTACTTTGACAAATGGGTAGGATTTGCCTTTAAATTCACATCAATACATCCACTAATACACAAATTACATCCATTAAAAACCTAAACTCTCTCCAAAATTCTCAACAATGAGTTCAAAGCCAGAAATCATTGAAATTTCTTCTGATTCAACCTCTTCTGATGAACTCGTGTCTCCTCAACCACCTTGGAATTTACCATACAATAATGCTACAAATCCAAACAAGATAATCTCAAGCTCAAACTCCACTTATTCCAACTCTGTTTCTAGCTATGTGTCTAGCTATCATTCAACCTCATCTGAAGATTATCCAGCTGTCTCAAAAAAGAGTACAACTGCTAGGTCTTGCAAAAAGGTTTCAAGCTCTGTCAATCCTCTTGTACAAACTAAGCATGTTACCACTCAAGCTCTTTCAATCACTGGCAAAAGGATTCAAGTGCTAGGCCTTGCAAATAATGAGACTTATGCAAAGATCACAGCCAAAGGGAAAGGGAAAAAGAGACTTACTTGAAGCATTCCTACCACTGTCTTTTGTTAAAAATGTATCACTTTATCTTTTGAATGAAGTATGCATCTATGTATGCATCTATCTATGTAATGAAATATGCATCTATGTATGCATTTATGTAATGAAATGCTACTTGTTTCTGTTAAGATAAAACTGCTTGTTTTCATTCATCATCATTGCCAAAATACGACTTGCTACATTGTTACATGTCTAAACTTAACATACTAACCTAACACTTACTTTAAACATAAACAAAAAACCCAACTTCATACATTTCCTACTTGATAGCAAAAAGAACAATAAACAAGATCCAAGACCAAACAAGATACTTCTTCATTTTTGCACGAACAGTTTGGGCTTCCATTAATGCTCGTTTAAGATTGTTCTTTGACCTTAATAAACCCGGTATGATTTCAAGAGAACGATTACACATTGGGGTCATACCAATCAATCCATCTATAGTTTGATCCCTGTTGAACAACATTACACCAACAATTATTTGTTTTACGTTAGTTTGATTCAATTAATTCAATCTTACACAAACTTACTTGAATCAGGCAAGAGTAAAACCGACGGCCTGGGTTAGCATTCGTCCAAGAGGTTTTAACAATGGCAACTCTTCCACAATGGCACCTAACCATATCCATTGTTCTTGTAAGATTTTTGTTTTTGAATTAGGGTTTGGATGAGAGGATTTAGGTTAAAGAAAATGGGATAAGAAAGAAATGAGAGGATTTAGAGTTGGTGGCATTGGGAAAGACAATTGAGAGAGATGGAGTATTTTGTTAGGACGAAAATACCCTTACCCATTACGCACATGTCATAAACTTAACGCCTTGAACAAACAGACGTTTGGTCAAAGGACTATTAGTGTTAAGGGTTTCAGAGTTGGTAGCTATAAGCGCAAAAAAAAAGTCAATAGACCAAGAGTGTGAGTCAACGCAAATCACAGAGACCATCTTTGTAATTTACTCTTTCTTATATCAGTGTGGGACGAGTTTTTACAAACATCTTGTGATGACACATTGACGTCGATTATTTACATATATTGAATTCCCAACGTGCGGTAACAAATTTCAGTTGTTTGGAATAATATTGACAAGAGTAATAAGTTGATAATCATTTATTGTTGTTTACCAAAGCAAATATTGCCCATAATTTGTGATGTTTGCCACCATTGTAAAGATGTGACAAAATAATTCAAAAAAGTGAAATAGTGGCTTGCGTGCTACTAGATGAATGGTGCCAAATCTTCTAGCTCACGAAAAGTCATTTCTTGTATGCGAAAATTAGTGACATACCCCATTTGAAGATGTTGTTCCTCAAAATACCCCAAGATACAGCCGTTTTGTGAAATACCCCAACATGTCGCGTATACATTTAAGCGACATTCTTGACATACACATGTTGGGTAACGAAGCTCGGGACAAAAAAAAAAAAAAAAAAATTTATACATGTCGCGTATATATATACGCGACATATATATATATACGCGACATGTGTGTAATTTTGCATGGGGAAGGAGCTAATTGCATGGGGAAGGAGCATTTTGCATGGGGAAGGAGCAAAACCAATTATTTGATTTGATAGAACGAAACGCATTTTGCTATATTTGTACATGTCGTGTACAATTTTACACATATGGTAGAAATTAGAAACACACTTCCGGCAATTCACATAAGCTAGAAACATAGTTCCGGTGGTGCTTTGTTGGTGGTTTGGAGGCGTGGCAGTGGTGAAGTTGTGGTGGTCAAGTGGTGCTCCGGTTGTGCCGTTGTAGTGGTGTGGTGTGGTTGTTGCTGGTGGCGTTTTGTCGTTGTGGTGGTAGTCTTGTGGTGGTGGTTGTGGTAGTGTGTACTGTGTCATAATGGCGGAAAATCGGGTAATTTCGAATTATAATTTTTTTTGTCATTATAATTATTGTTTATTTGTTACGTATATGTTTTGTAAATATATATTTATTATGTCTTTTGGTTATTTTAGGATTATTCTGCGCAAGTTACATGTAGAAGTAGGTTGTCTTTAATTGGTGATATTAGAAAATTGATATTGGACACCCCTAAGGAACAATTGTTTAGAGAAACATGTTTTGGTTGGATGTTAGACATCCCGGATATGCAAGAGAGTGGGGTGTTAATACACTATTTTATATGCCACCAAGTTGCTTGTCAAGAGGGAGACACAAGTTGCTTGTCAAGAGAGAGTGGGGTGTTAACCAGGCTGGTCCATCCTCCCGCCCTAGCGATGCGTTTCCCTCAACCGGACGTACTGCTAACCGTACACCAATGGGGTTCGCCATGTTTGCCACTCCTATTGATCACCAGTCCTCCCGCCCTAACGATGCTGCTGACATCCAGGTAACTTATTAATTTTCGATTATTATTTTTAAATTTGGTCATTATTTGTAATTGATTAGTGATTGTTTTTGTTACATCAATTATATGTTTAATAATGTTAATGACGTTAAAAATTTATTTGGTTAATCTTTTTTAAGGGTGCGGTCGACCGACCAAGGAGGGATTGTCGTCCGGGTAAATATCAGCAATTTCCCTGGACCCAACAAGGACCCACTACAATCCTCCCTAAAAAACGTGGAGCTAGGGCTAAACCAACAAAGAGTACGGCAACAATTCCACGATTTAACCTAGAGGAATTACCGGTTGATGATGATGTTACCTGTGTTGGTACATCTGTTGGCTCACCTTTGAATATTCCTAATGTTGATCCTACAAAGGTACTACTTAAAATGTTTTAAATTTATTAACATTTGTTTTATATAATTAACAAACTTGTAACGATATTGTATATTTTTTTCTTAGGTAAGGCGCAATAACTATCCAAGTTTTGAGGAATTTCTCATGTACCCGTATGGGATATACCTTGACTGCCATCCAAAGGGTTGGGTGGTAGAACCTATGTTCTTTCAACATCTACTTCCGGATTTATACAGGATGGGTAATGATCCGGGTCCAGAGGATAAACGTGGTTGGTTGTCTGACGATGTAAGTGTATTATTTTAAATTGTTAGAGGTTTAGATTATTTAAGTTTCAAGAACATTAAATGATTTAGTTTAATCTTTTGAATCAGCATATGAATTGTTGGATAGAGCTATTAATCAGAAAAAGGGTAGACAACCAACCATGGACAGTGGCTAAATCATGGACTGCATCTGTGTTCCCGACCGAAAATGGTAACGTGTCCATGCTTTCGATTAATCCGTCGCTGAGGGGAACATTGGATGGTAGCACACGTCCATACCCGTCATGGGATGTTGTACGTTGGGTAAGTAAAGATCTTTCAATATATATTTGTTTTGTATAAATTACTCTTTACTAGACTATGTAATTGTGTATACATAAATAAATTTTATATGTAGGTGTTGATGCCGATGAATCCGACACAGAATCACTGGGTGACAGCAATTATTGATTTACATGATTCCAGTTTATTTGTACTCGACTCTATGCACAGCATGGAACGTTGTCAACAAATAAGAAAGTATGTATTGGATTTTACCGAAGTTGTGAACAAGTTTTTAGAAGAGCAAGGACATTTTACCAGGACAGGACGTGGACACTACAACTTCGAATTACATTACAACAACGTACCATATTTAGTCCCACAACAAGGAAATTCAATGGATTGTGGAGTAATCACATGTTGGCTAATACATGAGTTTGTTACGGGTAGATGGCCACCACAATTTGATATTAAAAATGTTGATGGCTTTTTCTCCAATATTAGATGTAATCTTGGTAGCATGTTTTACAACAGTAGGTGTGAGGACACTAGTTTGTGTGGATATGATTAATTAAGATGTTGTTAGTTGTACAGTTTAACTAGTATGTAATGCTATTCTATGTTGAAGTATTTTTTTTCAACTTTTATTTGATATATTTTTGAAGCATTTATTCAAGTATTATTCGACTACATAAAGACACAATACAATAACCATACATAGACACGAAACAATTAAACCAGAGGACGATGTGTTTCATAAACACTACATACACAATATTAAACATAAACATATGGCATGAATACGTAAATATTCATCCACTAAAAACGGTATCCTTGTCGAAAACTTCAACCAAGTTCCTTTTTGTTATGTTAAGAGCAGGCGGTGATGATTTTGAGGTAAAGACCGAAACATTACGAAGTACCAAAACAGCTCCGACTTTGAGATAGTCTTTGGGACCCTTGTCTTCTGCAAGGACTTTGTGATGAATTGTACCAGACATAGTCCCTGTCGGATCTTTTAGTGTACATGTAAGGTCACCCAGTATGTTAGGAGTACAAGACTTGATAACAGCTACAACAAGTTCAAGTTTCCCTTTTACGCAATGCTTCTTTATATCCCCAAAACAGCCAGTTACGATGACACCTTGAGAATTAAACACCTTATGAATCGCGCTCAACCATGGCCCACTAGTAAAATGTTCATCCTCAGTGACATCCTCGTTTACTTTCGCTATATAATCTTGTGTTGGCACAACACAATATTCGGGGCCACCCTCTCTGATGTCTGCATTTTTGCGAAGAATGGCTTGTTGAAGAATACCAGCCGGACCAGGTATTATCCAATCCTGGTCGCTCATAGATGTTGAAGAACCTGCAACATTATGTGTTGGGGCGTATGTTGCGTAATTTTTTGGTTTGGGTGGAACGAATTGGGAATTTTGATATCCGGTTTTGTTATGTTGGGACATTGTCTGAATTTTTAAATTTTTGTAGAGAGTAGAAATGTGAATATCTGGATGTGTTTAAAGAAATGGAACTAAACACAAGTATTTATAGGAGAAATTTAATAGATATGTTTAATTACGGCATGCACTTGTCAAGTCAATGTCATATGTCGCGTAATAAATTATAGGTACCCGTATGTGTCATGCAATTGTCAAATCAATGTCATAAAATTTTCAATCCAATATGTCATATTTCGCTTAATGATATACACGTACGCGAAACTCTCATTTTCAAATTGTCACATCCTTGTCACATTTTCGTAATTATTGGTCACATTTTTTTTGCAGCATCGTCTCCTTATATTTAGTGTTTGTGGTATATTTCTTGAATATCAAACACTTTCATCCATATCAAATACTAAAAATGACTTCAGATTTTCAAATATGTTTAATTACGGCATGCACTTGTCAAGTCAATGTCATATGTCGCGTAATAAATTATACGTACCCGTATGTGTCATGCAATTGTCAAATCAATGTCATAAAATTTTCAATCCAATATGTCATATTTCGCTTAATGATATACACGTACGCGAAACTCTCATTTTCAAATTGTTAATTACGGCATGCACTTGTCAAGTCAATGTCATATGTCGCGTAATAAATTATACGTACCCGTATGTGTCATGCAATTGTCAAATCAATGTCATAAAATTTTCAATCCAATATGTCATATTTCGCTTAATGATATACACGTACGCGAAACTCTCATTTTCAAATTGTCACATCCTTGTCACATTTGCGTAATTATTGGCCACAATTTTTTTCAGCATCGTCTCCTTATATTTAGTGTTTGTGGTATATTTCTTGAATATCAAACACTTTCATCCATATCAAATACTAAAAATGACTTCAGATTTTCAAAAATTCAAATGTGTTTTACATTTTGATAATTCCGAACGAGGTGTGATTATGTATACTAATATCAGTTACTCATGGTTAGATGAAACTGTGCGTTCTAAGTTCAAGTTGGATCCCAGTGTTCGGCTTAATTTCAAATTTTCGCACCCCTCATTTGATGTTCGAATGGATATCACTGACGATGATGAGGTAACTTTCTTTGCTGAACACGCTGCATCGAGTCAAGAAATGCCGCATCTTTATGTCACTAAAACGAAAGAATGTGAAGAAATGGCATTTTTTAGCTCAAACCAAGAAAACCCGAAATTTTATAACTTTTTTGAAACAAACACTAACAAAGAAATCGGGTATTCTGGTTATGAAGGCAACTCGGGTTTTAAAGATGAGGCCAATTTTTTAAATGAGGGCCCATCAAAAAATTTTGAATCAAATGATAATGCGATTTTTGAATCCGGTTTTAAAGATGAGGCAAATTTCACAAAACCGAATTCATCATTTGCTTTCGGGTCAGATGACGATAAGAATGATGATGAAGATGTTGAAGATGATGGTGTTGTTGGGAAAAGCGAGAACCCAAAACCAACCCATCATAAGTGGAAAAATATTTTTTCGCTCATGCCTGACGTTCCAGAAACACCACTTTACCAGTCCAAACAAATAATTTCAAACCAAAATAATATTGATACAAATTTTTTCAAGGGAAGGTTTTTTGACACAAGAGATGACTTAGACAAAGCACTTAGGATGAAATGTTTAGAAGAAGGTTACCAGTTTTTAGTCGAAAGGGCAGAACCTATAAGATATTATGTTAAGTGCTATCATTTTAACGACTGTAAATGGAGAATTAACTCTAGACGCGTGGGAGGTACATCAGTGTTTGAAGTTACAAGTTTGAATGATAATCACACGTGTGATAAAACTCAAACATATCCTAACCATCGAAATGCAACTAAAAATGTTATTGGTCACATTTTTTGTGAAAAGTTGAAAGATGCTAGAAGAGATTTAAAACCAAAAGATATGCAAAGAGACATGTTAACGCAATATAAAATTAGTATATCTTACCACCAAGCATGGAGCGGAAAGGATTATGGGTTACAAATGATTAGGGGTTCACCTACAGAATCATTTCAAATGTTGCCGTATTATTGTCACAACCTAGTAAAAAAAAACCCAGGCACTATCACACGTATCAAGACAAATGAAGAAGGAGTTTTCGAGATGTTATTCGTTGCCATTGGTGTTTCGGTAAGTGATTCTGATTTTCATGATTGGTTTCATTGTATTCAATTTAGGGTAGGTTTACATAGTTTAATGTGTATTCAATTTTGTTATTCAGATTCGAACTTTCTTACTCCATCTTCGACCACTGCTTATAGTTGACGGGGCACATCTGAAGGGCTTGTACAAAGGAACAAATTTGTTAGCAGTAGGCATGGATGGAAACAACCAAATTGTGCCTATTGCTTACGGTATATGCAGAGGGGAAACTGGTGAATGTTGGTCATGGTGGTTTTCATGCCTTAAAGAATGCATAGGCGATAGACAGGATTTGGTTATCATATCTGATAGGCATCCTGCTATTGCGTTAGCTGTACGAAATGAATACCCATTGGCGTTTCATGGTATTTGCTGTCGTCATCTAATGATGAACCTGAAGTTAAAAAGAGACGCAACAAAGGCGCTATTTTGGAGGATATGCAAAGCGTATACACCTGACGAATTTGATAGTAAGATGCAAATATTGCTGTCTATTCAGCCTGAGGCGTACCACAAGCTAATAGAAGCGGGTGTTCACAGATGGTCCAGAGCATATTGCCCACTAACTCGCTACAATTACTGTACATCTAACAGCGTCGAGTCTGTTAATGCTTGTACCGTAAAATCAAGGAAGCTGCCTATAACAATGCTGACCGAGCAATATCGAAAAATGGTGCAAGCCTGGTATTTTAAACGGCGACAAGTTGCTGGTATTTATTTTCAAACAGAATATATTTATACTTTTAATATTTATCTTTAATATAAAGTCACTTCTTAGAGCCTTGTTGTTTATGCAGCAAAAATGAAGTATGAAATAACTGATTGGGCAACCCATAAAGTGGAAAAGAGAAAAATCAAAAGCGCAACCTGGAATGTTTACGGGGTTAACCAAGATCGGTTCCAGGTTTTTGATGGGAGATACAACCGGGAAGTGAACTTAGCGTCTAGGACATGTGATTGCCGCAAATGGCAGCTTTCCGGTATACCTTGTGGTCATGTTATTGCTGTGAGTAGATTTTTGGGTCAAACCAATTGTCTCCAGTACGTTCAGGACTGGTTTAAAAAAGCAAAATACCAAGCCACATATGCAGAGGCAGTGAATTTTGTTGGAGAGTTTCACGAATGGGAGTATCCAACACATATACAACCTATCACTCCTCCACGAATGGACAACCCACAACCTGGGCGACCAAAAAATACTAACCGTATACCATCCCAGGGTGAGGAACCAAGGGTAAGACATTGTCGTAGGTGCGGTGAAGCTGGACACACACGTGGGCAATGCAAGCAACCGTTCGTCCCTGATGAAATGTTAAACAAAAGAAAACAGTATCCCAGAAAGAAAAAATCCGTTAAGGAGCAACAACAAACTACTCCTTTATTCGACTCATACCCAAATCAAACTGATCATCACACCGTTCCTACTTATCACACATACCCCTCGCATGAGTTTGGACATAACACATTACCAACACAACCATACAATCCAAATTTTTACACAACAGGCCAGTATGACCAAGGGCAAGCAAGTAATGAACAACATGCTCATCATAACCGGCACACGGCTCCCAACCATACCCCTCCCAACCATACCCCTCGCATGAGTTTGGACATAACACATTACCAACACAACCATACAATCCAAATTTTTACACAACAGGCCAGTATGACCAAGGGCAAGCAAGTAATGAACAACATGCTCATCATAACCCGGCACACGGCTCTGAACAATATAACTCCCAACCATACCCCTCCCAACCATACCCCTCACAACATTTAAATGATCTAAACACTCAACAGTCTAATAATAGTTGGTTTAACTTGTTTGGTTAGTAACCAGTTTTCACTTTTTACTTATGTGTTTTAGTGTAATTGTGTTAAGTTTGTAACATTTGTTATGAAGCTTGTAATAAATTTCTTTTTTAAATATAGCATGTATTTTCAGAAAACCTTAATAAAATACTAGAAATGACAACTGAAAATAAACATGCACCACGTCAGTTCCACTATTCATTTTTCACTGTTGACATGATAGCACAAACAGTTCCACTATCCATCGTCCAAGTCACAGTAAGATTAATTTGTAATTCTATCTATGTTCTAATAGTAATGTCCTATTATGCTTTCAGCTTTAATGTAAAAATAGTATTAAATTGATTACTCGTAAATCACTTCTGACAAAGAAATGACAACTCACCTTTGTGGTATCTATATATATATTCTTGGGTTATGTGGTATCAAGTTATCAATACCAATTGTGTCTTCTTTCATTCACCAAATGTCAACATCTAATAACCATACATTCGAATTCACTATCAACTACAATGGAAAATTTATACTTAACCCACTAACATATGAAGGTGGTTCACACTTGAATATTATTGTTCCACAATTTGATTTTAAAGATATGGTTACCTATCTGAAGAGAAAATTACCGTCAATGGTCCAAAGTCTATATTACATGTTGCCACAAAACAACACGTTAAATGGTATGAAAGAAATTAAAAGCGATTATGATATTGATGTTATGTATGACTTCGCAAATGTTGCAGGAAAGATCCAAATTTTTGTTTCTGACAATCCCGAAGATCTAACCACAATATTGATTCCAGATGATGGTTGTTTTGAAGAATCATTTGCATGTGTAATTTCAGAAGAAACAAAATTAAAACGTGAAGAGCGTGTCCGATATCTACATCAAATGGTAGAGAAAAAGAACAAACGTGAAGAGCGTGTCCGGTTTAACATTGAACGAAAGAAAAAAAAAAAAACCTACGACGCCGTATTCACAAACCATTTTCAATTTTATTGTTCACAATAATGGTCAACTGGTTTGCAATGAAGGAAAGCTGGAGTATGTAAACGGTTGGAAGATGAACATCAATATTCCAAGAATGAAGCTGCATGAGCTGAAACAATACTTGTCTAACATTGTCGATACAAAGATTCATGCTCTTTATTACGAAGTTCCGCACACTGGGTATTCAATCACCGTCAAGCTAAGAAACAACTATGATATGCATGTGATGTTTGATATTTCAGCATCACAAGGCGGCCAGTTGGAAGTTTACATTGACCATTGCGGTGTCAGTTTTATTATTGAAAAGCATGTATGCCCAAATGCTGCTTTGGCAAAAATGATGGATCATGTGATAACAGACTACACCAGTGAAAACGAAGACGGAAAAAAAATCATAGGACAATCAAATTACACTTTCGATCAAATGGTTGAATGGGCGGAACAAGAACACTTTGAGAATGAGGAAGCTAAAGCAGATGAACGTCATAGAGCCCTATGGAAGAATCGTTTCAATTATTAACAATATCAATCAATAAGTGTCTTGTATGCTTTAAGAATTTCATCTTTATATGATTTTTGTTATCAGTGTTTCAATAAACATTACCATAAGTTTCCAAATTAAACATTTATTCAAATAAGAGTAGAAACGTTCATTAATAAAATACAAACCAGTTAACACAAAACAAGATAAGCGCAATCATCTTATTTGTTGGGTTGAACAACATACAATTGTGCCACCCCAGCAGTAGCAGTACAAGCACATTCAACAAAAAACATTACTTCATCATCCTCAGTAATGTCAATACGATAGTTAAACGAAGCCAACTTACAGGACAAATTAATCGGAATATTTGGATCTAAATTGAATTTCTTCAACACCAACCCAACTAGCCCTGCGTACGTCAAATCATTATACATAATGACACCTCGATGCTGATCATCATAATGTAACACACATTTAAACTTCTTAATGTTAGAATCCATGGCACTGTTAAGAGAAGTAACAAATATGTGAAGAAATCAAATCATAGCTAGCTTATATAGCAATAATTGAGGTCAGACAACTTTTTAAAGGTTCTGAACAATGAAATGACAACTCACTGACAATGTCGCGTACGCTTAAAATTATACACGAAATATGACACTTTGAAATGACAACTCACTGACAATGTCGCGTACGCTTAAAATTTTACACGAAATATGACACTTTGAAATGACAAGTCCCTGAAAATGTCCTTTTTATGCATTTGTTAGTACCATTATGCATTTGTTACGGCTATAAATACCCTTTTTATTATGTCTTTAAAAGAGGATCACAAAACACAAGCATTCCACACATAAATCAAACACCGGAGTGTTTTGTGGGGAAGGTGGTGTGTTGTAAGGCTATACGCAGTGGGTCGTGTTTTATCGATCGTGGACACAAAAAAATGGCTTGTAACCTTCCACACACTGTCAAACAAGTTCAAAACTATGTCAAAAAACAAGTCGAAATAGACGACAAGGAACGCCAAGATGCAATTGTCGAAGTTATTAAGAAGTTTGAGCTGGCGAAGTTACGCAAACAACGCCTGAGAACACGATACGCAGCTTGCAAAGATATCTCTGTCGAGAGAAAATATGTGATCGACCAGTTTTTGGACGATGAGTATCGCAAAGACGCTGATGTTGTTGAAACATTGTGGGGTTGTGTGCAGAAGATAGAGAACGAGAAATCCAACAAGATACGTTGGAGTTTTGAGGAGAATGTGGCAGCTGCTGATGCACCACAACAACAACAACAATTTGTGCAAGGTGCATCAAGTTCATCTGCACCAAGGGTTGTTGAACCACAACTACCGCAACCTCATCTTGATAACTTTCAGCCATGTTTTGAGGAGAATGTGAAACCTGATGATGATTGGACCTCTGAGGACGACCGGGAGCTGAGCAGGATGGAAGCTGAGTTGGAAGCAGAGAGGTTTGCGAGCTTTGATCCGTATGACGACGGTTTCCGCTCCGACAACTCGCAGACCTGGGATCACCCAGATTATAATTGAAGTTTTAGTTTTTAAATTATTATTGTAATGTTTTAATTTCTGTTTATGTAACGTTTATGTTTTTATTACGCTTAAAAAAATTTACATTTGAATTATGAATATCATGTAATGTCTACGTTTAATTTTTAGTTGTTTAATTCCGTATCGTTTCGTTTATGTAATGTTTACGTTTTATTAATAAAATTTGTGTTTGCGTTAAAAGATGTTTTTTTTTTTTTTTAAATAAAATAAAGGAAGATGATACAATATGGGTTGCCACTAATCTGATAACCCACAAAAAAAAACCCTAATATCACACATGCCAAAAAAAAAAGAAACCCTAAAAATTTACACACATGTCGCGTATATATATATATGTCGCGTATATATATACGCGACATGTATAAAATTTTTTTTTTTTTCCGAGCTTCGTAACGTATCGTAACCCAACATGTGTATGTCAAGAATGTCGCTTAAATGTATACGCGACATGTTGGGGTATTTGGCAAAACGGCTGTATCTTGGGGTATTTTGAAGAACAACATCTTCAAATGGGGTATGTCACTAATTTTCGCTTTCTTGTATGATAAGGTTATGGGTTATACTATAGAAGCCCCTCCTATGATGTCAAATCATAGGGGACAAATGGAATATTCCTTTGACTTTCCAGTATAACACAGTTTTCTGTCAGTTTCTGTTCCGTATTTCTGACAGTTTTTAGCGTTTGACATATTAAACTTTATATTTTCTGTTCCGTACTTTCAGGTTTATAGTTTTTTGATATAAATAAAATTATAAAAATAATTAAAAAATAAAAAAAAATAAAAAAAATCAAAAAAAAAGGGGGGGCTTGAATAACAAAAAAAATGAGGGGCTTGTATAACTTGTACCCTAAGGTTATATAAAAAGATCTTTTGGTACCAAATAAGTTTTGTGGTCATGATATCAATTTCAATTTCTTTGTGGCAATGTAATCATCGTACTTGCTACTTAAGATACAAAGAAATAGAAAACCAATAAACGATGCCAGCTGGAAGGCATAAAGAGTGTCCTACAAATCTTTAAGGTCGGGCACAGTGGTGACCCGGGTCATCCTCTGCTACATCAGTTTTCTCTATCCGGTAATCAGACATGATCAGGTTATCACAGTCGATGACCGAGTTTTTTTTATTTTTTATTTATTTATTTTTAAATAAAACAAAGCATTACATATAAATTAGTTTTTATATATTCTCTATGCTAAAATGTAAGAAAGTTAAAAATATAAGGTAAAAATGATAATAAAATAAAACTTTAAAGGTTTAAACCGTAAATTAATTATTTATAAAAATAAAATACAAAAATTTGACTAGCCTCTTCTTCTACCTCTAAATCTTAGAGTCCACACATATTTTTTTCTTTTTTTTTTTCTTTTTTTCAAAAACGAATTAAAAAAATAAAATAATAAAATAAAAAGAGAATAGCGAGAAAAAGGTGTTTTGTTTGTGTTTTGTGTGTGTTTAATATCGGTTGAAATTTATACCGATAGTGCAATTTTCTCGACCTTCGACCGATGGTGACCCAAATGCCATAGTGGCCACGACCGATTTAATTATCGATCAACCCTTGCATTTGACCGATTATTTACAGCCCACTGTGCACAGCCTAACTTGTCAATTACTAAATTCACATATTAGTTTAATTAAAATTGTTGATGACAAAAACACCAAATTCCTTTTTGCCAAACTCAGCTAATTTCACAAATGAGTTTTAACAAGCCAACAATTAATGATCGTTACTAAATATTTAAATTTATATTTAGAAGTTGTACAAAAGTACTACTCCCTCCGTCTCAATTTATTTGTCAGGAGAGAGAAAACACAAAGTTTAATAAAAGTGGGGTCACTTTAATTTTCAACCACTAAAATGGAATATTCCTCTTTTAGATTCTTTAGTTTTTACTAAATAAGGAAAGTGGACAATTAATTTGAGACATCTATAAAAGAAAATATGAACAATTAAATTGAAACGGAGGGAGTATTTATATACGACATAAACCATGAAGAAAATAAAATTCTTCCGTTATCTTAGATGAAAAGGTTTAATGATGTTTTCTTTAATCTTAATAATCACTCAATGTATATAGGGTCAAGATGCAAAGAGTTGTCTGGGACAACCCTTTATAGCATCCAAAGCCAACATATGATCACAAATTCATAATTGCCTCTTTAAAGTAAAACGAGGCTTACCAAGAAAAAATAATCACCACAAAATAGTATTAAGAAAAATATAATAGTAGAAATAGTAATAAGTCATCAGATAATATCACAATCAAAATTACAATAAACTGCATCGCGGCAAAAGAATGTATGTAACTACTCCAAATACAACGCAAAAGCTCTCAAGTCTTAACCAGCGACTCAACTCCCCGAAACTATATAGAACCCGACTTGACACAAGAAAAGTATGCATCACTAAAATAGTGAGTAAGCAAGAACGCATCCAAAAACAATGCTGCCAGCCATAGATCCAATCTTCTCAACACCGCTCTGTAATGTCAAATACCAAAAGTAAGATCACAGAAAGAAGAAAAAAAACATACGTTGTTCACAAACAGGCATAGAAGTGATCAAGATACCTAACACCGATGTATTAAGCCTTCCATATGGTTTCTATAGGTGTATGCTACATATTACAATGACTATATATGTATTTTTACATTTACAAAACCACATTTTATTCTTTGAAAGAGACCATCAGCGATGACCCAGAGTTTAATAGTTTATCGTACAATACAAGAAATGTCTTGTAAATGATGCCCAAAACAATCCAAATCGAGCCTCCAAGAATCTTTAAACAAGCCCATAAGGAACCATGAAGCTCGAGGCCAAAAATCTTAAAAGTTTCCTATCATGGCATCTTTGGGCCTTGTTTGCCTTGCCTTTTATAGACTAAACCGAGTTCTAAATCTTCTTCGGCATCATCTCATCATACATATGGGAGTTGTTACCCCAAATTTGATTTGCACACAACATTGGTAAAACCGCAAAAACAAAATATTTGGTATGTGCAAATCATTTGTTATTAAAATGGCTAACTTATTATACTCACTCAGTACTCATGTAGTCATGTTGGATGGTCATGGGATAAATACATCTAATGAATTCAGGATCTAACTTACACATTATTGAATACAGAGAAATCTTGTGTGAAAAATAATTGATGTCAGAATTGTGTCCAAATTGCATCAACCATAGTTAATCCATTACAAACATAATTCTAACACCAAATTTTCTAGCTCCAAATATTTGTGTTACTTTATTTCAAGCAAGTGTAATAACATTATTTGAGGGACCAAAATGCAATATACAAGTAGACAAGACAAGACCATGTCACTACTATTCTTGGGTGCCTAAATAACAAAACGACACACGTGATCACTACCACCAAAGACAAAAAACATCGAGACACGAGACACCACACACAGCTCACGTTAGCAAAAAAACACACATTTTTAACATGCGCATGTACAAATCTATAATCTTCTTACACACCTCTATAGACCTTGCTTCGAATATAACTTAAAAAACAATGTTTACCATTTTAACATAAGTTACGTAGTACCTTTATATTCTAGCTTAAATTTCAAATTGGTTTTTTTTTTTTTAAAATATTGATTTGTCTTAAAATAAATGTCCCCTTTTAGATGTTAACTAAAGTTTTTTTTAAAAAAATTTTACTCGTATTTGAAATGAGATAAGTGTTAACTAACGTAAACATTGTCACCAGATCTGAGACAAATATAACACTACAAAAAAACATATGTGCATTATAGCAAATCAAGGCGCATTCTAGTAGATCTCTATGTACTTTAACTAACATGCGCCACTAACAAAGATCTAGCTAGTGAGTGGACATAAAGTGCAAGTGATATAATGTACTTACCACATCAGTAGCTGCAGCTGGTGCTGGTGCAAGATCTGAACCAAGAGGAGAAGGAGCTCCAGTGGGTGGTGCTGGTGGGCTTAGAGTCAAAGGTGATGGAGCAGCTTCTGGAGTAACAGTTGGAGCAGCTACTGGAGCTGACACTGGGACTGGAGCAGGTGGAGGAGTAGCCACTGGTGGTGGGGTCGCAACTGGAGGTGGGGTTGCAACTGGAGGTGGGGTGGCAACAGGTGGTGGAGCACTAACTGGTGGTGGGGTTGTGGAAACTGGTGGTGGGGTTGCAACTGGTGGTGGGGTTGTGGAAACTGGTGGTGGGGTGGTGGAAACTGGAGGTGGGGTGGCGGTGACTTGTGGTGGGGCAGCATTGGTGGGTGGTGGGGTGGTGGTGGTGGGTGGAGCTGGGGTGGTGGTTGGTGCTGAGGAAGGTGACTGGCCACCAACACCAGAGAACACAATGCAGATGAAAGCTGTTAAGATTGCTGTCTTGCGATCCATGGTGTATGTTAAGGTGAGTAAACCCTTAACCTGCGCCGCAAGTAGTGGTAGAATATATGTTTTAACCTAAAGTTGAAAATGTGTGTAAAAAAGATTGTGTGAAGTGAAGAGATAATATGTGTGGGGGAGTATTTATATAGGGGTTAAAGGTAGGGTCTTGATCTAGTCTTGGTGTTGTGGGGCTAATTATATTTGTATGGTACAACAGCAGTTTGTTGAGACAAGAAAATCGATGGATTAAAACAGGTGTAAAACATTGTGTATCTTCTACTTCTTCCAAGTTTAATATGTACATGTATATGAATATGAATATTAATATGCTAATTACTATGGAGTATATGTTTTTTGCAACCCGTATATGTTTTGTGTTTTGAAATGTACAAACCCTCCATATATTGTCACATCAGATGGTTTGGTCAAACCGTACAACCCGCGATGCACACCGTATAAATTGACGATGCGTGCAATGATTGAAAACCCTCCCTATAGGAGGGTCCAAATAACTTGCCGCTTTGAAATTTGATTTAGTTAGTTAGGGTGGGACCTAATAATATATTATGGGATGGGATATACTGACCCTCCCTAATTTGTTATCCGGACCCTCCCCTCATTTTTTTTATTTTTTTTTTGGTTTTTTTTATTTTTTTATTTTTATAATTTTGTTTATATCAAAAAGCTATAAACCTGAAAGTGCGGAACAGAAATACGGAATAGAAACTAACAAAAACTATAAAACTGTTAGAAATACGGAACAGAAACTGAAAAAAAAACTGTGCTGCACTATAAATAATGGGGGACAAGGGGAATCTCCCTATGATTTGACATCACATGGAGGGTTATAAAACTGATCAATGCAAAGTTATATTCACATAAGTTTCCCATAAGTAGTTTCACATAAAAGTTAAATAAGCAGTTTCACATAAGCAGTTATAAAGATAGTACTAGAAGATCAAAAAAACTGAGTTTACGATGAATGCATCACCTTTTTACACGAACGATGTATAATTTTACGATATTACTTTCAAAAATGAGTAACGTTTATAAAAAAAAATGATAAATCGAGATGGCTCGGATTATTATTTTTAATCATATGGTTGCAAAGTGTTTGACGTCCATTCGGTTATGCCATGCCAATCAACAAGTTTTATTATTTTTATTTTTTTAATCATCATCGCCGTATATCTATTTTTTTAAATCATCAAACTGCTAGCAGATCATAAAAGATCAAAAACTATTTAAACCACCACATACGCAGTTTCACATAAGCAGTTTCATATAAGCAGTTACACATAAAAGATCAAAAAGATCAAAAACTGCTTAAACCACCACATAAGCAGTTTCACATAAAAGATCAAAAAGATCAAAAACTGCTTAAACCACCACATAAGCAGTTTCACTTAAAAGATCAAAAAGATCAAAAACTGCTTAAACCACCACATAAGCAATTTCACACAAAAGATCAAAAAGATCAAAAACTGCTTAAACTACCACATAAGCAGTTTCACATAAGTAGTTTCACGTACCACCACATAAGCAGTTTCACATAAAAGATCAAAAGGATAAAAAAATGCTTAAACCACCACATAAGCAGTTAAACATAAGCAATTTCACATAAAAGAAACCACCACATAAGCAGAAAAAAATGATTAAACCACCATCATAACCAAGAAACCACCTTCAGAACCAAGAACACAATGAAACCACCATCAGAACCAAGAACACACAAAACCACCATGGTTTTTACCATGGATCTAAACCATCAATTATGTAAAACTGCTTATGTGAAACCACCAAGAAACCACCATCAGTTTCAACCATATCTAAACCACCAAGATATAGGGGGGTTAGAATAACTCGACCCTTATTTTAACACATATCTAACCAAGAAACCACCAACTTTTTTTAGACCTAAAAGATCTAAAAAGGATCTCGTTATTTTAACACAGATCTAACCAAAAAATCACCAACTTTTTTTAGATCTAAAAGATCTAAAAAGGGTCGAGTTATTCTAACCCCATTAAAAAAAAGTAAACCACCAATTTTTTTAGATCTAAAAAGATCTAACCAAGAAACCACCAACTTTTTCCCATATCTTTTTTAGATCTAAAAAGATCTAAAAAAAAAGTAAAACCGCGTAAACCACCCACAGACTTGCCCTTATCCCACCCCCACCCCCATCCCATTTATACTGTCTCACCATCAAGAAACCACGTAAACCACCAAGAACACAGGGACGAGTTATTCTAATCCCCCTTCTAAAAAGATATAACACCAAGGAAACCACCATCAAAGCAGTTTTTAGATATAAGAAGATCTAAACCACCATAAAAAGCAGTTTTGTAGGAGAGAGAGGGGAGGGAATAATAACTGTGGGTGGGATGGGAAGTGTGAGTGAGAGAGAGAGGAGTCAGAGTATAGATGGGATAGGGGGTGGGGTGGGGTAGGGTGGGATAAGGGTAAGTCTGTGGGTGGTATAGACGCGGGTTTACTTTTTTTTTTCTAAGACAATGTAAAAAATAAAAAATAAAAAAGTTGTAAAAAAAATTGTAAAAAAAAGTTGTTAAAAAAATAAAAGTTGTAAAAGTTAAAAAAAAAAAAAAAAAAAAAAAAAAAAAAAAAAAAAAAAAAAAAAAAAAAAGAAGAATAATTTGCTAAAAAAAATAAAAGTTGTAAAAGTTTTAATGTATTTTCAGGTGTTCATTTCTCCCGAGCAACTAACTGATTGGGTGCAAAATATAGCTCGAGTGATCGGTTTTGTTATTGTTAAAAAAAGAACCAAATCAGAAAAGGGGTATTTGTAAATAACTGTTTGTATTATTTAAATTAATAATAATATTACTGATTTATATTGTAAATAACTGTTTTATTATTTAAATTAATTTTTTGGCTAGGTGGAACGAAAAAATCCTTTCTTGTGTAACTGTCAGAGAGGATTGATTATAGAAAGGACATCCCGTAAAGACGCTATTTATGGTCAACCGTATTATGCATGTCCTTTTTCAGTGGTAAATAATCATACGTTTGCTTAGTTATGTAAATTATTTGTTTGTTAAGTATACATTTCTTATAATTTTCTTAACATGTAACAGCTAGGAACAGAAAACTATGGGTGTGGATACGTTATGTGGAAGAATGCTTTTCAAAACAAGTACTTTAGTCAAGCCTCTTCTTCAACGCAGTGCTCAAACTGCGTAGCTAAAGATAATAAGATTGACAAGCTTGAAACAAGAAACAAGATGTTAGTGTCTCAAAACAAGATGTTGATGATAAGAATAAAGACGCTTGAGGCATCACTGGAATTGGCAAAGAATCTTGATGATCACGCATGTCAGTCGGGTGCAATGCTCCATGAGCTTTTAGATGACAATAATAATTTTCACATGTAGTAGGTGTTGTTGTTTTTAAATAATGTGTTAATGTTGTTGTTTAATTGAATAATAACTATTGTTTTTTTAGTTGTTTAATGTGTTAATGTTAAAGTGTTATTGTTGTTGTTTAATTAAATAGAAACACATTACACGAATACAAATAACATAACATAAAAAACATAACAAATAAACACGAAAAAAAATTACACAAAAAAAAATAAAACAAATACATACTTTCAAAAATATAAAACAAAAAAATAAATAAATAAATAAATAAAAAGACAACAAAAGGACAAAAAGGAAAAAAAAAAAAAAAAAAAAAAAAAAAAAAAAAAAAAAAAAAGGAACAAGGTACACCCTTCCACTAGGAAGAGTTCCCTTTGTAATCCTAGGGGGGTTAGACTAACTCGACCCATTGTTGGGTTGTCATCTCAAGTTCTCAACATACATCTAATAACACCAATATAAATAAAACGCTCACTTTAGTTTATACTAGTAATTGTTATAGACGCATGTGAGTCTCAGTTGTCTTTTTTTTTTTCGAAACAAGCACATTTTATTATATACATTTAACTCAAAATTTATAAATTTTAGGGACCAAAAATATAAGAAAAATAACTTACGGACTAACAATGTAAACACATCAAAGACTAACGATGTAAGAAAAACTGTCAGATGGACTAACAATGTAACATACATAACAAAAAAGTTAAAAAAAAATAAATAAAATAAATAAAAAAATCTCTAATTAGGTGGCGCTAAAACCTGGAAAAAATGCAAACACAAAGACAAACCCCACTTAAAAATAGAAAAGCCGAACAACGCCTGTTCAATGGGCTGGTGAAGGGACAAATACGAGGGACTGGCGTAGCCAACGGTGCAGTTTGGCGACGCCATTGAGCAAAAAAACCAAATGACGTGCAAGGATAGAACTAGAACACGAGGTTATCAGGTGCACTCAGAATAAACTAAACAATACTAGAAACACAATTTTTAAGGACTGGGTGCATTTAATAAAAATCGAGGTTTTAAAACAAAATCAACACCACGTCACAAAAATTCATGGGTGTCCGGGGACCTCCGAGACCCACCCTGGTTCCGTCACTGATGACGTGTGATACACTACTGCACCGAGCACTCTTAGTTCATTCATGTGATTGTAAAATGAAGAGACGGCCAGGTATATGGATCGAAAGACTACATCGAAAAAGTTTGGTTCGGGTGTTCTCTTACTATAAAAGTTTATCGAGTTGGCCTTTAGATCTAAAGTTGTACATGCCACAACCATAATGCCGATGATTCTCTACTTCATCGCACTTATCGGGCATTTCAAGTACATATCTACTCCATGTAACCGTGTACAAGTTAAGTTCAATTACTTGAAAATTCTCTAATACAATTTATATTGGATAAAGATGTCAATAAGAGATCGATATACATTCTTTGTGTGGATCAAGTATGTAACTTTTGTAACCTGCTAAATAAATGTTGAGTTATGGTCTTAGATTTTCAAAATTTATGCATCACTATTTTTTTTGTCATTGTTCACAATATTTAATATGCTTGTCTTTAAACTTGATCAATTACTAGGTGATTGACATAAGATAGATTTGAATCAAAAGTAACGAAGAACAGTATTAGCATGCCAATCTTAACACATGATTTATTAAATATTGTCTTGTCATACCAAATGAAATGATCGAATATGATAAAAGAGAGAAAAGTATATAACGTTTTGATGGTGCCGACCATAAGATAGTGATGTTAATCAAGTTTTGTTTTTATATATTTCATGTACATTAATCATTGTATCAAAAAAGATGTGGTTTCAACCGTTAATTGATTGGCCAAAGAAATTAGATAGAAGCCAGATAGAAATTTAGAGAGAATATTGAGACTAATTTTCTGCATCCATTCATACTTCAACTAATGAAATGGTTACATATTTATACGATAATAAACTTGTAACTACCAACTCTAACTTCCCCACTAACCTACACTAACTTACCCGTTCTATACTTGCATGAGAACATGTAGACGTGCATGGAAAACTAAAACAATAAATTTGACTAAGTCATCTTGACCCACTTTTAGGCACATAACATTCCACCCCACTCAAACAATCCTTGTCCTCAAGGATTAAGGTAGATCACTGTGTGCACCACGGTGGCCGCCACTCGGTTCTCCCAGCAGCATTCAGAGCAGTTTTAGGGAAGCCCCACGGTGG
Organism: Artemisia tridentata subsp. tridentata; assembly: GCA_021014915.2. Classification (NCBI taxonomy): domain Eukaryota; kingdom Viridiplantae; phylum Streptophyta; class Magnoliopsida; order Asterales; family Asteraceae; genus Artemisia; species Artemisia tridentata. The sequence goes on from CP139509.1 coordinate 77,930,384, forward strand.
GTGCCAGTCACAGATTGGGATTGCTTCGTTTATTTGTGACACGTGCTTCTCTGTCATCCTTGTATACACGACCTTCCTCGACCTAGAAGTAACCACTGATGTCGAAATCAGATATGGGGTAGATTTAGGTTTGGATGACGGCTTGGACGTAATGCCTTTTTGCGATGATGCCGGTGCGGGTTTTGGAGCCAACGGGGCTGGTACGGTTTTTTGGGTTAGTTTTAGGATGACGATTGTTGGTAGTTTGGTGGCGGAAGTGGGATTCGGGGTCATGGTGGAAACGGCTGCTGGAGGAGGTGATGGTACGGTTGCGGAAGTGGGTGGTGGAGAGGCGGGGGCAGCAGCGGGTGCCGGTAGGGGTGTAGAAAAAATGGGTGAGGTTGCCCATCTTTGGGACTCATTTTTTAGAAGATCCATCATCTCAAAAAGCGTCGACTCGATTCGAGCCAATGTAGCATTCCATTCACGAGCGTCCATAGGAGTGGATCAAGGCCGCTCTGATACCACTGATGTGGTTCCAACCGTTAATCGATTGGCCAAAGAAATTAGATAGAAGCCAGATAGAAATTTAGAGAGAATATTGAGACTAATTTTCTGCATCCATTCATACTTCAACTAATGAAATGGTTACATATTTATACCATAATAAACTTGTAACTACCAACTCTAACTTCCCCACTAACCTACACTAACTTACCCATTCTAAACTTGCATGAGAACATGTAGACATGCAAGGAAAACTAAAACAATAAATTTGACTAAGTCATATTGACCCAGTTTTAGACACATAACCATTAATCATTGTATCAAAAAAGAAGTAATTACTCGTATCATTTGTTTTGCTGGTAATAAATCGTTGTTCCAAAAAAAATTTAAAAAAATAGAAACAAGTATGATAATTTAGTTATGATACGCACATCACATACATTTTTTGTAGGCATACACAAAAATTTATAATGTCGATACATAAAAGTCACTTAATAATACGTACATTAGACATACTATATTACTCGTATGATTTTTCTTTTGAAATAACCATCCAGTTCAAGATCATACAAAAAAGACATGATTCTAGTTTATGATCATGTATAAGTTTTTTTGATAATCTTTTAACTTATAACAATATCATAATTCTCCGAGCTAATGTTTACATGCATTTTGATGAAAAGTAACAAGACATGTCATTAAACTTTAGATGTAAGTAACGCTTAATTAAATTGATTTAAAGTCACACCTGTCAATTAATTAACTGAAAGGAACACTACAACAAAAGAAGGTGATGTCCCTCTTTAATAAAGAAGTCCTTTCTATAAAAGTATAAAATGTCGTTTGGTATATGCAAATCATAGAGAAATTATTATGATCAAATTTTAAGTTCAAATAAGTACTTTTATATCATTATGTATTCTTATGTACGTACTATTTTAGAGGTTTTTTCTACGATTCTGCTTGTACTTCATGTACCATGATGCTTATTAAAAGGGCAAGTTATTTGGACCTTCCCGTAAAGAGCATTTTCAATCATTGCACGCATCGTCAGTTTATACGGTGACAATAAAAAGAGGTTTGTATAAAAAACCCTTATTAAAATTTTGAGTATTTAACAAAGTTAAAGTTTAACTACAAGTTTCAAGTTTTCAAAGTCAAATGCTAGAATGTTTAAATTGGGATCTTAATTCTCTAGTTTCAAGGTTTTTAATATTTTTCAATGATTATATTTTAGTTTGATCTATGCATATTTGAAGATCAAAAAACAGGTTTATTGCAACGACTCTAATAAGTAACTTTTTTGCTATTAAACAAACCAAAAGTTCAACATGGATTTACCAGCTGTCACAAAACAAATTAATCATAAGCATTTACGTAACAACAAATATTAAAAAGTTTAGATTTTACTTGGTTAATTGGTAGAAGCTCTAACTGTTTTGCTTGACATGATTGGCTTAAAAAACAGATGTAATTTTTCTTTAGCTTTTTTCTAGTTGAATGTTTTTTTTATATATACTTGACGTTAAAAAAAAAAAACGCATTGTAAAGTGACATGAATTGGAAACAGATGGGTCTCGGATGGGTGTGCAATAGGTGTCATCACACAGAGCCTCCACTTAAAAAATGACATATTTTTATTAGTTTTGCATTTAAGTACACATAATATTAAACATATATGATTCATATAGTTCAAGTTTATATGCAATTTTTCTTTAGTTTATAAGTGTAATGAGGTCTCTTTATCATTGTTGACTATGACCACTTAAAAGTACAAGACGGCACTTATCGGAAATATTTTGTCGATATCCTATGATTTTATTTCTCGTTAACTATAAAAGAGGTAAAGTGAAAAGATGCTATGGCTAAAGAATGTAAATTGAAAGCAAAGAAAAAACAAAGAAAACGTAGCACCAACCAAGCTTTATTTGTTTCCAATGTTGGTGGGGACAAATGAAAAGTTTTAGCCTTTTTGGATGCATGGTTAAGACAGACTTTAGTTAGCAAAAATATAATCTAGGTTCACACGATACATCCTTCTCGCAAAAGTTTTAATAGATACATAATTCCGTTAGTAAAAGTTAATCTATATACATCACTCCGTTAAAATAAGGAAAAACGGCGCAAATTATTTTTCCGTTATCTCCTAACGAGATAGAAAATATTTACACCGTTAGTCCTTTTGGTTAACTATATTTGCACCGTTAGTCATTTTTTACGTTTTCGTCTGTTTTTTTACGTTTTCGTTCATTTTTTTATGTTCTCGTCCGTTTTTTACGTTTTCGTCCTTTGTTTACGTTTTCGTCCATTTTTTTACGTTTTTGTCCGTTTTTTTACGTTTTCGTTTGCTTTTTTACTTTTTCGTCCATTTTTTTTACGTTTTCATCTGTTTTTTTACGTTTTAGTCCGCTTTTTTACGTTTTCGTCGGTTTTTTTTACGTTTTCGACCTTTTTTTTACGTTTTCGATCTTTTTTTTACGTTTTCGACCATATTTTTACGTTTTCATATGCTTTTTTACGTTTTCATCCGCTTTTTACGTTTTCATCCGTTTTTTTAAGTATTCGCTCGTTTTTTACGTTTTCGTCCCCTTTTTTACGTTTTCATCCGTTTTTGCCAGTTTTTTTTTGCATTCGTTTTTTTTTTACGTTTTTGCTCGTTTTTATTACGTTTTCTTCCTTTTTTTATGTTTTCGTCAGTTTTTTTTTACGTTTTCGTCTGTTTTTTTTACGTTTTCATCCTTTTTTTTACGTTTTCGTCAGTTTTTTACGTTTTCTTTATCCGCTTGTATACGTTTTTCCCCGTTTTTTAAGTTTTCGCACGTTTTTTTAAGTTTTCGTATGTTTTTTCTACCATTTTGTCATTTTTTTACGTTTTCTTCTATTTTTTTATCTTTTCGTTCGTAAAAAAGCAGATGGATATATGTACACTTTGGATGTGAGGGTTTTAATTATAGCATAAAGTTTGTTCCTTCCTAAAAGAAGATAGAGTTAAACCAAAACGAAAAACAAAATTATAGTTTACATATAATCTATTGTCTTACATGTGTGAAATCAAATGAAAGAACTTTCTGAGAGAGAAAAGTATAGTATCCTTTTATGTATTGATTTTCTTAAACAATATAACGTAAAACTAGATAGATAGTTACATTGTCAAAACCTCTAAAAGGTAAAAAATGCCTCGATATACCCTTCGACTAAAAAGGCTTCATATTTGCCTAATCTTTAAATATAACATGCTAAAACAAGTTAATACAGCATAAGAGTGAGACAAGATTATAATAAGATCTCAAGTTTGTATCTCAATACGTAAAAAAGTAGATGAAAACGTTAAAAATGGAAGAAAACGTTAAAAAAATGGACGAAAACGTAAAAAAAATGAAAACGTTAAAAAAATAGACGATAACGTAAAAAACAGACGAAAACGAAAAAAATGGACGAAAACTTACAAAAGCGAACGAAAATGTAAAAAAGCGGACTAAAACATAAAAAAGCTGATGAAAACGTAAAAAAAATGGACGAAAACGTAAAAAAGAAGACGAAAACGTAAAAAAATGAACGAAAACGTAAAAAAGCATACGAAAACGTAAAAAAAGGGACTAAAACGTTAAAAAGCAGATGAAAACTTAAAAAAATAGATGAAAACGTAAAAAAAAGACTAAAACGTAAAAAAACATATGAAAACGTAAAAAAATGGACGAAAGCGTAAAAAAGCATACGAAAACGTAAAAAAACAGACGAAAAGGTAAAAAAAAGACTAAAACGTAAAAAAACGGACGAAAACGTAAAAAAAGCGGACTAAAACGTAAAAAAGCATATGAAAACGTATAAAAAGTGGACGAAAACGTAAAAAAGTATACGAAAACGTAAAAAAATATACGAAAAAGTAAAAAATGGACAAAAACGTAAAAAACAGATGAAAACGTTAAAAAAACAGACGAAAACATAAAAAAACAGACGAAAACGTAAAAAAACGGACGAAAACGTAAAAAAATGACTAACGGTGCAAATACAGTTAACCCAGAGGACTAACGGTATAAATATTTACTATCTCGTTAGGAGATAATGGAGAAATAATTTGCGCCGTTTGTCCTTATTTTAACGGAGGGATGTGTATAGGTTAACTTTTACTAACGGAGTGATGTATCTGTTGAAACTTTTGCAAGAGGGATGTTTAGTGCTAATCGGGGTAAACCATAGGGATGTATTTTGTAGTTTACTCTATAATCTATGCAAACTATTTTCTTGTAGCATCATGGAATCATGGTACATGAACCGTGGTATGGCATATTTTTTTTAGAGTAAATTACATCGTTCGTCCTTGTGGTTTGCGTTGACCGCAGCCATTGAAAAGTGTTGCAGAAACAGTTAAGGTATGGTTGAATTTTTGGTTTTCTTTCAAGGAATACACACACAAAGGGGAAGAACAAATACACAGAGATGTTGGATTATGGTCTTAAAAGATTAAAGGCTCATTATTATTTATTATTAATGAAGAAGGTTATTTGCTACTTATTTGAAGATGAAATGAAATTTTTCAAGGTTGTGTTTTATCATAACTTTTGAAATAAGGTAACTTGTTCATTCGTTCAAGTAACTACGAATTGACAAACACTTAAAGGTGTTACATTGTAGTGCTCAGTTTCTCATTGGAGATGAGTTTATTGTCAAGAGATTGCGGTCTCACTATACATCGAAGTTGGGTATACGTTCGAAGTCAGTTTTAGTACAAGAAATAAGATACAAGGTTGTTTTCGTCTACTTCAGCATCAAATAATTGGTAATAATTAGTTTTCTTCAACAATATATAAAGCCTACAGATTTGAAGTGCATAAGTCTAGTAAAAGCATCATCATTTACTAAACAAGCTGTAACATGTTCACAAAACATATAACACTTATGGGTTAGATCTTGGCCGAATAGTATGAGGAGATTTAGAGAGAGAAAGTGAGTTGGGAGCCTTTTTAGAGAGAGAAAATAGAAGGTTAGATTAATATGTGTGAAAGGTCCAACTCTTCCCTTGTGTGGGAAGGGCTATATATAGTACTACATATGGTGCCCTGTGTGGGCTGTGGAGTGAGCTGACAGAGGGTAAAGACCCGACCCACTCCACGGAAATAATGTTTTGACTTCTTAGCATTTTATCATATGACTATGACTTCCTAGCTCGTAGTTCTTGATTCTTCAAAGTCATTAATCTTTGTGCGTTCAGCAGCGAACTTTTGATGACTGAGCTTTTGTCTTGGATGATCTTTGAGGTTTCTTTGAGAATATCATCCAACATAATTCTTCAAGTCATCATGCAGCATCTCCTCCATATGAAGTTGTGATTTTGAGCCGACATGCTCACACTTTTCTGGATCATGATCTTCAGCATCAGAGTTGCGGAAGCAGTGTTGAAGGTCTTTTAGATATCATGATTTCTTTGATTATGATGATGAAATGTGAGCGTGGGGTGATGAATCAGCATCTTTTCGGCAATCAGCTGCAACCACCAGGGATTCCTGCATACGACAGTTAGCAATAAAACGTCCGGTACTTACAGGTTCGGACTTCGAGATTGTTAACAGCATAGTGTGAAAACTCTCTCTAATCCTTACCAAGGCCGTTCCTAAATCGGAAACCCACAGAGGGCTTACAAGATCTACCGTAGTAAATCAACGATTAGGTGAGTTGCTGGAGTTCACTCCACGACTGTAGACCTGCTTTCAGGGCTGTTTGATGTTGACCCTGGCAGGAATTTCCATTCAATCACTGAGAATTACATTTGTAAATTCCCTCATAAATGTTCTGGCAGATTGCTAAGATCTGCGTAGGACTCATAAGTTTACAACTGGTGTCCTTAATGTTGAACAACCAGTGTAGAAGTAACACGTGTTCCTATGAGATCTTATGATGCATCTCGTGGCTCTAGACTCGATAAGTGCATTTTTGGTAGTCGGAGACTGGAGCGGTGTCTCCTGTTTCAATATCAACATAACTCGTAATGAGCGGTCGATAGATTATGCAGGGTTCCCCGTGAGAATGAAACAAGTCTTTTTAAGAGAACTTGAGTGGCTTAGAAGGTTTAGTGCAGTGCGTCACTGGGTCCATGACGTCTTGTCTTCAATACCGGTGTTACCTTAGTATCCACCAGTAGCATATGAATTGAACCCGTTTTCTGCCCTAAGGTTGAATAATTGGAGGGCTATTTCTTTTCACCCTTTCTCATTTCATTTCTTTTTAATTCTTCAACCCCTTCTTTCTCCTTTCTCATATTACTCCTTTTTTTTTTCATGATCATACCTAAGGACTTTCTAATACTAACTATTCGGTATTGTCCCTGGGTAGATCCCTCCAGCTCTGGCGGATCATAGGACGGTTTTCCTAACCTTAGCTACCTTATAACTTCATGACTATCCTATGTTGCCATTAACCAAATCCTTGAAAAATCTCTCAAAGTGTTTATGATTATTAAACACATTTTGCTAACACATTGAGAGTTTTATACTTTTCAAATGCTCCCCCTTAACATGTGCTCAGACGATTATATTATAAATTTGCACATGTTGGGTAGAGTTTGCACCTTTTAAATTGATCCACTTTCAGTGAACATGACCGATTCGAGACACGCTTACATCACTAGTTAGACTAGCTTGAAATTATTACCCGGCCTGGTCACATCCATAGAAAGTTTCTCAAAACGGTACACTCTACTCAGACACATCCTTTTCGAGACACGTTACATCACTGGTTAGACCAGCTTGAAATTATTACCCGGCCAGGATATGTCCTTTCGATTAATGACAGTTCTTGTTTCGTCAATTCATTGGTAACGTCTGAGTCACATGAGATGTTGCATCCTTTTTGCTATCATGTCATTTGTTCCCCCTCAATATGTGCATCGATATACGAAAGAGTTTAGCACATATGGGAGAGCCTACAGTTAAGTCCAAAAGATCACATTTTCATCAGGTTTCATATTTAAATCACATTCTCTCCCCCGATCAAAAATTTCAAACCACTTGAGATTTGTGATCCCAATTGATTTAAATAAGTTAGAAAACATAGGAGAAAATGTGGTCAGATTTAATATTTTCTGATGATGGAGCATACTATGCTCCCCTTCAAACCAAGAGAGAGTGTCACTGTTGATGTTGCACAAAGTTAAAAAAAAAAGTGTCAAAAATTTGAACAAGTTGTAACACCCCTTGACCAAACACGACTAAAAACGTGAAAATTTTTCGCAAAAAGTACACCCTGAAACTGACATTATGTCACTTTTTTATGAACTGACAAAAATCTATACATAATCAGACCTTTAGACTATTTTTAAATGAAAGTAGACTCAATTACCTTCAAAACGACGGGTGGCACGACCCGTGACGACTTACGGTTTAAAAGATATGATTTTTTAAAGTTTACCAAAATCTGTCCAAATGAAACCGAAATTTCAAACCGAAATTCGGGAATTTTGGTCCCAAACCGAAATTTGGTGCCTCCAAACCGAAATTTCACCCTTTTTCCACAATAAACAACCAATACTACCTTATTTCCACACCAAACTCACTCAAAACCATTAACATAACATACTAAATCGTTTACATAATTAATCAACCAGTTTGCTACCCAAAATGGGTAAAAACACTCTTGACCCAAACACCCCTTTAACTGCATAACCCTTTTATACATCTTTTGACCCATTTCTCGAAAAGACCACTTCTATGACCCGATGATTAACGAAACTTTCCAGATTTACTTCTTATATCATTAGGCTCATTTTCATATAAAAACATCTTCCGTTTGACTTCCCGAAATGGTACTTTACAATTTAGACGGGTTATGCATAAAACCCGTTTTGACCCATTTTCTCAACATACAACTCATACCATTTCCGTTTTACGTCAGACTTTACCAAAAGCATAATATTAACATAACAAACATGTTCCAATAACATTTGACCCGTTTACAATCCAAAATGGGTAATAACACCCTTAATCCAAACACCCCCTTAAACATTGACCGAAAACCATTTAACACACTTGGACACACCGTTGACCACCCAAACTTTATGACGACCTTGACACACACTATACAAATCATAAGAAAGACTCTCGGGGGTACAACCTTGACTCGAGCTCGGTATTCTACCTAGCTCCTAACATATATTATCTTCCAAACCGCTTATCAATCTGAAAGCTACAATCCAAGTTCTTCCTTTCTGCCGCACTTAAACCTACAAGAACATTGACAACTAAAAGAATAAGCTTACGCTTAGTAAGTAACCCAACATAAAACACATATCATACACATACTTTCATATAAGCATCATAACCGCTTTAAAGGCTTCTAAGCTACAACATCAAAACCATATCACGCATATCCTCATAACATAACTAATATCAATTCACAACAACCATAACCAACTACATACCTTAATTAGTCCAAAGCCAATAAGCTAACATACTCTTACACTATGTTCTCTACTTTTTTTTAAGAAGTAAATGGAAGTAAAGTAATGTAATGTAAAGAAATAGGGGAGAGTGGAAGTAAAGTTTATAGATTTTTGTATGTTCTTTAGTTTATAGTAAAGTAAAGTAAATGAAAGTAGGTGGTCCCATTTTATATTTTTTATATTTGTGAAATTACTATTATAACCTTCTCTATAATAAATACACACTAAAATACAAAGGTTATTTTTGACATTTAGCCTTTTCAGTTTTGTCTTTATTCCATTTACTTCCTTTGCGGCCCAACTTTGGGCGGAAAGTATAGCATGGAAAAAACAAAAGGCCAACAATCATTTCCACTTGCATTCCTTTCATTTACTTCCTTCAAGAAAAGTGGAGAACACCAATTTTTTTGTGATTCATCACTTTACTTCCATTTACTTCTTAAAAAAAAGTAGAGAACATACTCTTAGCCAAAGTCACTAGCCACCAATTTCCAACTTACATCCATTCTAAATCCAAGTCTCATGTTCTTACACAATCATAATACATATATGATAATTACATACATAACACATGCTTTAGGGAGAGTTACTTACCATCAATCCAAGCTAACTATCATATCATTATTTCACCACCATCATCATCATCCTCACTAGTCACCATCATCACATCATCACCATCATTTTTCCTACTTCATAATCATCATACACAAATACTTAACACAAAAACGGATATCTATAACTACTAACATACCTTTTCATACTTAATCATCATATGATCATACTTGATCATTGTTAGAGTTTTTGTATAACTTTTAATATATGTATGTCCGATTTCGAACCCGAGACTCGGGATTGCACACAATACGTGAGAGTTCCAATGGTTTGAATAAATTAAATATATTTTATATTTATATTTATTCATTTCACAAAACAAATACTTAACGACAGTTAGTACTTAACGGGGTTAGAGATAACGGCCATTAAAAGACTAATTATGCAAAGTAGGAAGAGAAGGATCTAGAACCCAAACCGATTAGGTTTATTCGGCTGACCCACCCCTATGGGCTTAGGGATTCGGTTTGATGGAGTGGGGAGCAAGTTAGGGATAGCCTATAAATACAATCCCATTGTGTTTGGTTTTTCTCTAATCTTGAATCTCTAACAAGCCATTTTTCTCTTCTTCTCCTCCTCTAAGTTAAGACTTGATCGACCCATTTTAATACCACTAGGTATTGGCGATCCAAGTTGCTTACAAGTGTTTGGTTTGTTTTGTGATTTGAACCTAGCTTTTCCCATTGGAACACTAGCATTGCGTGTGTACAAGAACGAGTAACAAGCTTATTTTAGCTTGTGTGTTTGTGTTTGGTTCAATCCATATAAACCTTATTAGGGTTTATATTTTGTTCTTGGAAGCACGTGATTCCGTGTTCTTGCTAGGAATCAAAAAGGTACGCTTTCTTTTAGTTTAATTAATTATATGTTTATGTAGATCCATTCTGCTGCGTGATCTTGATGTCTATGTGTTTATAGTATTTGTATGATTCACATATTCCAACAGTGGCATCATGAGCCGCGTTTTAAACATGTAATTAATTACTAAAAACCTTAAAAATTGAATCTTGTATAGATACATGCAATGTTTAGCTAGGGTTTTATATTATAAACCCTAATTTTGTATTAAATTGGGTCGAAACCCAATGTTAATTTTTAGGGTTTTAGTTTTTTGAATAAAACTTGTAGAAACCCTAGGATTGCATGCAATTTTTAGGGATTAATTAATGAGTACCGTATGTGATGTCGTTAATTAATTAGATTGCGTATATATATTGACATGATAATATGTGACTACATGATTATATGTGCAATATGGGATCCATGACAAAATCTTGCATATTTTGTCATGGAAAGTTTTGTGTTTTATTTGCCACATGATTTTTAAGATAAATCTTAAATTAGGGAAGACCCTAATATATTAATTAAAATTGGTTATGTGCAATGTGGTATCTAGTTAATTAAAACTTACGCGGCCAAGCTATTTGGCGTCTGTGGACCATTGGGCACAATGAGCTCGAAAACCAATGGGAGTTTTGTTAATTAGATACATTTAAATTCACATAGAAAATTAATAGGATTTATCAAAAAGGTTTGCATGTGGCTATATGATATTGTTAATGATCATATACGTGTTATTAAGTGTTTATTTATTTTTTTTTTATTTGTGTGTTGTTAATTATGATGGATTGTAACAACAAAGAGGGTAATTTTTCAAAATAAAAAATAAATGAACCTAATAACTATGAAAGCTTTGTAGTAAACCATTTAATTGCCAAGTCTTATGTGCCGACAGTGGTTCGCTTCGCACGGTAATTTGCTCCCAGGCGAGACTAGCAATTAATAACTTACTACATAAATAGTTTTAAGCAAGAAAATCATAAGTTTTAGTTGATTGATGCGACTGTACAAAAGTGGTCGAAGCGGCGGACCTATTATTGACAAACTATAAAGTGGGTATAAGGAGGCTTGACATTAAATTGTCATCCGAAAGGGGCGCGTTTTTAATTAGCTTCGGCGGACGTTTGCCCCTCCGCTCGCCTGTGCGTCAATAATAGACTTACCAAGTACACCATGAAAAAGTACGAAGCATCTTAAGGCAATGTTGTAAGTTTCTCAACGCCTCAATTAAAAACTTTGATGATTTGAGCTTACGAATGAGTAAACTAAGTTTTGAAAATATATGATACAAAGATGAATGCATGACATCTTTGTACATATTTTTTTGATTTCACACATCAAAAAAAATATAATACCCTTTAAATTTAAGTAATATGCCGACCAATTAATACAGAAACACCTAAGATGACATTCTACCATTGCTAGCAGCCTCAGCTGATGTAATGGTTTTCAAAGAATGGTAATCAAAAGGGGTAAATTGAGCACTTTCATTGCTAGCAGCCTCAGCTGATGTGATGAAACGGCGTCAATTTACACGTTTCTAAATTGGTTAACTTAATTGAGCACTTTCATTACTAGCAGCCTCAGCTGATGCAATGAAACGGCGTCAAGGCATAAAGATTTGGGGATGAAACATGCTTACATTTTGCAACTGATGTTGGCAATATAATGTAAGTCCCATGATTTCTAGGAATTGCAATTGGAAATTGGCAATTGGGTGATCCCGTACCTTATTGAGTACTTTCATTGCTAGTAGCCTCAGCTGATGTAATGAAACGACGTCAATTTGGATCCTAGTTTTCAGTGAAAATTAAATGGTTATTTAACCAATGGGTGTTTAATTTTCTTGAAAAGTTTATTATCAAAAATACTAATTTTTGAACTTTTTCTGTAGAAATGGCCCAACCCGGAAACACTCCAAACATTACCTCCGCTTTCAAAATGATGATTGAAAAGGAGAAATTGACTGGGACTAAAAATTTTAACGATTGGTATCGTAATCTAAGGCTTGTCCTTAGGATAGCCAAACGTTATGATTGTCTTAGTGAGCCTCTTCCGGTTGCTCCTCCTGCTAACTCTTCTAATAATGCACTTAGAGAGTACAACGAAGCTTATGACGAGCACAATGATGCGGCTTGTCTCATGCTATCGGGGATGGATCCTCAGCTGGTAAAACAGTTTGAGAATCATGGTCCGATGCAAATGATAGAGGAACTCAGACGTATGTTTGAGAAACCTGCAATGGCTGAGTTGTATGACGTACTTGACAATATAGAAAAGTGCAAGCAGGAAGCAACAAAACCCGTAAGTACCCATGTGCTAGAAATGAAAGGTTATCTTGACCAATTGGATGCACTTGGATGCGGGTATGTGGAAGATGTTAAAGTTGGCCTCATCAATAAATCTCTCAATGAGGAATTGTATGGTGACTTCATGCGCAACTTTAACACGCATTGCAAGGGGAAGACATTTTCTGACTTGCATGCAATGCTCATAGAACATGAGAAAGGACTCACTAAGAAAGCTCCTACACCTGTTGTGATGGCAATTAGAGGTGGTAGGGTAGCTAAGCCCGGTAAACCGCGTAATGTGAACAAGAAGGGCAAAGGGAAAGCTGACAAAGGAAAACAGGTCGTGATCCATCAGCAGAAGCCCAAGAAGCAAAATCCTCCTCCTAAGAAGGATTATCCTAAAAAGGATACGGCTGCTTGTCACCACTATAACACTCCTGGACATTGGAAGAGGGACTGTCCATTGCTGCTTGATGAGTGTCGCAAGAATAAGAATGCCGAGGCTGGGCAGGGCGCCAGCAATTCAGGTATTTTTATGGCTGAATTATTTTCCTTTCCTCGTAAGCAAAATGCCTGGATATATGATACAGGATGTGGTACTCACATTTGTAATACATCGCAGGGGCTTAGAGGAGCTAAGAAACTGAACTATGGGGAATGCTACTTGTATGTCGGCAACGGTATACGTGTAGCAGTAGAGGCCATAGGGACTTTTGATTTACTGTTACCTTCGGGTTTAATTTTAGTATTGAACAATTGTCATTACGCACCTTCTATTGTTAGAGGTGTCGTTTCAGTTTCTTTATTGTTGGATAATGGTTTTGAGCATACTTTTAATAATAATGGAATTTCTGTTTCTTTGAATTATGTTTTTTATTTTAATGCTATTCCATTAGATGGTGTGTTTGAAATTGATATGAATAATCATGCATCCAACGGAAATGATTCTGTGTATAGTATCAGAAAATAAGAGAATCAAGTCTAACTTGGATTCGTCTTATTTATGGCACTGTCGTCTTGCTCATATAGGCAAGAAACGCATGGAAAGGCTGCAACACGATGGGCTTTTACAAAATGTCAAAGATGATTCGTTTGACAAATGCGAGTCTTGCATATCTGGGAAGATGACGAAGAAAACTTTTCATAGCAATATGAAAAAGGCTTCGGATCTACTTGGATTGATACACACGGATGTGTGTGGTCCACTTAGACACGTGTCAAAGCACGGTGCTACCTACTTCTTAACCTTCACGGATGACTATAGTCGTTATGGTTGTGTTTATTTACTTAAACACAAACATGAAGTCTTTGAGACATTCAAGGTTTTTAAGAATGAAGTAGAATTACAACTCGGAAAGAAGATTAAGGCCCTTCGATCCGATCGTGGTGGTGAGTATTTAAGCCAAGAGTTTAAGGATTATCTAGCTGAGTGTGGCATTGTCCAGCAACTCACTTCTCCTTATACGCCATAGCAAAATGGTGTGTCTGAAAGGAGAAATCGTACATTACTTGATATGGTACGATCTATGTTTAATCTGACAACTCTTCCCTTATCCTTTTGGGATTATGCTCTTGAAAGTGCTGTTCGCATACTTAATATGGTTCCAACTAAGAGGGTTGATAAGACTCCATATGAATTATGGACTGGAAAGGCTCCTAACTTGTCTTACTTAAAGGTCTGGGGTTGTGAGGCGTTTGTTAAACGTGACTCACCTGATAAACTCCAACAAAGATCTGTTAAGTGTATCTTCGTAGGATACCCTAAGGAAACAAGGGGTTACTACTTTTACTTCCCACCAGAAAACAAAGTCATTGTGGCTAGGTATGGTGAATTCCTTGAGGAGAGTTTCTTGTCTCAAGAATTCAGTGGGAGAGTATATGATCTTGAAAATGATCATGAAGATACGTCACCTTCTGAAGGCACTAACACACTTCCTGTGGAACCTGAAAGTTTAGGTCCTCCACCTGAAGTTGAAGTGGTACCCATCCGTAGATCTTCAAGATCTACAAAGGCTCCTGAACGTATATGTTTAAACATAGAGGATGAGGAAATTATAATAGGGGATCATCTTGATGAGCCAACTAGTTATAATGCTGCCATTAATAGTCCTGAAAAGGATAAATGACAGGTAGCCATGGATGGGGAAATGCAATCCATGGAAGACAACAAAGTCTGGATTGAAGTAGACCTTCCACCCAATGCTAAGGTAGTTGGGGGTAAGTGGCTCTTCAAAAAGAAGACGGATATGGATGGCAATGTACACACCTACAAAGCTCGTTTGGTAGCCAAGGGCTTTACCCAAACATACGGTGTTGACTATGAGGAGACATTTTCTCCTGTGGCCGACATTAGAGCTATTAGGATTCTTATAGCCATAGCTGCCTACTATGACTATGAGATTTGGCAGATGGATGTCAAAACCGCCTTTCTGAATGGTCGCCTAGATGAAGATATCTATATGGCGCAACCTGAGGGGTTTGTGAATCCACAATTTCCTGAGCGTGTATGCAAACTTCAAAGATCCATTTATGGATTGAAGCAAGCATCCAGGCAATGGAATAAGAAATTTGATGAGGAAATCAAGAAGTTTGGATTTACTCAAAATTTCGATGAGCCATGTGTATACCACAAAGTTAGTGGGAGTAACACTACTTTTCTTGTCCTATATGTCAATGACATATTAATCATGGGAAATCATATACCTAGTCTTAATGAAGTTAAGGCTTATCTATGTGAATGTTTTTCCATGAAGGATTTGGGAGCAGCAGCTTACATCCTTGGAATCAAGATCTATAGAGACAGATCTAAGCGGTTGATCGGTTTAAGCCAAAGTGCTTACATGGATAAAATATTGAAGAGATTCAATATGCAAAATTCCAAGAAGGGATATTTGCCCATGCAAGTAGAACATGGCTTAAGTAGCGAAATGTGTGCTTCTACACCTGAAGAGGTGGCATACATGAAGAAAGTTCCGTATGCTTCAGCAGTAGGATCTATCATGTATGCAGTTAGATGTACAAGGCCAGTTGTGGCATTCGCACAGAATTTAACCAGTCGTTATCAGCAAAACCCAGGGAAAGATCACTGGCATGCTGTTAAGAACATTCTTAAGTATTTAAGGAATACTAAAGATATGTTTCTAGTTTTCGGGGGAAATCCAGACGCAGAACTGAATGTTACAGGTTTCTGCGATGCGTCCTTTCAAACTGATAAAGATGATACGAAGTCTCAGACGGGTTACGTTTTTGTCATAAATGGAGGAGCTGTAGACTGGAAGAGAAAAAAGCAAAATACAACGGCCATGTCTGCTACAGAAGCTGAGTATATTGCTGCATCGGAAGCTGCACAAGAAGCTGTTTGGATAAGGAAATTTATTTCGGATCTTGGAGTGATGCCGTCAAATAAATTACCTATAAATGTGTATTGCGGCAACTCTGCTGCAATCACATTCGCCAATGAACCTGGACTTATGAAAGGCGCCAGAAATTTTCGTAGAAAATACCATTATGTTCGAGAACAAGTCGAACTGGGTGAAATCAATGTACTCAAAGTTCACACAGATGACAATCTGGCTGATCCTTTCACGAAGGCATTACCCAAGGAAACGTTTACTCGACATGCTCAGGGTATTGGTCTTCGTATGCCAAATAGTTTCATGTAAATCTGTTGATTTAGTATATTTGGATAGGGACGTGTAAACAATTATTATTTTAATGAAATAAAGTGCGGATAACGTTTATTCTCATTATTAATATTTGTGTCCTATATTTGCATGTTTAAATCCGTGAATAATTAAGTTATTCTAAATAGTCCGTTGTCAATTAATAATATGGGAATATTATTGAACTAAGACAAATGTGAGGATTGGTAGAATGTACTGTAAGGTTGAGACACCAATGTCACATGATATTCAATATTGGATAAATTGAATATAGGACTTATCCCAACCACATGATTATACTTTATGGATCATAGTCATTAAGTATATCATGAATATTTATCCTTAGACTTGAGATACCAGGTAACTGCAGAGGATGTAGCTCATTTTCTGTAAGGTAGTCTAACGCTATCCGTAAAAGGTAGTTATAAGGGCTATTTTCAGAAGTGATGCGAAGTTCGAGGGTTATGCTCGTAGTCAATAAAGGATTTGTTCCTTCAACTTTGTGTTGAAGTTTAATACTGCTTGGTCACTCGTAGGATTGACAAGATGTTTGCGTGCGCACGCCCAAAGTCTATCTGGAAGATGTTCAGATGTTTTGGTAATCTTGTTCAATTATGTATAAACGAGAAACTAATAGTTAATTATGGAATGACCAAGATCCATATCCATATTAACGCGGTATTAGAAACAAAAGGATAAGTATGATGATTAAATTCATCATGTGGTTTTTCCAGGAAAACCATACTCGGATCGAGCTGGGGGCATTGGGATCTGTTAAGCTAGACTAGCCTATGTCATTACTATATTAATAGTTATCCAAGTGGGAGCTGTTAGAGTTTGTGTATAACTTTTAATATATGTATGTCCAGTTTCGAACCCGAGACTTGGGATTGCACACAATACGTGAGAGTTCCAATGGTTTGAATAAATTAAACCCGAGACTAGCCCATGTCATTACTATATTAATAGTTATCCAAGTGGGAGCTGTTAGAGTTTGTGTATAACTTTTAATATATGTATGTCCGGTTTCGAACCCGAGACTCGGGATTGCACATAATACGTGAGAGTTCCAATGGTTTGAATAAATTAAATATATTTTATATTTATATTTATTCATTTCACAAAACAAATACTTAACGACAGTTAGTACTTAACGGGGTTAGAGATAATGGCCGTTAAAGGACTAATTATGCAAAGTAGGAAGAGAAGGATCTAGAACCCAAACCCATTGGGTTTATTCGGCCGACCCACCCCTATGGGCTTAGGGATTCGGTTTGATGGAGTGGGGAGCAAGTTAGGGATAACCTATAAATACAATCCCATTTTGTTTGATTTTTCTCTAATCTTGAATCCCTAACAAGCCATTCTTCTCTTATTCTCCTCCTCTAAGTTAAGACTTGATCGACCCATTTTTTAATACCACTAGGTATTGGCGATCCAAGTTGCTTACAAGTGTTTGGTTTGTTTTGTGATTTGAACCTAGCTTTTCCCATTGGAACACTAGCATCGCGTGTGTACAAGAACGAGTAACAAGCTTATTTTAGCTTGTGTGTTTGTGTTTGGTTCGATCCATATAAACCTTATTAGGGTTTATATTTTGTTCTTGGAAGCACGTGATTCTTTATTCTTGCTAGGAATCAAAAAGGTATGCTTTCTTTTAGTTTAATTAATTACATGTTTATGTAGATCCAACAAATGTTTATGTAGATCCATTCCGCTGCGTGATCTTGATGTTTATGTGTTTATAGTATTTGTATGATTCACATATTCCAACAATCATATGATGCACACCCTTTAAAATACCAACTAAACCCATACAAATTTACCTCATAATCACTATAACCCGTTAATTATCTTGAAACCACAATTTACCCATTTCCCCTAAATTTGGTACATAAACCCTAACATTTGAATTAATCAATTAACTCTAATTAAATGTTACTACTTGCCATAATCATGCTAATGAGTAGCCATCCTCAACCCATCTTTATGGCACCTCCACCTTCATCATTTTCCCTCTCCTTTTCTCTTTTAAAAACCGGCCTTCCAACTCTCTCTCAATAATGGTGGAAAACTCTAGATTATCCTGGATATATCTAGTTAAGATGCAAGTTTGCCTAATTGGCAAGATTGGTCCCTTAAGTCATATTTCTCTTATTTTTGCCACACTACATATCTTAGCACTTTTGGTCTATTACATTGGTTGACTATAAGGTTGACTATCGGGTTTGACTATAAAGTAACATTCAGTGACTGGTCAATCTCGTAAAGTCCTTAGCATATTCCATCTAGGGTGGGGCCTACTCGTAACCGGGATACGGGTCTAACAATTCTAACCCCCTTATTTAGATTTCGTCCCCGAAATCTATCATTCATTACTAACATACACTTAGTCACATAACTCATCTCATTCCTAACACCTTAATTCCTAGTTTATTTAGTGCAACGATCTAAGTGATCTTGCAACTCTATGCATACTATAACATATCACATATCCTTAATCTCCATTACTTCCCGTTTACTTCTATACCATACTACTCTTGCTTAGATTTTACGAAATACTAGACATAATTATTACAACTAGTCGTCATTCTAATCCGCTCTATTACCGTTACATCACCATCTCACTCGCTTTATCCTCTACTCGTAACCGGGATACAAATCTAACACAAATACTCTCCCCATTAATTAATGACCCATTTTCTATTTAAAGAGTTGTAGACATTCAATTGAGCGTGAAGCATTTGTGAAAATTTAAGTCCTGTTACCACTTTGTGAAACACCAAAACTCTCCTAAAGAATCATAGATGCGAAGAGTTTGTGGTGTAAAGAAGACTTCTCTTCTTATACAAGAAATGATGCACTGAATCGTACATCAGATCGAAGAAACATGGATATAAAGTAATCCATGCCCAGGTGAACTTCACCCAGTTGGAGGAGCGGCCGTCTTGTAGGCGACATGCTTTCCCCATGATAATGCACGGGTTGCAGTCTGAAGTAACTGCAAGCCGAAGAGACATGTTTTAGCCAGTTAATATAACTTCTGCTCGAGCTTCATTTAAAGACCCGTGTCATTATTGAATGACATTTCTAGGTCCGTAAATGTTATCGATAAACAGAAGACATGCCTAGAGGAATTATTTTTGGTATTTTTGTGTTTTTCAGATTTTTATGGTTTTTATAGGTTTTATATTTTTCTATTTTCTTTTTGGTTTAAGATATACACAAATATATACAAGGATATGTGAAGCAAATCCATTACTCCTCATTCTCTTCCTGAAGACGCTTAAGGGTCTCTGGCGTCAAACTCTTCATGCCAAGTCGCGGGAGAATAAATTGAAACCGTTCTCTCGGAAGTGCCTTAGTGAAGATATCAGCCAACTGAAACTCGGTCCTCACGAAGTAAAGTTCAACCACCCCTTTTTCAACCTGTTCCCTTATGAAGTGATGTCGGATGTCGATGAGCTTTGATCTGGAGTGTTGGACATTGTTGCAGCAAAGAGCTATAACACTTTTGTTATCACAATACAGAGGTATTTTGTTGTATGCAAAACCATAGTCCGATAGTTGTGATCTCATCCAAAGAATTTGAGCACAGCACGCAGACATGGCAATGTATTCAGCCTCTGTTGAAGATATAGACGTACTCATTTGCTTTTTAGATGACCAGCTAACCAACTTATCTCCTAGAAATTGAGCACCTCCTGATGTACTTCGACGAGTATCTTGACACCCTGCATGATCTGCATCTGCATAGGCCGTGAGTGCCATGGCAGTGTCCTTAGGATACCAGAGACCCATGTGGATAGTCCCTTGAAAGTATCGAAAGACCTGCTTTACTGCTTCCAGATGCTTCTTGGTAGGCTTGGACTGGTATCGAGCACACATGCATACAACAAACAATAGATCTGGCCTACTAGCAGTGTTATCCATCAGGGATCCGATCATGCTTCGAAACTTTGTTTGATCAACTGGGATCCCAGAGAGATCTTCATCCAACTTCGATCTCTCAATCATAGGGGTGTCAACAGCATCACTTGAATCAAATCCAAATTTCTTCAATATTTCATTTGCATATTTGGATTGATTAATAAAGATGCCTCCGGGACTTTGGGAGATTTTTAAACCCAAGAAGAACGACATTTGTCCCATCATAGACATTTGGAACTTAGAACTCATCTCATTAGAAAACCTGTCACATTCCCTAGGATCAGACGATGCGAATATGATGTCATCTACGTAGATCTGAACAAGAAGTAGATGTTTGCCCGATTTCCTAGTGAATAGCGTAGGATCAACAACACCTTTGGAAAAGCCATTAGCCAGAAGAAACTTCGATAAAGTATCATACCACGCCCTGGGTGCTTGCTTTAGCCCATATAGAGCTTTCTTCAAATGGTAGACGTGAGTAGGACGATCAGGATCCACAAATCCTTCTGGTTGACTGACATAAACTTCCTCTTTTAGATCACCATTCAGAAATGCCGTCTTTACATCCATTTGGTAGACAACCATATTCTGACTGGCAGCATTAGCTAGAAAGATTCTGATGGCTTCAATTCTAGCAACTGGAGCGAATGATTCTTCAAAATCTATGCCCTCTTCTTGACGATATCCTTTTGCAACAAGTCGAGCCTTATTCTTCAGAACGTCACCATGCTCATCAAGTTTCACTTTAAAGATCCACTTGAGAGCGATAATCATTGCACAATCTGGAGCGGGCACTAATTCCCATACTTCAAGTCGGTCAAACTCATGAATTTCTTCTTGCATAGCCTGAAACCAACAGTCTTTAGACATAGCATCTTTGAAATCTTTGGGTTCGATTTTGGAGAGTACAGAATTAAAGAAGCACCACAGTGCATCGGTGGCAAGTTGCTTTCTTGTGGATACCGGACGAGAAGGATTTCCTATAATGTTGTCAATAGGATGATCGGTGGTCCATTTTCTGAGATGATCATGTGGTTGAGGATATTGAACTGATGTTGCCGAGTTAAGATCCTCTGAAGAAGACGTATCTGTAGAAGATTCAGGGGCAAAGATATTCTCTAATGGAACATCATCAACAGGAGCAAAAGGATTCACCTCAAAAGAATTATCTATTGCAGAACCTTGTTGTACCGAAGAAGACTGAACATTCAATGATGATGGTGAATGACTGACAGATGGTGCTTCTTGACTGACTGAGATAGATACTGATGGGCCATCTGAGTTGTTTTGAACTTGAGCATCAGCAGCTGGAGGTGCAGGTGGTGCTTCAGTTGTAGCATCACCAGTTGGTGGCTCAAAATATTCATCATACATTGAATCAAACAACTTCTTCAACTCCTCACTGGTAGGTGGTACATAAGGAACTGCAGGCGTGGGATTCTGTACAAGACCTGAACTGATTGGTCCAGGTGTCAAAAGATTAGGAGCGGGTCCAGAACTAGTTTGTCCAGGAGCCGGTTGCTCAGTCAGCTCATCTAACGTAACGTGAATAGTTTCCATGATTTGTCGGGTTCTTTTGTTGTAGATTCTCTATCCCTTGCGATCTGGTGCATACCCAATGAAGAAACCTATGTCTGCTTCAGCTTTCAACTTTCCCAGATCTTGACTGTCATTTGTCAGATAGCACAGTGCACCGAACACACGAAGAAAAGAGAGGTCTGGCTTCTTGCCATGAATCAGCTCATAGGGTGGTTTGTTGTGAATAGTATGAATCAGGGATCGGTTTTGAGTGTAGCATGCAGTTGCAATTGCTTCTGCCCAAAGAAACATCGGTGCTTTGGAGAATATTAGCATGGTTCTCGCAGCTTCCACCAGAGTACGGTTCCTTCTTTCAACCACACCGTTCTGCTGAGGAGTGCGTGGAACACTTTTCTGGTGTGTTATGCCAATACTTTCATAGAAATGACTGAGTTGTTGGTTAACAAACTGTTACACCCCGTGCCCGCTTATACCAAAAATTCAAAACTTTTTGACTTTATACGCGGAAACGCTTGAACCATGACCCATACATGAACAGAAGACTTTAAATATCGATAAGACTATAAGTAGTCTACTCAGACTAAAAGTAGTCTACACAGACCAAAGTAGTCTACACAGACCCAAAGTAGTCTACACAAACCGAAAGTAGTCTACACAAGACCAAAAGAGACCCGTGACGACTTACATCCACGCCAACTCACTCAAAGCCATTAACATAACATACAAAGTCGTTTATATACTCAATCAACCCGATTTACTACCCACAATGGGTAAAAACACTCTTAACCCAAACACCCCTTTAACTGCATAACACTTTTAACATCCTTTTTGACCCATTTTCCGGAAAGACAACTTCTATGACCCAACAATTAAATGAAACTTTCCAGATTTCATTAACACATCATAAACATCATTTTCATACAAAAACATTGACCGTTTGACATCCCGGAATGGTGCTTTACAAATTAGACGGGTCATGCACATAACCCCTTTTTGACCCATTTCATGACAAAAGCCACATACGACTTTCACAACACTTCAAACTCAACCAAAATCATTACTTTAATACATATAATATGTTCCAATATACACTTGACCCGTTTACACATCAAAATGGGTACATTTACCCTTTTGCCAAACACCCCCCTTAAACATTCACTATAAACCACTTAACGCACTTGGACACACCGTTAACCACCCAAACTTTACCAAAAGCATTACATTAACATACCCAATGTTTTCCAAGGGCACTTGACCCGTTTACAATCCAAAATAGGTATTAACACGCTTAAACCAAACACTCCATTATCATTACTCAAAAACACTTAAAACACACTCGACACATCATTAGACCACCAAACCATTACACGACTTTGACACACATTATAGGACTCATAAAAGAGACTCTCGGGGGTACAACATTGACTCAAGCTCGGTATTCTACCTAGCTCCTATGCTTATTATCTCCCGAATCCGCTTCCAAATCCCTATGCTATAATCCAAGCCAAGTTATCCTCATCGCCATTAACCTACAAAACGTTGACAACTAAAAGAATAAGCTTACGCTTAGTAAGTAAAACGATAATCACATAATATCATACTTCAACTCAAACACATAAGCATCACATATCTCCAAACACTTACTTAGCTACTCCACTCTCTAATTCTTGCATAATCACCTAACATCAACTTACCATCACAACCAAATTCACCACTTAGATCTTATTCATCCTAGCACATAAGCACATATCCAATCTCTTATCACTAACCACAAAACATACATAACACATACATGTTAGACATCCATATAATACATGCCATCATCATTTTACTTACCTTGGTCCAAGCTAAACAACATCAAGAACATCATCATCATCATAAGCTTCCATCATCATCATCATCATCGATCATCATCATCACATAATCAAAACCTAATCACATAATACTCAATTACATAAACAAGGGTTACCAAACCCATCAAAACATAACCATTTTCTAACCCATATCATCATATGATCATATCTTGATCATATGATGAAACCCCACTTTCTTTCTCATCTATAACAAGACATAGATTACTTACTTGTGATGATTATTAATGAGGGAAGGCTATAGACACATAATCTTCATCATCTTCTTCATGGATCATCACCTAGCTAGTTCCCTCCTTTTTCTCCTCTCACTAAAAACCGGACTTCAAGTCCCATCTCAAACAATGTGGAGAATTCTAGAAATGACTAGTTATAACTAGTTAGGTACAAGTTTGGGATGATGGCAACAATGGCCCCTCTATTCCTCTTTCTTTCATTTTAGCCACAACTAACTTATAACACTTATAACATGTTTAACACTTGGCAACTTAAGCCCCTTTAGTTGCACATTATATTTTACATAACCGCTTTAGTCATATTTTGACTATCGGGTTTGACTAAAACACAACATATGTTGACTAGCCAATCACGAAAGGCCCTTATCTATTTTCTACTAGGGTGGGGGTCCCAACACCTAGGAAACGGGTCTAACAATTCTACCCCCCTTATTTAGATTTCGTCCCCGAAATCTTTCGTTCTTTACTAACCAACATCTAGTCACATAACCCCTCTCATTCCTAACACCTTTAACCCCTAGTTTACTTAGTTCAACGATCTAAGTGATCTTGCAATTCTATGCACACTATAGCACATCACATGCCCTAATCCACATTACTCCCGCTTACTTCTATATCACACAACTCCTGCTTAGATTTTACATAATACAAAACATACTTATTACAACTATCCATCATTCTAATCCACTCTATTATCATCACTTCACAATCCCACTTGCTTTACCCCCTACTCTCATTCTTATACTACTTGATACTTACGAAACTCGTACTAGTTGACTTTACATGATCACACCCGGCTAATACGTTCACATTCTTTTATCTTCATTCATCATCTTTTGCACCACACCGCAAGGCCCATCCTATCATCATTACAATTTCTCCACTCCATCAATGTCCTTCTAAGTCTCAACTAAAGCCATGGCCAAATTCTAATCCTCCTATCTTAGTCCTTAAAATTTCTACAAATTCTAAACTCTCGCTTTCTACTTCTCTAACCTTACTCGTGCCGTGTCGGCAACACATAGCCCACTCGTTTATAATTCCTCATTTACATGGAGAGGCGTCCCAATCGATATAAATCAAGAAATATAAACTAGTGGTTATGTACTCCCGACATAACACCACTACTCCTAATTCCCAACCTAACTTTTATTATTTCATTTTCATTTTATATTTCATTTGATATTTAAATTCTTCTATTTTCTAGCTTGGATCCGCTTTACTTTAACATTTTTCCCGAAAGGACTTTCACACATGCCAAGGATGTAGGCAATCTTTGCCTGTGAAGGCAATGCATTTTTATCCCGAAGGATCTTTAACATTCATCCCGAAGGATTCCTTAACATTCCTTTACTTGGGCATCCCGATGAATACCACATTTAACATTCATCTCGAAGGATCATTACATTCATCACTTTACCACTTTCACATTTTAACATCGGATCCAAGCCATAAGCACCACAAACACACATTATTACATTCGTTTATTATAGTAATTACCGCTAATCACCTTAGTAGTAATATGATAATTTTAGAACAACGCCCTTATCTCATACACACTCCTTACATTTTTAATCCGCCTTAGTTATTTTCACATCTTTACTTTACCTCTTGCATTCTTAGCCTTCGTTAATCATTTTCACATTCTTACTTCACATTTTAGTCCACTCGACTGATTTACATCTAGACTTCTCACATTTTACCAATTGTAACTCATGCATTCATTATAGTGATTACAGCGCCGTAATATGATAATTTCAAGACAACGTCTTTATTCTCACACATACTCCTCTCATTCTTTCTTACGTTTTTAATCCATCACATTTTTTATTTTCATATCTTATCTCTCTTCTTTTAGTCTCACTCGCTTCCTTTACATATAGATCTTACATAGATCGTCAACTACAACACGTTCATTATTTATTAATAATTACAGCTAATCGCCTTAGCCGTAATATAATTATTTCATAACAACACCTTAGCTTCACACATATTCATCTCATTTTAGCTATTATCACTTAAGAAATTTCGCTCTATTTCATTATTTACTCAACTCCTATGCCTTTTTCTCAATTTGTAACTAAGTTCATCACAAACTTATTATGCCTATATTTTTATTTCATTTCTTCACCACACACATTCAACGTCACCACATGTTCATACTTATACTCCTAATACTTTAACTCTCCACTAACCCGCCTCTAATACCTCTTTAATGATCACCATGCTAAATATAAATGCTCACAAGGCCATGCCTTGATCATCCCTATCATACAAGTTACGCACTTTCATTTTTAGTCACATTTCTTATAACCCACTACACAATCTTATTACACCTATTCACCCTCACTAACTACCATAGCACATAATCACATAATCATATAATAATTACCGAGACAGCCCGAGGTGCACGGTAATCCTATCACTCACACACCAAGTCTCCCACAACATATATCACACAAGACACATCCCTAAGTCCCCATCATACTACCCATATAACAATCACATCATTCGTTTCAAACTCTACATCCACATCCTATAACTCACAAACTATTAGCCCGCCTATCTCAAACTTAACTTAACGCGTCTACGAGTGGTTTAAGACTAGGCAACCTAAAGGAAACCTAATTCACTTAAACCGAAGCTTTGATACCAAGTTGTTACACCCCGTGCCCGCTTATACCAAAAATTCAAAACTTTTTGACTTTATACGCGGAAACGCTTGAACCATGACCCATACATGAACAGAAGACTTTAAATATCGATAAGACTATAAGTAGTCTACACAGACTAAAAGTAGTCTACACAGACCAAAGTAGTCTACACAAACTGAAAGTAGTCTACACAAGACCAAAAGAGACCCGTGACGACTTACATCCACGCCAACTCACTCAAAGCCATTAACATAACATACAAAGTCGTTTATATACTCAATCAACCCGATTTACTACCCACAATGGGTAAAAACACTCTTAACCCAAACACCCCTTTAACTGCATAACACTTTTAACATCCTTTTTGACCCATTTTCCGGAAAGACAACTTCTATGACCCAACAATTAAATGAAACTTTCCAGATTTCATTAACACATCATAAACATCATTTTCATACAAAAACATTGACCGTTTGACATCCCGGAATGGTGCTTTACAAATTAGACGGGTCATGCACATAACCCCTTTTTGACCCATTTCATGACAAAAGCCACATACGACTTTCACAACACTTCAAACTCAACCAAAATCATTACTTTAATACATATAATATGTTCCAATATACACTTGACCCGTTTACACATCAAAATGGGTACATTTACCCTTTTGCCAAACACCCCCCTTAAACATTCACTATAAACCACTTAACGCACTTGGACACACCGTTAACCACCCAAACTTTACCAAAAGCATTACATTAACATACCCAATGTTTTCCAAGGGCACTTGACCCGTTTACAATCCAAAATAGGTATGAACACGCTTAAACCAAACACTCCATTATCATTACTCAAAAACACTTAAAACACACTCGACACATCATTAGACCACCAAACCATTACACGACTTTGACACACATTATAGGACTCATAAAAGAGACTCTCAGGGGTACAACATTGACTCAAGCTCGGTATTCTACCTAGCTCCTATGCTTATTATCTCCCGAATCCGCTTCCAAATCCCTATGCTATAATCCAAGCCAAGTTATCCTCATCGCCATTAACCTACAAAACGTTGACAACTAAAAGAATAAGCTTACGCTTAGTAAGTAAAACGATAATCACATAATATCATACTTCAACTCAAACACATAAGCATCACATATCTCCAAACACTTACTTAGCTACTCCACTCTCTAATTCTTGCATAATCACCTAACATCAACTTACCATCACAACCAAATTCACCACTTAGATCTTATTCATCCTAGCACATAAGCACATATCCAATCTCTTATCACTAACCACAAAACATACATAACACATACATGTTAGACATCCATATAATACATGCCATCATCATTTTACTTACCTTGGTCCAAGCTAAACAACATCAAGAACATCATCATCATCATAAGCTTCCATCATCATCATCATCATCATCGATCATCATCATCACATAATCAAAACCTAATCACATAATACTCAATTACATAAACAAGGGTTACCAAACCCATCAAAACATAACCATTTTCTAACCCATATCATCATATGATCATATCTTGATCATATGATGAAACCCCACTTTCTTTCTCATCTATAACAAGACATAGATTACTTACTTGTGATGATTATTAATGAGGGAAGGCTATAGACACATAATCTTCATCATCTTCTTCATGGATCATCACCTAGCTAGTTCCCTCCTTTTTCTCCTCTCACTAAAAACCGGACTTCAAGTCCCATCTCAAACAATGTGGAGAATTCTAGAAATGACTAGTTATAACTAGTTAGGTACAAGTTTGGGATGATGGCAACAATGGCCCCTCTAGTCCTCTTTCTTTCATTTTAGCCACAACTAACTTATAACACTTATAACATGTTTAACACTTGGCAACTTAAGCCCCTTTAGTTGCACATTATATTTTACATAACCGCTTTAGTCATATTTTGACTATCGGGTTTGACTAAAACACAACATATATTGACTAGCCAATCACGAAAGGCCCTTATCTATTTTCTTCTAGGGTGGGGGTCCCAACACCTAGGAAACGGGTCTAACATAAACTCAGTTCCATTGTCTGTACGGATGATTCTGACAGTTTTGTTGAGCCTCACTTGCAGCTGTTTGATCAGTTTGATGATAACCTCTGGAGTTTCATCCTTGGTTCTCAAAAACTTCACCCACGTAAACCGAGAGTAGTCATCGACTACCACAAGAATGTATTTCTTCCCATTTATACTTTGCACTCTCATTGGTCCGCACAGATCCATGTGAAGGGTGTGAAGAACTTCCAAGATGGTGTTGACAGTTTTGGGTTTGTAGGTATGTTTCTTGCTTTTGCCCAGTTGACAGGCAGAGCAAAGATGGTCTTTCTCAAACTTTAATCTTGGCATGCCTCGTACAAGATCCTTGCGAGAAAGATCATTTATGGTGCCGAAGTTTAAGTGATTTAAACGACGGTGCCAAAGCCAAGATTTGGTCTTTGAGGCCTTTGAAAGCAAGCAAATGGGAGAGGACCTCATCATTTCTTCAATAGAGATGGTGTATAGATTGGTGCCACGACTGCCTTTAAGAAGATCAACACCATCCAATTCTCTGACGAAACAAGTGTATTTTCTGAATGCAACTTCAAGATCGGAATCACAAAATTGACCAACAGAAAACAAGTTATGCCCTAGTCCTTCCACGTAGTATACCCGGGAGATCACACAGTCACCAAAAACGTAATCTCCATAACCCATGATTGCCCCAAAATGGTCGTTCCCGAATCTAACTGTCCCGATGAACTTTTTCACGAAGTTCTTGAGCCGTGAGCGATCCCCAGTCATATGTTTTGAGCAGCCTGAGTCCAAATACCAAAGGACGATTTGTACGAACTCAGATATGATGGATGGATTGGAAGAACCAGCTTGATGAGATGATGATGCCAAAGAAGATAGGTTGGCCATAAAGATGGTTTGAGCAGTCGGCTCATCATCAACATCCGAATCAAATGCATCACAATCTTCGGCTTGGAAGATGTTTGGGTCATTGAGGGCCATATCTTGAACCGGTTGGTCATCCACATCTGCATCAAATGTGTTTCCCCCATCACCAGCAAGGAACAAAAGCTCTTCCTCATCCAGAACTGCTCCCTTTTCCTGAGCTTTGCATCAGCAACATCTTGTCCTTGAAATAATCAGAGTTCTGAGGACGCTTGGGCTGATTGCAATTCCTAGCTATGTGTCCCAACCCACCACAGTTGTAACACTTTGCTTGCCTTCCTTGTCCTTGGTTGGCATTTCCACCTCTGTTTTGCATATTCCCCCTACCAACATTCCTTGGATTAACATTTTGTCTCCCCTGAACATTCTGAACAATAATTCTTCCATCTTCCACAGTTGCTTGATTTCGTGGGTTTGAGGATGTTCGAAGTCGGTTGTTAGTTTGAGGGAGTGTTGCTAGGAATTGTTGAACAAGCAGGGAGACTTGATTGGAAAGATCATCAACCCTCTGATCAGTGAAAGAATACCCTGAATCCAGCTGGGGGTTCATGGCAGTTGGTGGATGCACTGATGATTGGGGAAATGAAGATTGATTCTTTGATGAAAAGGGGTGATGATAAACTTGATCAAGTTGTGGTTGATTGTATGACTGAACATGTGAGACCAATGCTAGTGGATCATTTGATGTTGTTGTTGTTGGATTAAGTTTCTCTCTGAGTACACGATCATAAACATCATGCTTTTCATGCTGTTGAAGGTAAGCATATAGCTGTTCATAATTGGTCTCCCTCAAACCTTTGTTGAGCTTGACTGCAGTGACAAATCTGTCCCATTCAGGTGACATGTTGTTCACGAACTTGGAGTTGAGTTGGATGTTAGGCATAGTCATTCTGATGATTCTCATGTCGTTTACCAGCTTGTGAAACCTCATATAGTAATCAGTGATGTTTTCACCAGGGTTCATCTTGAAGTGCTCAAACTCATCATACTGTTGCGACTCACGATCTTCTTTTGTTAATTCTGATCCAGCCAGAAGCATTTTATAGTTGTCCCAAACGGATTTGGCTTCCATGTTGAAGTTGATGAGTTTGTAAACATCTTTCGGCAAGCCTTGAATTACAATATTGGAAGCTCGGATGTCAGCATCATACCGCTTCTTTTCTTCCTCATTCAGATCATTGTATTCACGTGGCCTATCAATCCCCAGAGTTACCGTTCCATCCTCAGCAGTGGCCACAGCATCACGAGTGGTGCCCATCTGAAATGGTCCTTCATCAATTGATTTGAGAATATTGAACCCATTCTCTTTACCCAAGCAGTAGAGTCGAATTCTTTGAGCCCATGACTCGTAATCAGTCCTATCTAGCATAGGAGGGCGGGTATCGGATCCGGCAGCTTGGATGTCATCAGAAGCGGTGCTTGCCATGATATAGACGGGATTTTACAACTCTTGTGATTTAAACCGAGAAATCGAATCTTTCGCGGGATTTTCTAAAATCGATAAAAGAAACCTTAAACGAATAATCAAGAGTAAACTACAATACTGATCTTCAAAAATTCAAGTTACAGAAGTCAAATCACAACCGATCAAATCGCAACAAGTCAAATCATAGTTTGTCAAATCGCAAGTAGTCAAATCGCAACTAACCAAATCGCAATGAGTCAAATCGCAAGTGTCAACTCGCAACGTCAAATAGCAACAGGTCAAATCGCAATCTGTCAAATCGCAACAAGTCAAATCGCAACTTGTCAAATCGTAATTGATCAAATCGCAATTAGTCAACGGTTAGTCAAATCGCAAAGATCAAATCGCAGATGTACTCAAATCGCAGGCACCAAAACACACTTCTTCAAATTGCAAAACTTGACCAAATCTCAATAGTCAAATCGCATTCAGAATAACTCAAATCGCAACTTTCAAGTCGCAATCAGAATACCCAAATCGCAACGATCAAATCGCAACCAGAATACCCAAATCGCAACTTATCTAATCGCAGGCACTACTAGACAAACCAGTCGCTGTCAGGCCAAATTTGTTACACCCCGTGCCCAATTAGACCAAAAATTAAAACTTTTTACGCGGAAACGCTTGACATTTACGGATATCTGATTACTCTTTTGAAAACTGACAAAAATCTACAAACTTTCAGACCTTGAGACTAATTTTAAATGAAACTAGACTCAATTACCTTCAAAATGATGGGTGGCATGACCCGTAACGACTTACGGATTAAAAGATATGATTTTTGAAAGTTTACCAAAATCTGTCCAAATTAAACCGAAATTTCAAACCGAAATTTGGGAATTTTGGTCCCAAACCGAAATTTGGTGCCTCCAAACCGAAATTTCACCACTTTTGACAATAAACAACCCATGCTACCTTATTTCCACACCAAACTCACTCAAAACCATTAACATAACATACTAAGTTGTTTGCTACCCAAAATGGGTAAAAACACTCTTAACCCAAACACCCCCTTAACTGCATAACCCCTTTTTACATCTTTTGACCCATTTCTCGAAAAGACAACTTTTATGATCCGATGATTAACGAAACTTTCCAGATTTACTTCTTATATCATTAGGCTCATTTTCATATAAAAACATCTTCCGTTTGACCTTCCGAAATAGTACTTTACAATTTGACGGGTTATGCATTAAACCCATTTTGACCCATTTACACTACAAACCATCTATACCAATTCATTTGCCCACCAAACTTGACCAACATCATTACTTTAACATACTAAACATGTTCCATAGACCCATGACCCGTTCACAACCCAAAATGGGTATATTTACACTTAATCCAAACGCCCCTTTAATTTTGACTATAAACACATAAAACATACTTTGACACAACGGTTGACCACCAAACTTTACGACGACCTTGACACACGTTATACAAATCATAAGAAAGACTCTCTGGGGTACAACCTTGTCTCGAGCTCGGTATTCTACCTAGCTCCTAATTCTTATTATATTTCAATCCGCTTCCATATCCTTAAGCTATAATCCAGATACTTTCTTCTCGTCGCACTTACACCTACAAGAACATTGAAACACTAAAACGTAAGCTTTCGCTTAGTGAGTAACTAGATTAGTACATGATTAATACTTCCATTCACATTCATGTGCATCAAGAGCACCTTTAACCATCCGGCTCATAACCAAAACAACTTCATTACCATTATCATCTTAACAACATAATCATACCTCAATAACATACCAACATTATACACAAAGCAAACATGAACTTACATTAGATCCCTCAACCTCATATCCTATCTCTTGACCCTAGCTCATTTACATACCTCCTATTAACCCACTTCCTAATCCTAGGCTTAATCCTATCAACTCATTCATTAACACATATCATGAGAACATTCATATTAAGCATATAGAAATCAAAGTTACTTACCTTAGCTTCCAAAGCTAAGCTACAAACATGGTTCCACCTTTATCATCACCATCATCACATCATCACCATCAACATGTCATCATCATCATCTTCCTAGTTTCACAACCATCATTCATAAACACTTATTAACTCAAAACCATTAACTATAACAACTAACACACTTTTTAACATACTTGATCATCATATGATCATACTTTGATCATATGATGAACACCCTTTAAAGTACTAACTAAACCCATATACATTTACCTCATAAACACTATAACCCATTAATTATCTTAAAACCACCATTTACCCATTTTCCCCAAATTAGGTACATAAACCCTAATTCATAAATCATCAATTCAACATGATTGAAATTACTTACTTGCATAAGGATTATCACTAGGGTTGAATTCTTGATCTTGGACTTAATCTCTACACTTGATCATCAAGACTTGCATTTTTCCCTCTTCTTTTTCTCTCCTAAAACCGGACCAAGCACACCCTTATAATAATTATGGAGAAATCTAGAATTCCCTGGATAAAACTTATCTAGGCATAAGTTTAGGCTAATGGCAAGAATGACCCCTTTAGTCTCTTTTCTCCTACTTTAGCTACACTAGCTTTATATAACACATTTAACATATTACAACTCTAGTCCTTGAAGGTTATTCTCTTGACTAATTGTGCCACATAATACTTTCATAACCATATAACACATTCTTTGACTATCGGTTTGACCACTACGCAATATTTGTTGACTGACCAATCACATAAGGTCTTTATCCATTTTCATCTAAGGTGGGGTCCAAGTACCCGGGAAACGGGTTTAACACAAATCGCAACCCACAAAAAGTCAAAAGATTCTCTGTCACGTGATTTGTCAACTTTTTTTCCTTTTTAAGTTAAAAAGGCAAATCGTAATTTCGATGCACGAAATCGCAACTGCACCTTTCCTTAATTAACACAAATCGCAACGAAGAAAGTCTTAACGAGACTCAAATCGCAGCGAAGAAAAAGTCACAAAAACCACTCGAATTTGCTCAAACTTCCAATACACGACTGAAACAAGCAATCCAACTACTAAACACAGCTTATATAACAATCTTCAACAAGAAAGTACATGCTTTAAACAAATTTAACCACAAACAAGGCACAAATGAGAGATTTTTGTGCTATTCTATTCGAACAAAAAAAAACCATAAAAACTACACAAATCCGTGAACATGAAATCAAACGAACCTAACCATGACTCTTGATACCAATTGTAAGATGTTCACAAAACATATAAGTCTTATGGGTTAGATCTAGGTCGAATAGTACAAGGAGATTTAGAGAGAGAAAATAAGTTGGGAGCCTTTGTAGAGGGAGAAAGTAGAAGGTTAGATTATTATGTGTGAAAGGTCCAACCCTTCCCTTGTGTGGGAAGGGCTATATATAGTACTACAAATGGTGCCCTGTGTGGGCTGTGGAGTGAGCTGACAGAGGGTAAAGACCCGACCCACTCCACGAATACTTTAATAACTAAATTATTACTAATATTACTAATGATCCTAGGAGCTAGTTAATACTAACAGATACTCGGGGTGACCGAGTCTTCACATGAATAATTGTATTCCTAACACAAGCTCAAGTTTCAGTTGATGGATGCTGGGAATAAGCTCTTTCAGTTTCAATTTTAGTTCACTATGTTTGTTCATCACTTGCATGGCTTGCTGAGAAAGGTACTTCTAGTGTTAAAGACAAAGAAATGGAAAGCTCAGATCAAGAGTCTGACTATGTAGTGTTTGAAAGATCTTCACAATCCTCATTTAATTCAAAAGAAACTTGATGATTTGGGATAAATCACAAGTTTAGGGGAGGATTGTTGGGAATTAAATGTTCTGAAGATTAGTGTTGAGAATTAAATGGTCACAAGGTTAGTACTGCTCAAGAAAATACACTAACAGTACTAACTGCTAAGTTAGTACTGTTGGTACAAAGAAGGTACTGCTAGTGCAAAAAGGAAAATTCTCTAAGTGTCGATACTACCGCTAGTGTTGGAGTTTCTACTGCTAGTGCAAGAATACTACTGCTAGTGTATCAGATACTGCTGTTGGAGTGAGTCATACTACTGTTGAATGGATAAGAATAAAGAAGATATTATTTGTATAAAAGTCAAATATATACGGTAGATAATATCTTAGATATGTGATCACTCCACAAGTTGTAAACACATAACAAGTTGTATCTTAGGGACTGACACACATAACATGCAAGTAGTTCGACAAGACTTATCCATATTGTAAAGATCTCCTTTGTTCTATAAAAGGGAGATCTTAGCTTAGATATGAGTGTGTGTCACAATTTGAACACCAAGAGTGTGTGTGTGTGGGAAAACCAGTCTTAGGGTTTGGGTAGAAACCGCCTGGTTGTTATTTTTGTTTAAGCCTCAAGGATCTTTGATCCCTGTTAGAGTGTAACCGTGCTATATTTAATAACAAGCATTGGAGATGTTAGTATTGTTTGTCATCTCAAGGATCTTAGAATCCCTGTTACAGTTCATTGATGTAACCGTATTATGATAAATAATATTGAGACGATATAGAGAAAGTTTGGAAAAACCTTTTTGTGATAATATTGATTCTATGTTTGAATATTCCGCCTATGTTATCATGTTCTCTAGATCAAGGTCTAAACAACCTAGAGTCCAAAATAGTCAAAGAACTTTAAAAAAAGTTCACAATGTTGTTGCTTAATCCCTTTTTATATAATTGAAAATATTATTATTATTTTAGATGTTTTGTTGATTTATTGAGTGCATATTATGTGTTGCCTGATATGATGGGGAAGAGCACTGAAGCCAAATGGACATTCAACGGATTGCAAATGAAAATGTCAGAAATTTTGGTTACTTTAGTTCTATTATTTAAGATAAGGCTGGGTTAACAGTTTTACATGTATGATGTATCTATATAATCTGTTGGAAATATGAATTAAGATGAGGACTGCTACGAAGTTAGGTTCGCTTATAATCACTGAACCACCAACCACAAACACAGGTACTAGCTAATTCCATTATGTGGAAAACTAGAAGGGGGGTTAAATAGTTGTACCATTTTTAATTTCTTTTTCTTTGTTATGTTTGTATGAAATGACTTAATGTATGCAAACAAAATAACAAATAAGTATTATGCAAGAAAGAAACGATCAAACCACAACACAAGTGTTTATAGTGGTTCGGTTTATAAGGACCGTTTTTCCATTCCCTACCCCACTCCTCAAGTATCCAACTCGAGAGTTTTCTTCACTAGTCAACAAACTCCTTTATCCGGCGGAGAAAACCTTTACACGTCGCTTACAACATTTCCGACACAAAGCTAGATGTCGAGTTCTTTTTCAAGGGTACAACCACTCCCGTCACACTATGTATTTTGAGGACTAAAATACTAACTGATCACTACAGAGGATTTATGATTGTTTGGTACAAACAATGATGTATGAACAACAACAATTCACACAGTGACAAACTAACAAGCCTTGCAACGTTTTGTTGAAGCTTGTAATGCTTTGATCTTCTTGCTACAAAGAAGTTCACTAAAATGAAATATGAATAAGTTAGATATGAATGAAAGAATGTATTATTTTATTTATGCATGTAAATGATGAGAAAACATCAGTGTGTGGCTTGCTATTTATAGGCAAAACTGCCTGAGCAACCCACGGATGGGACGGAACCAAATAGTGGGTTCCGTCCGTGTATGCGTTTGGTTCCGCCAGAACCTGTCAAAAAATCTTCAAGAATCTTCATCAAATCTAACCAAAATATTTCCATATATTTCCAAGGATTCTTTGAGTAAAGATCTAAAAAAGATATTCATGATATCTTTCAATGATCTTCAAAATCTTCCAAAGATCTCAAAGATGATGCATGTCATGATGTCATAATACATTTCCAATTTTTGAATAACTATGTATATGAAAGTGAACTTGTAAAATGTATGTACTAGTTAGGTGATATTTTAACTTTGTGTTTATGAAAGACTTTATATGTAAAAGACTTTAACCATATTTATGTTTTGCTAAAATAAAGTTTATAATTGTCGTTAATAAAATATAGCTGATGCGCGTAAACCGGTTATATATATTATATCCTAAGTTTCACTCAATTTTTAAATTTATAAACACCTTTTTACCGATTATTAAGAAAACGAATACGAGCAAGTAGAAATCCTTTGTGCACCAATTTCTTGGAATTAAACAATATTAGAAATCCTTTCGACCTATAAATCCAACAATGTTAAATCAACAAGTTTTAGAACACGAATTATATTTAAACAAACTTATGAGAACAATCACTTTTTCTAACCGACTAATCATTCAACATTCACACGAAAGTCTACATAATTCCCAAGCAAGTATCACAAATTACTCCATAACAAGCTTCATCAACAAACGTAACATTTCATTCAACGTCAAATTGTTCAACATAATAATTAAGTAAAAGAAAGTTAGCCAAAGCAAAACTACAATGAGTAAGAAATATAAAGAGTTATAGCACTCCTTAACGCCTCCAATCGAACAAGGGAATTCTCTGCCTCTTCTCACAAGTATCACCAACATTTCTTGGTATCTCCTTAAGAATGACAGGAATTATTGAGCTCTTTCGGGTTGTATAAGATATGATCAAGTCCTTATGGTGTAAGGCTTGATTAAGATTTGTTGTCTTGTCTCTTGCTTCTTGTTGTATATTGTATGTGTTGTGTTGTGTTTAGGGGTCCTATTTATGCTTGAATTTACTCACAAAAGCTGTTACAAACACCCCATAATCATAATGGAGAGGTAATGATCGGACTTGGTGATTAATGGTAGTTAAAACCTTGAATTAATGCAACTCTTCATCTCAGACACGTCTCAACCCGCGGTTCAGATTTGAACCGGCGGCTGGGATGACTGCTCAACCTCAGGTTGGCCTAGTGAACCTTGGGTTTAAACCTCAGCTTCAACCTTGGGTTGGGAACTGTTTTGCACATAAATTTCAACCTTGGGTTGGAATAAAACTTCATCCTTTAATACTCTTTTTAGCACCAAATCATGACTCCATCTTTCATTGAAAATCTTCACAACCTTCTCTTGTACATCGGAAATAATCATAACATGAATCAATATCTTTGACGACAATCTTTTCTTGAATATTCTCTTAATCTTTTGGCTTTTCTTCGTCATTCTTCGATATTTCCTTGTACTTAGACCTGAACACATCTTAATACCTTTTAAGCGCAAAATGCCCATAAATATAACTAAATAATATACAAAAATATACAAATAACGCGACTCTATCATAGACAAAATGAGCGTTATCAAATCCCCCTCACTTAGGTTTTGCTTGCCCTCAAGCAAAGTAATCTTTTGAAAAATTGTTTTCCAATAGCCAACCATCATGATTCTCAAAAATTTCACTAATCGTCCTTATCGCCAAGGCGAAAGATCAAAAAGTGATTTTTACAATTTATACGTAAAATTTAAACGAAGTACTCGATCAAGCTAGATAACACAACTAAGCTCCTTACTAAAAGAAAGTAATAATATAATTCACTCACACTCATTTCTTTTGTTGGCGGTGTATTTCACTCAATTACTCAGTCATGATTTCATTTCATACCATAAGCTTGTACAAGTATCAAAACTAATCCAAATCATGTAAGAAATAAATAAACTTATCAAAGAGGACTTTTATTTGGGTTGAAACATTAGGCTGAGGGTTAATATCAACTTATGCTCCAATAACTTCTGTATAAACATAATAGATCTTTGGCACGAATTCTTGACTTTCTCAAACAACGGATGGTCACTAAAGTAAAATACCTTTGATCACTGGTGCATTATTCGATTACTCAAAAACCGGATGGTCACTAGAATAATCATACAGTCGATATCTTCACAAAGCAAAAAGGGTTAGGATAATGCATGGGATTATTTAGTGGATTTAGTAATGTAATAATAATCAAGTCAAATACAAAAATCACTTGTTGCAAAAATCAATCCATGTATCCCAAAA
Source organism: Artemisia tridentata subsp. tridentata (assembly GCA_021014915.2). NCBI lineage: Eukaryota > Viridiplantae > Streptophyta > Magnoliopsida > Asterales > Asteraceae > Artemisia > Artemisia tridentata. Next base: position 77,969,364 of record CP139509.1, read on the forward strand.
TGATTATAGCCTCTGAATCAACTTTTTCCCCTTCTCTTTTGATTTCTTTCATCGATCACCATACATATAAACATCACGTCTTAGCACATTGGCTATTCGATAACTCATAATACTTCTTTTTCTTCCATCTTCATAACTATAGCACATTGGCTATATATTTCTTTTTCATCATATATTTTTATTTTTTCTTTCACATCCCCCAAACTTTGAATGAGCATATACCTCAAAAATACAAATAAGAAGTAGCTACCTTCGTCTTTGTCGGAAAGGTATATCCGAAATACAAAGTGTAAGCTCATAATCATCAAAAACTTCTTCACGCCAACAACAAGTAATTCATCGATTTGACTTGACAAAAAGGTTAGGCTAAAGTTTAAAGGTGTAAAATCTTTTTGTATTTTCTGGATGTAACAAAACAAAAAGAATGGCTCAAAGGGTGAACTAAGGGTATCTAGCGCTAAAAATGAGCGCTAACAAATGGGTCCATAAAAAGTGGTTAACTAGCCGATTTGGCTAGCTAATATATCAATATATGTAAATGGAAGGCCATTTGGTTGAAATCCTAAGTTGCCTCTTATCATTTAAATTCATTTATATCACACGAATGTGACCTTACTTTGAAATTCGTAATGCATGACAAGCACAAGTTCTAGAATCAATTCAATTACCGGCACACTCATAGCAAGAAAAAAGAATTTAAGCATAAAGATATGCTTCAAATGATAGGCTCAAATCCTCACATATTTGTAGAATAGGCTATAAATGCACAAGTAATGTTATCAATCCCAAGAACGGATCGCTTCACTTAATCGAGATACATTAAAATTTTCAAATTGCCATTTTATGCTATTGGAAAATTCCAAGTTGTTTTAATTAGATATAATCTTTTAGGTGTAAAAACAACTAATTTCCATAAGGGCAATAAAACAAACTCCAAAATAATCAAAAAAAAAATTAAAAACAAGATCATTTTCACTATTTACTTCCCTCCCCCACACTTAAGTTTTGCATTGTCCTCAATGTGAAAAATTAACTTCAAAGCAAAGAAAATAGGGAAAATAAAGTAGTAAATGATATCACCGAGAAATCATGCGAGATCCATATTTGGTATTTAACGCATGAGTTGGTCACTCCAAACTCCAAAATGTACCAACCATATGAATTAGCAATAATTCCATGGTATCTCAAACCTGAAAAATAAACACATGCACAAAACATACAAAAACAAACACACCAAAATAATAATAATAAAGTGCTTAATAAAATCCTAAATAATAATAATAAATCATACATCACATAATAATAATAATTCAGAAATAAAGTACTAGGGAGAAGATAGAATAATTATCCATTACACATCACATAAAACCTCGAATGATAGTCAAAATCATTCATCATCCATGTCCTCATAGTCATCTCCTTGGTAATCAACCAATGTTCCAACCAATCTTCCTCGTCCGATTCCTCATCCGCTAGAATCTTGTTCCTTTTCTTAGCATAATAAATTCTACTAGCAACTCCACACAAGTAGGTTTGGAAACCTATTTTTAGCCTTACGTTCTTAACTTTTCCATAGGCGTTAGCCATGGTATTGTCAGCCAACAACAAAACATCATTAGAAGGACAAGCTCTTCCTAATTCCAAAAGCTTATAAAGTTTATATGGCATGATACTCACACTTGCCCCGGTATCGGCTAAGGCATTTAGTGCGGTGGTTCCATTAACTTTAAGCGGGATAAGATAGTTTCCCGGATCCTCCTTCTTCTTAGGCAAACCTTTTTCCATAACCTTTTCTTCTTTCTCTTCCTCAATCACACTTTTCTTGTCAAGTTTCATCTTTTCAACCGAAATTTCATCAAGTAGCTTCCGATAATGAGCATAGTGCTCCAAAACATGGAGTATGGGCTTCTCATTAAGTAGTTCATTGAATTTTGTGATGATTTCTACCACACATTTGGTTTCATCAATTGTTTCTTTGGGTGGTGTTTCTTTTGGTAAGGGTGTTGGTTTGGAAGAAGTTTCTCCCTTGATTAGTGTAGTAGGATGTGGTAGTGATGATGGTGTAGGTATAAGACCTTTGAATGGTGGAAATTTTTGTTTTAGACGAGAAGCTTTTCCCATCTTGGCTATTTCCGTGCTCCCTAAAGTACCATCTTCACAAGCCTCTTCCATGTGCTCAATCAACCAATCAACATCCTTATCATCTTGCAATTCCCCAATCTTAAGTTGCATCTCTCCTAAACCAAAATCAAGAGTACACTTAGTTGCTACCAAGAAATTCCTTCCAAACACAACGGAAGGGTCCGTAGTGTCTTCATATTCATCAACAATCAAGTCCATAGTAAAAGTGTAACCATGGATGTCAATCTTAACATCCCTTGCTATCCTTCTATTGTACTTATCCACTTCATACTTTCCATCTCCAAATTTCTCATAAAATGCATAAGTCACATAGCTTTCACTTTGTCCAATATTGCACTCCGCATCCCAAGCTCCAAAACCTTTGATTCCACAAGGCGTGGAATACCTCATACTAGGTTCATCATATTCCCTTAACTTAGCTCGAGTGAAAGCGATCACCCGTGGCTTTTCCGGTTCACATTCCATAAGTTCCACATCCTTTCCTTTAGCTTGCAGTTCCCACTTTCTCCACATCAACCATTTTCTCCATTCTTGCCAAAACATCTCCAACATCCATTAATTCCGTTTGCAAATTGTCCAAATAAGCCGAAACTTCACTAGGCGAATCCATAACTAATAATAAACTAAAATATTCATAAACAACAAATCCAAAATAAACACTAGGGGTTAGTTAATAAACTAAACTATCTAAACAAGAAAACATAAGTAAACATATAAAACTTATTAAAGAAAACTAAATAAATTAAAAACTTAAAAATTAAAAGTAAATAAACAAATTAAAAAAAAATAAATAGAAAAATGATAGCATTTCGCGGTTCACCCCCCAAACCGGCGGTTTGGGTGGGTTCGGGGTCACAGAAAAATACCAACCGCCGCGGTTCAAATCTAGACTGGCGGTTGGGCCTCTTCGATGTTCACAGAAAATGCGAGCCGCAACGGTTCAAAACTGAACCAACGGTTCGCAGCAAATTTTTCCATTTTTTTTTTTAGGAAACAGTTTTTGGCGGTTCACAAACAAAACCGGCGGTTCGGTCTGGTTGATGGTCACAGAAATCACCCAACCGCCGTGGCTCAAAATCGAACCGGCAGTTGGGTGGTTTGGTTGTTCTCAGAAAAGTGGCAGCCGCCACGGTTCACACATGAACCGGCAGTTGCTGCACGTTTTTTCCCAAATTTATTTATTTATTTATTTATTTTATTTTATTTTATTATTATTTTTTTTTAGACAAATTTTATGCTAAAACCTAATCAACATAAAATGAAATAAAAATGAAATTAACAAATGAAACTAGAATATATCAATCAAAACACTTCACAAATCATAAATCAAACCAAATCAAACAATCACATGAACTAAAATGAAATTAACACTAAAATACTTGCAAAAACTAAAACAAATTCTATGCTACTATTTACAACTAATCTAATCAAACGGTGCCGGAATTATCATGCAATCAAACAAACAAACAATATATCAATAAACAATATATCAATAAAGAAGACAATCAAACGAACAAACAAGTGCAAAACAAGTCCCCGGAAACGGCGCCAAAAACTTGATGGTGACGGTGCCGGGTCATATGAATAAGACAAGCAATTCAACAAGAACTTAATTCAAACAAACAATAAAAGGATCACGCAAGAGCAACAAATAAACAAATACCTAAGAACAAAAACCAAATCCCCGGCAGCGGCGCCCAAAACTTGATGCGCGTAAACTGGTTATATATATTTTATATATATTATATCCTAAGTTGCACTCAAATTTTAAACTTATAAACACTTTTTTACCGATTATTAAGAAAATGCATACGAGCAAGTATACTCGTCCGTGTGTAATATGGTTTGTGGTAAATAGGGATCGACCCACGAGACTACGTAGTTTAAGCTTAGCAATTTATGTAGCACAAGAAATAGTACTAAAGATTGTCACACTCTAACGCACCGTAAATAAACAAACAAACAATGGTTCCGAATTCAATCAATCAAACGAACAAATACTTGTTTAGGAATAATAACCAATCGTGATAAAATGTTGAATATGTTTGGGTGAAACATATATGTAGAAGGCACATACCAATTTTCACAAGGTTTTCTAGTCAATGGGAACTATCAAGAAAATCCATGTTTTTACTAGTTTCATGGGTGAGTCCTTTCGGCCAATACATCATCCCATTACGCTAGCCCTTTGTGTTATCAAATGTATGAAAAAGATGATTAGTAACATTAGTTCATACGAGTCCTTTCGACCCAATCTCGTGATTAAATATTCTCGAATTCATTTAAAAACTTGAATACTTAATAGTTGTCAATTATCAAGTACCAATCCATTTGTGCACCAATTTCTTGGAATTAAACAATATTAGAAATCCATTCGACCTTTAAATCCAACAATGTTAAATCAACAAGTTTTAGAACACGAATTATATTTAAACAAACTTATGAGAACAATCACTTTTTCTAACCGACTAATCATTCAACATTCGCACGAAAGTCTACATAATTCCCAAACAAGTATCACAAATTACTCCATAACAAGTTTCATCAACAAACGTAACATTTCATTCAACATCAAATTGTTCAACATAATAATTAAGTAAAAGAAAGTTACCCAAAGCAAAACTACAATGAGTAAGAAATATAAAGAGTTATAGCACTCCTTAACGCCTCCAATCGAACAAGGGAATTCTCCGCCTCTTCTCACAAGTATCACCAACACTTCTTGGTATCTCCTTAAGAATGACAGGAATTATTGAGCTCTTTCGGGTTGTATAAGATATGATCAAGTCCTTATGGTGTAAGGCTTGATTAAGATTTGTTGTCTTGTCTCTTGCTTCTTGTTGTATATTGTGTGTGTTGTGTTGTGTTTAGGGGTCCTATTTATGCTTGAATTTACTCACAAAAGCTGTTACAAACACCCCATAATCATAATGGAGAGGTAATGATCGGACTTGGTGATTAATGGTAGTTAAAACCTTGAATTAATGCAACTCTTCATCTCAGACACGTCTCAACCCGCGGTTCAGATTTGAACCGGCGGCTGGGATGACTGCTCAACCTCAGGTTGGCCTATTGAACCTTGGGTTTGAACCTCAGCTTCAACCTTGGGTTGGGAACTGTTTTGCACATAAATTTTAACCTTGGGTTGGCATAAAACTTCATCCTTTAATACTCTTTTTAGCACCAAATCATGACTCCATCCTTCATTGAAAATATTCACAACCTTCTCTTGTACATCGGAAATAATCATAACAGGAATCAATATCTTGGACAACAATATTTTCTTGAATATTCTCTTAAACTTTTGGCTTTTCTTCGTCATTCTTCAATATTTCCTTGTACTTAGACCTGAACACATCTTAATACCTTTTAAGCGCAAAATGCTAATAAACATAACTAAATAATATACAAAAATATACAAATAACACGACTCTATCATATACAAAATGAGCGTTATCAATAGCAAAGATCGTAAAATATAAATAACGTTTTTAGACGATATTTGTATTAACAATCTCCCATTTTTTGCTGAAGACAAAACATAACATTTATTTTTAAGCAATGAGATAAATGAAGTACGTGTCTTTTTAAAAATGTAGATTAAACGTGTTTTATGCAACTTTTAAATCAATTTAGATGTTTTAAATTGTATAAAATGTGCGAGTTTTGAGTTTAATACTTTCTCTCCCTTTTTGTCGAAACAGAAAGAAGAAAAGCGTAGTGGAATGTAGTGCAAGCCCGAGCTTGATTAGCTCTCCCTTGGTCAATACTCCCCCTAGTTAGGGTGCCAAGTATAAGATGCATGAATTTTGAGTGTACAAAACAAAGGTTAGTGATAAATAGTTCAAACCAACCATGGATATAATGTACAAGAAGAAGTCACAACCAACACACAAATATTAATAAACATCATTCATTAGAAAAATATTTTATGACAAAAGTTATAAAATGGGACAATAATGGAGATGTTGTAAAAGGAAATGCAAAAATAAAAAATAACTTTGAAAGAAAAATCCTATAATAGAAAAAATAACTTAGAAATAAAAAGTCCTAAGATGTGAAGCTCCTAATGTGATAATCTATTATGGAGGATGAGAAAGAGCGTTAAGACACTCGAGGATGTGATTTAGAATGAACCTCATCTCGTTTTGGAGTTCATGAACCATTATTTTGGTTCTTTCACTAAGATGAGCGGTTCTTTCACACATGGAGCAACCATGGCGAGGGAAGTTTGGTTGTAGACTAGGTTCATTTATTGGTGGTGGTGGTAGTGGAACATTTGTTTAGTGGTGGTTGGGATTTGGTGGAGGTATGATTGAAGAAAGGAGGGTAGTTTTTAGTGGTATGTTGGTAGCATTTGAGAACAAGACTTCTTGTAAATGCATAGCTTCTTGAATGTGGGAACCTATCATGTTTCGGAAGGTGGTGAGACCATTCATTTCATTACGGATTTCTTGTGAGCTTGGAGGGTCATTCTACATAGACTCATCAGTGTCCTCAAAAGTAGGGAAAACGGATTCAGGTTGTTGAGTTTGAGGTTGTGGTGGAGGTTAATCATTGTGGATTTCATGATGTGGATGGTCTCCATAGAGTGGCCCATGGATTTCCCTATGTATAGGGTGAAAAAGTAGGGGTTGTGGTTGATATGGTTCATTATGAAAAGCCTCATTGGGCATGAATGATGCCTGATTTTATTGACGAGCAATACGCTCGATTGATCCAAACGATGGTAGAGGTGGTGGATTTGATGTTCTAGGTGGCAAGTCTTCTAAAGTTTCCAAGAATGGATGTGGTGAATTTGGTGGTGTAGCAAAGAGTTCTATGGGTTCAAGTTTTGGAGACTTTGGAGGAGATGGTGATTTGGATGGTTGTGATGGAGCAGGAGGTGGTATGGTGGCTATTGGTGTTTTGGTTGGTGGTGGAGTAGTTACAATGGTTTGTGATCTTGGTGGAGGTGTAGGAGTACTAAGAGTTAAGAAATTTTCATCTCGAATGGGAGATGAGATTGTTATAGGTTAAGAGTCTGACGACGAGGAATTCAAGTTGACAAAACAACAAGGTTTGACACTTATCCTTACGGTTCTTCTAGATATCCTAGCTGGTGATGAGTTGGATGATTTTTTCTTTGTTAAATGCTTATGAGATGCTAAAGATCCCAGGAAGTGGTGGTGAAGGTGTGAGAAATGTGTATCCTGGTGGTAATAATTTATAGAGTTGAAGATTCATGGAAGAGTGTGTTTGGATTTGATATTAATCCTTACAAAAATGAAGGTTTCTAATGATTTGGAAGTGGTAGAGAAGGATGTCTAATCACCAAAGTCAATCCAATGGAAGAGTGTTGAGTGATATAAGTGAGATATGCAGTAAATGTGTTGCAATCATTATAAAATCTTTCATGTCAGACACCCACGGATAGCAAGGAACCAAATTAAGGGTTCCTTCCTTTATGGAGAAAGGTTCCTTGAGGTGGTTTTGGGAAATTTTAAATTTTGGTGGGAAAGAGTTATCCTATTGGTCCAAGTGAACTAAGATTATCCTAATGTGAGTGAATATAAGTAAAAACTATCTTAGTAACAAAAATGAGTGATCTAGAGTGCGGGTTTAAACAAAAATTTAAAAGTTAAAAGAAATGTTTCTGTTGCTTGACGGCACCAATCGATAACACAGGCGGAATCCTAAATTTGGTTCCACCTGATCCGTTAGGCGTATTTTGGCGATACCAAAATTTTGCACGGACGAAACCCAAAATTTGGTTCCGTCCAATCCGGCAAGTCAAAAAAGTAGACAGAGCATGATTTTGAACCCCCAAACCTCGTTCAAATCCCGTAAATTTTCTTAAAACTTATGTAATTAATTAGTTGTGATTAGAAAACAACAATAAAATAGGTATTAACACACGTACCGATATAGATCAAGTAGGGGCTAATTATTTCACTAATAATGTGAAAAAATAGAAAAATGATAACATCAAGATGTTATCTACCTGCAAGACAAGGTTAATTCACATAATCGTTTAAAGTTAAGTTATTATCCTAAGAAAAGACAAATACACAATACATCATTGTTTTAAAGCAAATGTACCGAACACTCATAAACCCGCTCATTGCCTATCCAACTTCTTGTTAATCTTGGTTAGGAACCTTCCAATGCACTTGAACATTCCTCTTGTTTGTTTGAATTCTTCAGATTGGTTCTTAATTGTTAGAAGTTGTTGGAAGTAGTCAAGAGGAGGAAGCCTATAGTTGGGAAGTCCATCATCTTCACTCATTGATGATGATGATGAGGAAGTAGGAGGATGAGGACGTTTTCCTTGAGTCTTAGCTACTCTTTTGTCACTTAGTGGAACCATGATGTGGTCGACAAGAGAGTAGTCAGGACAAAACCCTTTAGGATTGGGTGGAATCGGTGCAAAGGCTCTATAGAGACGAGTGAGAAGCATCCCGTAGGGAAGAGCGGTGGTTCCTAGCATGGGTATGTCGGCCATCCTTTTGGCAACATAGTAGGCTAAGTTGAAAGGTTGGCGGGTTGACAAACTATAAAGCATGTAACAAAGACAAGCATTGATGTGGTCACGGTTACCAATGGTGCACAAGACATTTGCCCTAAGGACTTCTTCCCATTTCTTGAATTAGGGTTTGAGTTCATTGAGTTCCATGCCAAATGGGACTCGGTCGATCTCTTTACCCGAACGAGTTGTTTTTGTGGTTGAGATTCTTGGAAAGAAAAGGTGTTCTTGGATAATTTCTTTGGCAACTAGAGGAGTATCGTATGGAGGCATATGATCAACAAATTAGTCAAGGATTGAAAGAGACCATTTATCCGAGTAAAGGCATGTACCTTCACATGGAATTCCAAGGACTTTGCCAAATTGACGGAGAGGGATGTTGAAGTCATGTTGGCTTACTTTGAATTGAATTGACATGTGTCCATAATCATTGGTTGTGAGAATTACGCTAGCATAGAATTCTAGGACAAATTTGTTCGTTGATGTCTAAGAGACCATCAAAGCGAATGGTTTAAGTTCTTGACGAATGTTTGTGCCTTCTAGAAAGGATGGATCAATAGTTCTACCCACATGGAAGTGACGTTTTTCTAGAGCTTTGAAGATTTTGACTTGTGCGAGTGTAAGGCCCTTAGTCTTATGAAGTTTGGGAATGTATTTGAGAGTGTCTTTGTGATCATAGTGTGTTGCGGGAGGCATGATTGATCCTAGATACAAAAATTACATACTTTAGTCGAAACTAACGAGAATTTAGATATAATGTTCTAGTGTGTGCCTATATGAGGACAATGTGGAGGTGCGGTTATCTCGACTCCTTTTAATGCATAAAAAGAATTTCTTTTAGCAAATTTTGTAACAAAATGAGAGATGACCCAAACGCTCCTAATTTAATGTAGCTTCGATTAAGTGTACCCAAAAATACATATTAGTTATGTACTTCTTTTATCATTCAAGAGACATTATGCAAATGATGTTTTAAACATAACGTTTTTATTTGTATGAACAATGTGAAAAATTATTTGTCCTAATTGTGAGAAGATTTTTACAAAAATTTGACATGGGGTTTTTAGCAAATCGTGATAATGTCTTACAAGATGCAATTCCTAACTGAGGGAAACATGATTAGTTATGTAATTTACAAATGTACTTCATGATCTACCTAAGAAAATGCATAATCCCCAAGTTTTGGTTTTGTGCATAAATTTAAAGTCCTAGACTCAGAATTGAGAGAAGAAAAGTAGTAAGGAAACTTATAATGTTGATTAGGGCTCAGATTAGTTGAAGGAAAGGCCATAATTTTGAGTGTGGTATGAGTTTGGGTCGTTTGTGTGTTATGGTTATGTGAAAGAGGGGTGTTTGTTTAATACTTGAATTATTCTGACCCAGGGAACCACGGATGGGACGGAACCAAATCTAGGGTTCCGTCCCTTATGTCGTTTGGTTCCGTGGGGACAGAACATTTTTAGTCAATTTTGTCGTTTTGAGCAAACGAAGGTTTAAGCTAATGTTCAAAACTACAAATTAGGTTCCATTAGTCCTAGTCCAAGTCTAAGAAGATTGAATGGCTCACATTTAAGAGGTTTAGTTAGAATATCGGCAATGTTATCTTCTGAGGATACTTTCTCGATAGAGATGTTTCCTTTTTGAACATTGTCGCGAAGGAAATGATGACGGATTTCGATGTGTTTAGTTCGAGCATGTTGAACTGGATTTTTACTGAGATCGATAGCTCCTTTGTTGTCGCAAAGAATGGAGATGTCGTTAAGTTGAATTCCGTAGTCGACAAGAGCCTGCTTCATCCAAAGAGCTTGTTGACATGCTTTTCCAGTTGATACATATTCGCCTTCGGTTGTTGAGATAGCGAGAGCCGTTTGTTTCTTAGAGAACCATGAGGTAAGACAATGTCCAACAAAAGTACAAATACCACTTGTGCTTTTTCTATAAACATAGTCACCGGCATGGTCCGAGTCGGCATACACTATGGTTTCTACTCCCGTTCCTTTGGGATACCATAATCCTAGATGTGTAGTACCTTTTATATATCTAAAAATTCGTTTTACGGCTTCAAGATGTGATGTTTTTGGATCTTCTTGAAAGCGAGCACATACACAAACACTAAACATAATGTCGGATCTACTAGCCGTGAGATAGAGTAGACTACCAATCATTCCGCTATATTTAGTGTTATCTACGGATTCACCTTCTTCATCCTTGGTGAGTTTGGTTTCCGAGGACATAGGCGTTTTAATAGGTTTAGAGTCTTCAAGACCAAATTTCTTAAGCATGTCTTTTATGTATTTAGATTGGTTAAAGAATATCCCATCTTCTAATTTTTTTATTTGAAGACCTAAGGAAAAGTTTAGTTCTCCCATCATACTCATCTCAAACTCGTCATGCATGATTTTTGAGAAATCGTCACATAACTCTTGACAAGTTGATCCGAATATGATGTCATCCACATATATTTGGACAATGATAATATGTGAATCCTTTTTCTTGGTGAAGAGAGTGTTATCTACTAAACCCATGGTGTACTTATGGTCAACTAAGAATGTTTTAAGTCGATCATACCAAGCTTTTGGTGCTTGCTTAAGTCCGTATAAATCCTTTTTAAGTTTGTAAACATGATTTGGTTTTTCAAAATCGGTGAAACCCGGAGGTTGAGCGACATACACTTCTTCATTTATAAAGCCATTTAAAAATGCACTTTTGACATCCATTTGAAAAAGTTTGAAATCATGTACACATGCATATGCAAGTAAAATTCTAATAGACTCGAGCCTAGCAACCGGAGCAAAAGTTTCATCGTAGTCGATGCCTTCTTGTTGATTATAACCTTGTGCTACTAGCCTAGCTTTGTTTCTAGACACTACACCATGTTCATCCATTTTATTTCGAAAGACTCATTTTGTTCCAATTATCGTTTGACTCTTTGGTTGAGGAACTAATGTCCAAACATCATTTCTAACAAATTGATTTAACTCTTCTTGCATAGCAATGACCCAAGATTCATCATTTATATTTTTGGGTTCAATGGTTGACACAAAACAAAAGAAGTTGCTTTGATTTTGGAGTTGTGATCATTAAGAGGATGTAATACACTCTATAGGATGTTAGTCCTTCATAACGTGTGTATATGATACTTTGAGTGAATATGATTAAGTATGCGGAATCTACTTAACCACACTTAGAAGGATATTGGTTATGGAAATGGAATAGTAATGCTTTTGTGATGATCAATGAATACAGAAAGTATAACACCAAACGATTTAATATTATTGTGAATAATACGAGTGATCTTCACTATCACTAGGGTTACAAACCTTGAATCTCTATTACAAAGAAAACTATTTCTGTTATGTTCAACACAATGTATGTTTTATAAGCTTTTCAACTAGTCACTATTCAACTTTCTTAGACACTTATATTTTCTATTAAGCACACTTAATATCTAAGCTAAGATCTCTCTCTTATACAACAAAAGAGATCTTTACAATTATGATAAGTCTTGTCGAACTACTTGCATGTTATGTGTGTCAGTCCCTAAGATACAACTTGTTCTGTGTATATAACTTATTGACTGAACACGTATCAAAGATATTATCTACCATATATATTTGACTTTTATACACAAATATCTTATACATACTTATCCATTCAACAGTAGTATACGCTACACTTATCCATTCAGCAGTAGGATAAGTCACTCCAACAGCAGTATCTGATACACTAGCAGTAGAATCTTGCGGCAGTAGAAACTCTAACACTAGCAGTAGAATCTAATACACTAGTAGTAGTATCAACACTTAGAGTATTTTCCTTTATGAACTAGCAGTTCTAATCTTCAGTGAACATTCAATTTCCAATACTAATATTCAGAATATTTAATTCCCAACATTAAGATTCTTTCATTTATTTTTCCTATAACACTATTTAATGGATGACCTTTAGGTTCTTTGATATTGACAATTTCTTTATTTAATAGTTCGTCTTCCTAGTCATTATTTATATTCTCATCCTTTTTGACAAGTTGACTTTCAACTAAGTCATCATCTACCAAAGGTGATGTCTTAGAGGGAGGTGGACTTTCGTCAAATATTACGTTTAACCATTCCTCGACTCTTAAGGTTTCTTTGTTTAAAACAATATAAGCTTTGCTATTCTGAGAATATCCAAGGAATACACCTTCATAAGACTTTGGTTCAAATTTGGTGAGATAATCCTTAGTGTTTAAAATAAAACATTTACTTCCAAACACTTTAAAGTATCCTAGTGTAGGCCTTTTACCTTTATATATTTCGTATGGTGTTTTGTTTAAAAATGGTCGAATTAATACTCTATTTAAAATGTAGGTTGAAGTGTCAACGGCGTTACACCAAAACTTTTGTGGTATGTTTTGTTCATTAAGCATTGTTCTACTCATCTCTTGAAGAGTCCAGTTTTTACGTTCTACAACACCATTTGACTGAGGAGTAAGAGAAGCCAAAAAATTATGTGTTATGCCATTGGCATCACAAAAGTTTTCAAATTGTGTTTCATTATTAAATTCACGACCATGACCCGTTCTTATTGACACAATCCGACTATCTAGTTGGTTTTAAATTTTCTTACTAAGAATTTCAAATTGATCAAAAGCATCATTTTTACTTTTCAAAAACTTTGTCCAAGTGTATCTTGAATAATCATCTACTATGACCAAAGTGTAGAAGTTGCCTCCATAACTTTGTATAGCGGATGGACCAACTAAATCCATATGCAAAAGTTCTAGACACCTAGATGTAGACACCATATTTTTAGCCTTATGGCTACTATGAACTTGTTTTCCAATTTTGCAAGCATCACAAAAGTGTTGGTCATATTTCAACTTGGGTAAGTTCCTAACGAGGTCTTTTGAGGATAGAGATTGAATGAGTCTCATATTGGCGTGGCCTAAGCGTCTATGCCAAAGATTTGAGGAATCATCTAACGAAGTTAAGCAAAGTTTATCTCTAGAAGTTTTATCAATTTTCATGACGTATACGTTGTTTTTCAAAACTCCTTTTGCGACGGTTATTCCATCTTTTAGTATTTTAGTCTCGTTTTCACTAAATAGGACGTTATACTTTTTACGGCATAGTTGACTAATACTAAGAAGGTTGAATCCTAGATTATCAACATGAGCAACATTATCAATAGAGAGAGAGTCATGAGAGATAGTACCTTTTCCGATGATTTTGATTTTCAACTCGCTACCAAAAATACCATTACCTCCGCCATATTCTTGGTAGGTTGTGAAGAGGCTCTTGTTTCCCGTCATATGCCTTGAACAACCGCTATCTTTTATCCACTCGTCTGGTTCCAATCCGACTTTCAAGCATACCTAAGTTATAGAAAAACTCAAGCATTTGGTCCCCAATATCTCATGGGTCCATTTTGGTTAAACATCCCATTAACTTGATTCATGTATGAGAATGGTGGATATGAGTTCCATGGCATGTAGTTAGGAGTTTGATAATGCCTAGGAAAGTTTTAGTTCCAACCATTTTGATAATTAGGTTACGTGTTGTAGTTGCTTTTTGGAAAGGGGCGTGTGGGAATAGTTGTCTTAGGCCTTTGTTGAGTAGTTTTAGCTCTAAACTCATTCTTAGCAAGTCCTATTCCTATAGTAACAGTTGGTTTTTGTTTAGTTTCAGTTGAACTAGCTTTAGATTTCTTTGTGACTTTAACGAACTCTGTAGGAGCCGATATACAAGCTTTCTGTTCTGCTACAGTACCCACGGAACCTTTCTCTTCCACATGCAGAACCAAAGATTTGGTTCCGTCTGATCCGTGGGTTTCTGAGACTGTTGGAACAGTTTCTTGTACTTTTTCGGTTTGCTTCTTTAGACTACCTAAATCTCTTATTTTCATAAATCCTAATCCAATTTTATCATATGGTAATTTCTAGATTTTCATTATTTCATCCACACAACAAATATTCTTATCAAATATTTTGAATTTAGAATTTTGTTTGATGAAATCATTCTGTGTGATTTTTAGTCTTTCAATTTCATGTTTGAGCTCTTGACATGATGTACACACTGAGTCAATGGCTTTACTCATTTCTAAACGTTTTGCCTTTTCTTTTAGTTCATAAACTTCATTTTCCAAAAATTCCTTTTTAGTTTTTAAAAACTTGTTTTTGTTTATGATTTTTAAACTAAGTTCACACAGTTTGTTATATTCTTTTTGTAATGTATCATCATCAATAGAAGTGTAGGATGAGTTAGAGTATACCTCGTTTCAGTCTTAAGCCATGAGAGCAATTTCGTCATTCTTTGGTTCCTCGTTGTCATCTTCGCTATCACTCCAAGCACCACTCACAAAAGCTCTTCGAGTTTTGTTTTTAGGTGGCTTTGGACAATCTCCTATGAGATGGCTTGTGTCACCGCATCTAAAGCACTTTCTTTCAACCTTCCCTTTCTTATCGTCACGATCTTTTCGGAAAGGTTTCTTATCATCTTTAGGTTGTCTTACAAACTTTCCTCGTCTTCGGTAGAACTTTTTGAAATCTCTTACGGCCATGGCATATTCTTCATCTTCACTACCCGAGCTAGATTCTTCATCATCACTTGACTTCGATCTTGCATTTAAGGCAATGGATTTGATCTTTTCCTTTTTGCTTTTAACAATTTCCGAATCATTCACCATCACCATTTCATGAACTTTGAGGTTTCCAATTAGCTCATCAAGTACTAGCTTTGAGAGATCTTTAGATTCTTAAATAGCCGTCACTTTTGCTCTCCATTTTGGATGAAGTGCTCTAAGAAATTTCTTGACAAAGTTCTTACTACAAAAGGATTCATCAAGTGCTTTGAGAGAAGTAATAGTAGTATTAAAGCGAGCAAATGCACTATCAATGACTTCATCTTTAGCAATACTCAATTGTTCATATTGTTGAACAAGAAGATCAATTTTGTTATTCTTGACTTGTGAATTTCCTTGATGAGTGATTATTAAAGATTGACAAATTTCTTTAGCGGTTTCGTACATAAAGACTCTTTCAAATTCATTTTCAGTTAGAGCTTTATAAAGCATCATTTTTGCTTCATTATTTTTTGCAATTAACTTCTTTTGCTCATCACTATGACGAGTAAGTGAAGTATCCTCATCCCGACCACTTGCAATATCTTTTATAATAGGTTTATGATCATCTTCAATAATTATATACCATAGATCTATATCTTTTGATTTCACATATGTTTCAAAACGGATTTTCCACTAAATAAATCCATTTGGTTCAAAAAGTGGTGGTCTTTGCATAGATTGCCCTTCTTTGAAGTTTTCAAAATCCATGGATCGTTTCAAGTTTTAAAATACAATAAATTTTAAAAATCTTGAGTAACGTAGCTCTTGATGCCAATTGTGGAAAACTAGAAGCGGGGTTGAATAGTTTTATCGTTTTTAATTTCTTTTTCTTTGTTATGTTTGTATGAAATGACTTAATGTATGCAAACAAAATAACAAATAAGTATAGTGCAAGAGAGAAACGATCAAACCACAACACGAGTGTTTATAGTGGTTCGGTCTACAAGGACTCTTTTTCCTTGCCCTACTCCACTCCCCGAGTATCCAACTCGAGAGTTTTCTTCACTAGTCAACAAGCTCCTTTATCCGGCGAAGAAAACCTTTACACGTCGCTTACAATATTTACGACACAAAGCTAGATGTTGAGTTCTTTTACAAGGGTACAACCACTCCCGTCACACTATGTATTTTGAGGACTAAAATACTAACCGATCACTACAGAGGATTTATGATTGTTTGGTACAAACAATGATGTATGAACAACAACAATTCACACAGTGACAAACTAACAAACCTTGCAATGTTTTGTTGAAGCTTGTAATGCTTTGATCTTCTTGCTACAAAAAAGTTCACTAAAATGAAATATGAATGAGTTAGATATGAATGAAAGAATATATGATGTTGTTTATGCTTGTAAGTGATGAGAAAACATCAATGTGTGGCTTGCTATTTATAGGCAAAACTACCTGAGCAACCCACGGATGGGACAGAACCAAATAGTGGGTTCCGTCCGTGTATGCGTTTGGTTCCGCCAGAACCTGTCAAAAAATCTTCAAGAATCTTCATCAAATCTAACCAAAATATTTTCATATCTTTTCAAGGATTCTTTGAGTAAAGATCTAAACAAGATATTCATGATATCTTCCAATGATCTTCTAAATCTTCCAAAGATCTCAAAGATGATGAATGTCATGATGTCATAGTACATTTCCAATTTTAGAATAACTATGTATATGAAAGTGAACTTGTAAAATGTATATACTAGTTAGGTGATGTTTTAACTTTGTGTTTATGAAAGACATTATATGTAAAAGACTTTAACCATATTTATGTTTTGCTAAAATAAAGTTTATAATTGTCGTTAACAAAATATAGCAAATATCGTAAGATATAAATAACGTTTTTAGACGATATTTGTATTAACACATCACTATAGTACCAGCGGCTTAAAATCAAAATTCATAACATTAGTAGTCATTAAATTTTCTTGCTGATGTAGGGGCGCACATGTATATGGGAAAATGAGATTAGTTGCGGAGAGGTACGTGTTTCACACATTTTCTTGTTTCACCAGACCGTGCAAAATGAATAGCTTAAGATGGACACTCTGGAAGTATATACGTGTCGAATTTTTAATTATGTTGTTATAGTTGATTTACATTATTTTGTTATATTGCTAGCCTTGAAGGCCAATGATAGTCATGTCTGAGTAACACATGTTTAGTAAAATTAGTTTTTAGTCGTGGTGGATATAAACAAAACAAGATAAGTAAACTCAGTTACATATGTCTCTTAAACACCTTCTGCCTGGATAATCTGCTATTAAAAAAAATGTCAGGATTAAGATATCAGAAGCGTGTTTATGTGTGTTTAATACTGTTTTTTGGGTCCCTGGCTGTGTCGAAAAAAGCTTCACTTTTAACGGGTTTTTGGGATGCAGAGAACTGCAGTTTTTTAGGGGTCTTTGTGCATTTAATGCTTCCACTGAAACAGCCACGAGACTCGGCTTTATTTTGTACTTAAAAGAGCGTTTGGAATCTGTTTGTTTAGGGTCACTGTGTGCCCAGTTGTTGCTTCTAACTCTGCATCATCACTCAATATATTCTCCTTTCACTAAAGAAATATAGTGACTACGTTAAATATTTTAGAAAAAAGGTGGACCAATATATGGTCACACATAAATAGATATCAAGTAGGTTGCTGTTATGGTTTCTTTATAATGAGATTAATAGTAGTATTAGTTTTGGTAGTATGTTGATTTAGTCTTTATTTTATAGTCACTTTTGTCATTAATTGAAAAGATGCTTGGAACCATAAAATGTTTAGTTGCACATTGCATATGAATTATGGTCATATTCTAGGCAGGAGAGTTTGCAAGCTGAGACTCGGCAGAAGATGGTGTCCACTGCAGAAACCACATAACTTATGTAATGAATCATGATTAGATTTCAAAACTTGCCTCCAAGAATATTTCATGCAAATGTATATTACTTACATCTATAAGTATTGATATTGTGATCACCTTATTCCACATTTAAATTATTTTATTACATGTATATCTTCATCATCGATAATGAGTGTTGATGTAGAGCCTAAGAGGCAAAGATTATATAGAAGAAAGAATGCCAAAATGTCGTCAATTTACAAACATACAAAAAGGTAAAACAAATTCCTACATTATAAAACCTAAATACCATTTTGATTATTTCACTGAAACTCAATTAAAAGCGATGAAATAACGTCACCAACAATCTTCATCCCGTGATAACAAACACAGATAACAAACTTATTGAACAAAATAAAAAACTAAAATAAACAACCTAATACATTACATATAACTGATTACATAAAACTTATAATAGAAACATTGACGCAACCTTGATAAAAAGTATATAAACATCTGCACAAACATTACATACAAAACACGTAGATATTCAACAAAAAGCACATCTGGTGCATCGCACGGGTTCGTAAGGCCTCGTGATCATAAAAAACAACTCTCAAAAATCCGATTCATTGCTTTCTATCCTAATCACCTCAAATATATTCAAACAACTCTCAAAAAGAGAGATGGTGTTTTTAGATATATGAAATAAAAAAGAGAGATGGTGTTTCTTCGGATCCACTAATAGTTGCAGATCTCCACCAAGCTGTCATCACCACTACACCATGACCACCCTCTGTTGTTCCTGGCGTCGCCACTACCGTCTTCATTGAGGTGATGGAGCATATTATTTCTTTAGTTTTCTCGGCCACTAGAATCTTGGAAGAAGTTGTACCTGGGTATGAAACGGATGCTATAGAGAAAGGCGATGTAACTTCTGATTCGACAAGAAATATACCAGATCTTCTTTAAAGAAACGCATATTCCAAGGTATGATATGATTCAGTAGGAATTGGCACTTAGGGAAAAGAGGGTAGTTTTGAAGAAATGTATCCATAAGTACTTTGATTTTTTTTCTTCAGATGATTGGATTTTGTATTTGTGTGTTATACTTTTATGCTTTTTGGTGATGCTTGAAAAGTGAAATTGGTGTTGTTTGATGATGATGAAGTATGATGTAGGTTTTATGATTCTTATTTCATAGCTAGTTTAATGGGAATTTTTTGTTTGTTTGTTGAATTATCAAGGTGGTGGTTGTTGGTTTTTGAGGTGGTGCCGGAAGTTTAGTTAGTCAAAGCTTTTTGTTTTCATATGGTTTTATGTTCCTTTTTGGAAGATGTGATTTTCTTTTCTGTGTATGAGTTTGATTTGAAACAGTGATGTGGGTATGAGTTTGATTTAGATCTAGTAGGCCATGGGCAGACTATAATTATATCTAGTGGTGAAATGGGTTTCTGTTATGTTAGTGCAAATATTACGATATTTAAACTAAATGGTTTCTTCGGTTTTAATAATGACAAACATGTAACTTGTAATGCATAACGTAAAATGCGCAAGTTACTTGTAAACACAAATCATCAATGCATACTTACTCCAACATCTCTCGACGTCTCAAGTATGCTTCAACAGAGTCGTAGATTTTTATCCCGACGTGAATCACTCAAGGTATGAACAAACAAATTTAAAACTTGACGGATGATCAAAGAAATAATTTTTTTGTTCTAAACTTCACATTTCTATAAATGTGACAAAACATTTTTTCAAAATTACATTTTACAAATTATTTTTGGATTATAAAGAAATGTTTTATTTGGAAATATTATTTCAAAAATCTCAAAAGCTATTTCCCCCCCCCCCCAAAACAGCTCCAAACATACCCAAATAAACCTTCCCCACTAAAAACAAAAAGAGGAGCGTTTTTGTCCCCGATGGTACCACTAAATACCCGACGGTACCGTTAAATTTAGTGGTACCGTCTGACAATTAGTGGTACCGTCTGTCTGTAACGGCTAGTTTTTCTTTGCCTATAAATAGTGGACCATTTTAAACTTTCAACTTGATTTTTCCAGTTAGTTTTCTCTGGTCTAATCCCTTCTTATTTAGATTACTTTCTTTGATCATTTAGAGAGTCTTAGTTTGTTTAAGAGTGATTTTTCATCCAACCAAGAGATCACATTCACTCCTCTACTAGTGCAAGAGAAGAACACATAGTATCACAAAGATACAAAATGTTATAGTGTTAGTCTAGTGCACTCGTAACATTTGTTACACGCTTGTTGTATCTTGCTATACATCAACTTGTCTATCATCTTGTTTAGTTAGTTTGTGTGGATCATTGTGATCTTGTAGAGATCGGGGAGATATTGTGTAGCTTGTGTTGTTATCGGGTAGATCGTGAGTAGATCGGGTGGATCGTAAGTAGATCAGGTAGATCGAGTGTAGATCATGTGGATCTTGTAGCTTGTGTGATATGTGAGGATCTGGTAGATCGTGAGTGAGATTGGTACTAGCTAGATTAGTACTCGACATTTAGCTTAATGTCGGAAAATAATGTAAGCGACGCGGTTTATGTGTTTAGGCCTCAAAACACAAGGTTTGTTATGTTGGGCCATAAAACATAACGGGTTTGGTTGTACCCGAAGAAGAACTCGACATCTAGCTTAGTGTCAGAAAATATTGTAAGCGACGTTGTATGGTTTTCTCCGCCAAGAAGGGAGCTTGTTTATTAGTGAAGTAACTCTTGAGTTGGGTACTCGAGGAGTGGAGTAGGGCGAAGAGGAGCTTCGTGACTGAACCACTATAAATCATCGTGTCTGGTTTGCATTCTCTTTCACTTATCTCTTTACATTTATTTTTGCATTTATCGCTTTACATTTATCTTTTCATTGTGTTTATGTTTGTGTGGTTTGTTGCTTATGTTGTGTTGACTATGTTTGTGTAGTGGCATGATACTTATGTTATGCTTGTGTGGTGATCTACTTAACATTATCTCTAGTTGTTGTAGATCAATAGTTGACACTTTCATATTGTGTCATACTTGATTGGGAGTTTGATACAAAACTTTTTAAGTTTTTAAACAGAAACATATTAACCCCCCTCCCCCTACGGTTTCCACAATTGGTACCAGAGACAGGTCGCTCAAATTTTTAAAACAAATGGTTTTCAAAATTGAGTACGATCCATGTATCAAATTACTCATGAAGGGGAATAAAATATGAAAAGTATTTAGTTGCTTAATACTTACAAGTTTTGTTATTAAGTATACTGTATCTACTAGCTTGAAGGTTTTAAAAGGAGCGTTTGGGACAACTCCTTGTTCTATAGTAAATGTATTTTCGTAAATATTTTTCTTAGTCCGGAAATACTAGTTTATTAAGTTTTACCTCTTTCGTTACTTCAAATACTTGTTTGTGATGAGAAAAATAATTTTTGACAAAACTATAATAACAGGTCACGATACCATTAAATATAACAGACGGTCCCTCTAAATACGGACGGTAGCGCTAAATTTAACAGTACCTTCGTCTGTTTTTCAGAATTGGGTAATTTTTAAAAATTCGTATAAAATCAACCGTAAGTCCGTAGGAGTCGTGCCACCTATCTTTTTAAACATAATTGAGTCTACTTTCCTTTAAAAATACTTTTAGAAATTGATTGTAAAGTAAAATTTATGAAAGTCTTTAATTCGTAACAAATAGTCTTTTCCGGTCATGCCAATTGTGCAAATTTTTGGTCAAATTACAAAGAGAACATCTCACGTTGATGTATTTATATTTTCAAAGTGTTGAACTTGATCAAATTTTAAAATGGAGTGGAAACTAATTAATTTTCAAATAAAATCAAGCTAAGTATACATTGTTGCATTTAATACACAAAATGACGATAAGTATTCTTGTGTGTTATGCTAATTGACTATTTATTTTTTCTTTGTGTCTTGGTATTGTTAGTTAATATTTTTGAGTGCTTATTGTTATCTTTAATTGAGCTAGTCATATCTATAAGCATAAGTGTTTTCATGCCTTGTTGCTATTTGTTGATTATTAGTTTTTCAGTTTATGCGTCAATAGGACTTAGACTAGATTTCTTGCACTAGGTTGCGTAATTGGTTTTGCACTGCATATAGTCATAGACCACTTTTCTTGCATATGTGTTTTCGACATCTTGCAAGTTTTAAAATGCTTTAGTAACCTTCTTAGGAATGGAAACTAAGTTGGTTGATCATGTGTGTCGAAAGATATTGTCTTACACAATTATTTTTCCAAAGGTTTAAGTGTAAAAAAAATTATATCACCTCAAAATATTTAACACTTTCAATAAATCCGTAACTTGATCTCTAAAACATTACATCCTCTTGTCTTGCTTGACCATGGGTTATCTAAACAAGATAAAAGATCATATTAATACATTAGTATTTAAGTAAAAAAAAATGTATTAAACTTGCATTGCTCTAACACACACACAAAATGTTTTAAACATTTAATATTTTACGTATGTTGTATAAAAATGGTTAAGATAATTATTTTTATACTCATGATATGTCGAAAACTAAGAATATTATACTTAATAATAAATAGTTTTTCACACATAAAAATTAATGACAATCTCGAAGTAGTAAGTTAATATGTCATTAACCTCACACATACAACTAGTATTAGAATAAATGGAACACATTCCTTAAATTTTTATTTTTCTTTTAAAATGAGTGATCGTGAGGGTCAAGAAAGATTTCGAGTACATATCAATTCATTATTCAAATTATGATTGATATCATCATCGAATCTAATTGACAAGTTTTCGAGTATGGACAAGAAATTGGAGTCATTATTTGTCTAGCTTCAAGATAACATCAAAATATAACGAAATATATTATCTTGAATCTACATACTCAATCACACTCGGTTGTTATGAAAATAATGACGTCTTCTCAAGACGAAAATAATATGCATCGGATTATAACTCACACTTGTGTTGAATATGCCATATTGAGTCTTCTTGTCCAATGATTGTGTTCCAAACATTAAACTAATATGTTTAAAAAGATGCATAAAATACACAACTAAGTAGGATTGACAACTTGGATGTTTCATCCGAAATATTCAAGTAATTTACTTTGCAATGCAATTAATAAATGTGTCATTTCTGAAAAACCAAACACGAGCCAACAAACAACATATGTAAACTTTGCTCATTAACTACTCAACACTCAAAATCACATATCTAGTAAAAGTGTCACACATAATATGTTATTAACTATTATGTATGATGAACTCAAATAAGTACATTTTATTACTATCATTTATCCTAATTATTTGACTTGTTTTATTATATTATGTATGAGGATTGATACTTAATCGTTTACTTTTGTAATTCTCAGGTAAAAACAAGCATTTGGTGAAACTTGGCGATTTTGGACTAATTATGGAGCAAAACATGCAAGAAGTTAAGAGTCTACTGAAATGTACAAGATCAAGACAAATCTGCTCCAGATGCGCCGCATCTCACTTATTACATACGGCGCATCACTATCAATATTTCACCAGATACGATCCAAGATACAAGAGGACATGCGCCGCATCTACTTATGGAGTTACGCCGCATCTTCTGGCGGTGTACGAATATTCCTGAATATTATAATCTTGGACCCCACGCGAAGTTAAGTCAATGCGCCGCATCTACTTACTAGATGCGCCGCATCTTACCCTCAGACAGAAACTATAAATACCCCAAAGACCAGACGAGTAAAAGAGTTCCGAAGTTCGACAGAAGACCGAAGTACAGAAACCTAGGGCGAATTCAGACGAATAGGCAGCACAAGACACACCCAAACAAAGATACAAGAGCTGTAAGAAGGTGCTGCATGTGTTTAATTCATTAAGTAGTTTTGTTTTATTGTGTTAGTAAACTTTAATTCATCAAGATTGGTGGCTTGTGTAATGTGACAACGAAAAGATTGCACTCCCTTAAAACAGCTTTCTCATTAATTAAAGTTTATATGTTGATGTCTTTGGTGACTTTTATTAGTGCATTGATAACCTCTGTGTCTAGCTGAGCGTTGATCGGGTCGCCATGCCTCTGCCCTCGCCTATTTATTAGATCGCCTATGCATTCTATCGTCTGTAGAATAGTAGGAAGAAAAATAAATAGGATAGTCATAAGTAATCATTAAGGGTTTACTCGCCGATAAGATTAGAACCAACGAGAAAGGACTTAATCTCGGTGCGTTGCATCGAACTATACACTTCATATAAAACTAGCAATAAAACAAGTGACAAACTACTTATCTATCAGGACAGATCTTCTTATTGTCTCGAGTATTTATCTGTGTACGTGTGTGCTATTCGCTGATTCGTGCCTATTGGTTTAGTTTATTATTTAATTGCAACCAAATCGTGCCAGTCTCTCAGGCTGAACCCCCTTGCGTTAGAATAGGTTGTATAGCTAACTTAATATATTAAAATACTGATTAGAATAACTAGATAATACGTTCCACTCTTAGTGATCGACACTCTACTTACCATTATATTCATACTGACCGGGTACACTGCTCGTTAAGTGTGTGTGTTATTGATAAGTCGGCTAAATATAAATTTAAAACTTGAGTAGGCATTAATACTGCTAAACCGCAACGACACAACGCACCGCATCAATGTACGTCATCAATCTTCGAGAATATCACATGTATTTCTCTTATCAAAAGATTGACAAAGGATAACTTATATCATATGCATCTTATTTTCTTTGTAACATAAATGGTTATGTTACAAGAGAATACATTGCATCCTGTTTAACAAATATAGGATATTAGATTTGAGTAATAACCCAATACAACATGTGTCATTGCATAAACAAGTAAAATTGATCATACACTAAAATACTTGTTTTACTAAGCATTCGTAAGAGTGATAAGTTTCCTCTTAGAAAAGCATATTTGTTGAAAGATACAATATGTCTCATTTCAATCATACATCATATAATACTCACAAGATCTATTGAGGTAAGTAACCTTTACTAGATTTTTTTTCTCAAAATATGCAAAGGAGCATTCTTGAAACACTCTCGATGTAGTAGATTCTACATTGTAACACATTAGAGCATTTCTTGGTTCTAAAAAACCAAATCATGTTAAAATAACATGTAACAACTCAACAAACAAAGATGTTATCCAAAAGATCATAAAATGCGCCATCTCCACCAAATAACCTCTAAATCTCAAACACAAAATTATAACATTTTGCTTGCCTTTATTAGGAGTTTTGTAAGACATGTCATCTTCTTAACCGACTTTCAAAATATGGTTAGTTGAGTCATATTAGGCCATGTATTAGCGAAATAAGCTAATATCATCTTTGCTATACTTCGATAGGCAAATATAGGAATTTGAATTTTTCTAACATGAGAATGACTAATGGAGAACCTATCGCACTAGAAATTCAATTTGACCTAACGGTTGAATTGCTTTCAGGAAAGAAGTTGGGTTCGGGGTATAACCCGTAAAAATGGTCGTGTTTAGCCTGAATTGAGCATCACTAGTGATAGTCTCATACTCATTCTCTAACTTGAAAATTTTTCATTCCTACATTTGACTAAAGATAGTTTACATCGGTGAACTTTATCTCCCATCAGGATTTCATTTTGAACAAGTAGTAATTAGGATCCTCCTTAGCGAACATAGATTACTTGCATCCCACATATGTGTTTCAAAATGATAACATGTTCTCGTAAGATATGATTGAATGTCTTCATGCTCTTAAATGCTAAATGATTATCATGTTTTGCATGATGTTTGCATTTACTCCTTATGTGCATTTTACATGATTTTTTTGTAAATTTTGCACCCACACTATGTCATTTTGGCACATAATGAATTAGGTATGCCTATCACTATGAACTCTTAAACGTCATATGGTCATACACTAGTGTCAAAATCTATAAGTTAAAGTAGTCGCGAAATTGTCCTAATTCCTTGGTCATCATTTCACTTTCTTCCAAGTAATACACCCTTTTGTCATGGGGAGGTTAGATACAAACCTAGTAGAACTCGGAGTAGGTTTGACAACTTAAATATTTCATCCAAAATATTCAAGTAAGTTTAACTTGCGATCGCAATTGTTAAATGTCATATCCGAAACATCATATTCAAGCCTTTTAACAACATATGTTAAAACGCTCATCCAAAAGCTAAAAGCTAACATCAACCTTCGGGTGACAAAGGACTCACGAGTTACTACATAAGTGATTAGTAGTTCCGTTCATCCTCGTGTGAATATACACTTCTTAAGACCAAGCATATTCATTTCCGTTAGTTCCTTTTATCCCCATAGGTTTGTCATCGTGCTTTGTGTCAAGCTCACCTCATAGATAATGAGGATCAAACTTATCCATCGGTTTTAGGGTAGAAAACCAACTTATCATCCTATCTAGATAAGATTCCGTTGATACTCTCTTTCTTCTGAATAATGGGCAATATGCCTATACGAAGATTGATATTTTTGAGTCTCTTCTTTTTCGTTGTCAATCTTGATCACCTACCAATGTGCAGTGATCTCACAACTACAATGGATGTTCATCCCAAAAATCTCATCAATCACCCTAAAAACACCAAACCTCAATCAACTTTAAGCCATCCTTATGTTCTAAATCGAGTCTCACCCATACATCTACCACCGTTGTGTTAGTTAAATACTTCATTCTTTTAGATCCCAAACCTTGCTGCGAAGCAGCACCATAGGCCTTGCTTTACGCCTTTCAAAACCCTGTGAAACACTCGCGTGCGAAGCACATCGAAATCCGTAAATTAGCCAAACCTCTCAAACGTGAACCATTCAATTATCTACGTCTAGGTCTAGGAATGATGGAACACACTCCGTGAATTTCATAATTTACGTGTGTTCAAGAACATCTTCCGAATTTCGTCTTATGACTATCTAAATGTTTCATTGGAAATATTAAATTCATCCTTCATATCCCTCTAATGACTACTTACGTATTTCCTTGGAAATATTAAAGTCATCTCTTCTCATCTAGTCTCGTTCATCTCGTAAAAAGAATTTATTAGGTACAAATTCTCTCCTCGTGTTAAAAGTCACACTAAATCAGCGAGATTTATTCGTAAAATCCTCTTAAATTCCAATGACAACTTAAATATTTTATCCAAAATATTTAAAGTATATTTAATTTGCGAAATGCAATTAAATGTCATCTCTCGTTCTCGATCAACGTTCATCGAATCCCATTGGATTCATTCATAAAAGAATTTATTTGGTATAAATTCTTTTAATCTAAGGTCCAGAAAAATCACAACATATGTGAAATTTCTTTGTCAAAAATCAAATTCTTGGTCAAAACTTACCTCAGCAGGTCACGGTACCCTTAAATAAGGGACGGTACCGCTAAATTTAACGGTACCATCGGACCGTTGTCTGCTGAGACAATTTATTTTGTTTTCAATTCTCACAGTTTCAAAAGCACTATCAAAACCCACTCGCTGTAGTCTTGAACCCGAACCGTCTCATATCAGAATAGATTCTGCCTATCTTTTGATTCCTTAGCTTTTTCCCCTTTCACTTCCGCATGGTACTAAACACACCATATGTTTGGTTACTTCCGTATCCATCATCTTCTCAACTTATCTTCAATTCTCAACCTTCATTCTACACTACCAATGCTTCCGAATTCCACTCATCTTCCACACACTTCCAGCGAAGAACCGCTAGGATAAGTTGAGATAACCCGTCTTCATCAACATAGTTTCTTCTATCAAAGATAACCCCACTAGAACCTTATCACTAACTCCACAACCTTGAAGATTCTATCTTCTTAACCCTTAGCACATTTCCATGTAATCACATGCCTCATCATATGAATGTTCTGTGAATATTCACAATGATTGAGAAGAGCTACGTGCCTTCAAAGGTGAAGTTTATTGTATGTTATCCACCACTTGTCATGACGTTACTAAGTTCATCGCTTCCGTCAACGTTTGTTTTCCTCTTTAATGTTTTTATTCTTTTTCAAACACATCTTGTCCGGATGGTCATCGATTAAGGGGGAGCGAAAACACACTCATATAGTCCTTCACCAAACACTCTCAAGAACACACAAATGTGGTTCTTATTCCCTGGAATTATCTACAACACTCAACCTTTACAACTAAACTTCACTATTGACAGTGATATTTAGTTTAAGAACCTTCAACCCATCGATCACTACACTCAAACCTTACAACTATTCTTCACTCTTGATAGTGATAGTTAGTTCAATAACCTTCAATCCTCACAATCATCATACCCAAAGTGTATAACTACACAATCACACAAAATCCTTCATACACCAAATCATCTCTAACTCACAACTAGGATCATCCAAAACTAGAATTATAGAACTTCGTTACCTCAACCCTGTTAGAGATATTCGCCCACAATCCTGTTAGGATTACATGCACATTTTCTTTTTCTCCTTTGAAATATATCATGCATCTCATTGTCAGTGCAAATGATATATTAATCTAAACCGTATTTTCCCACATTTTCTCAAAGGTCAAATCCAACACTTCCCATCTTATGGAATCATTTCCATTCGCATCTATGTGCATATCGTTCTCATTTTCATTTTTTTTGGTATAACTTCTATCGAGTCTACTTTATGGCATGACTTGTCATAATAGTAATCATTTAGAGTATGTATTATCAACAAACTGTCATTAACACCAATCATCTTAGGTAGATGATTATGTTGTTCAAAAGGTTTGTTATAACTTGTCTTCCCAATGACAACTTGGAAGAAGTCATTTTATATGTCAGTCAACGAACGAATTTCGTTCTTGTTAATGTGATTGATTGAACAATTACACCTTAGGTTGTCAGTCAGGTCTTTGAATTGCAATATGCATTCATTTTTTTGGTCGCTCAACTTTTTTGGGCTTTCTTCTTTGTTTTTATCCTTTTAGCACACTTTCATCACGTGTCTAACCTCTAGCATACTTTGATATGCTCACATACCTCATCAAACTCATTGCTTTTAGGTAGCTGCATTTTAACATAGTTTAACCCTTGCATGACTTGCTATGTGTATTCTATCCCTATAATGTTGCTCTTATTCTTTTATATATTATGTTGCACGAAGCTAACCCTTGATGTAGGAAAAGCTTTTGTAAGAATTTAATCCATGGATCCGCTTGATACTAAGGTATATAAACAAGGGGATTCAATCACCATAGGGGAGCATTGAGCTATGGGGGTATTTGAATACATAGCATGGAGTCGTCTTAACAAGTGGTGATAGAAGACTTCACTGGGATGATGCAAGCTCGACTTTCTGGAGAGAAAGGAAGGTGTTGTAATAAGGGGGAGAAGTTGAATGATAGAAATAGAGAGCTCGGGGCAATTACCTTTTTGCTTTGACAAAAGGGGGAGAATGGAGTGTAAACAGGTAACTTCTATATTTTATTATTTGTTATGGTTTACCTATTTGTCATCATCAAAAAGGGGGAGATTGTTACTGCAAACATTACGATATTTAAACTAAACGGTTTCTTCGGTTTTAATAATGACAAACATGTAACTTGTAATGCAAAACGTAAAATGCGCAAGTTACTTGTAAACACAAATCATCAATGCATACTTACTCCAACATCTCTCGACGTCTCAAGTATGCTTCAACAGAGTCGTAGATTTCTATCCCGACGTAAATCACTCAAGGTATGAACAAACAAATTTAAAACTTGACGGATGATCAAAGAAATAATTTTTTTTTCTAAACTTCACATTTTTATAAATATGACAAAACATTTTTTCAAAAATACATTTTACAAATTATTTTTGGATTATAAAGAAATGTTTTATTTAGGAAAATTATTTCAAAAATCCCAACAGCTATTTCCCCCCCCCCCCCCAAAACAGCTCCAAACATCCCCAAATAAACCTTCCCCACTAAAAACAAAAAGATGAGCGTTTTTGTCCCCGACGGAACCACTAAATACCCGACGGTACCGTTAAATTTAGCGGTACCGTCTGACAATTAGTGGTACCGTCTGTCTGTAACGGCTAATTTTTTTTTGCTTATAAATAGTTGACCATTTTACACTTTCAACTTGATTTTTCCAGTTAGTTTTCTCTAGTCTAATCCCTTCTTATTTAGATCACTTTCTTTGATCATTTAGAGAGTCTTAGTTTGTTTAAGAGAGATCCTTTTATCCAACCAAGAGATCACCTTCACTCCTCTACTAGTGCAAGAGAAGAACACATAGTATCACAAAGATACAAAGTGTTATAGTGTTAGTCTAGTGCACTCGTAAAAATTTTTACGCGCTTGTTGTATCTTGGTATACATCAAGTTGTCTATCATCTTGTTTAGTTAGTTTGTGTGGATCATTGTGATCTTGTAGAGATTTGGGAGATATTGTGTAGCTTGTGTTGTTATCGGGTGGATCGTGAGTAGCTCGGGTGGATCATGAGTAGATCGGGTAGATCGAGTGTAGATCATGTGGATCTTGTAGCTTGTGTGATATGTGAGGATCGGGTAGATCGTGAGTGAGATTGGTACTAGCTAGATTAGTACTCGACATTTAGCCTAATGTCGGAAAATAATGTAAGCGACGCGGTTTATGTGTTTAGGCCTCAAAACACAAGGTTTGTTATGTTGGGCCATAAAACATAACGGGTTTGGTTGTACTCGAAGAAGAACTCGACATCTAGCTTAGTGTCGGAAAATATTGTAAGCGACGTTGTATGGTTTTCTCCGCCAAGAAGGGAGCTCGTTGATTAGTGAAGTAACTCTCGAGTTGGGTACTCGGGGAGTGGAGTAGGGCGAAGAGGAGCTTCGTGACCGAACCACTATAAATCATCGTGTCTGGTTTGCGTTCTCTTTCACTTATCTCTTTACATTTATTTTTGCATTTATCGCTTTACATTTATCTTTGCATTGTGTTTATGTTTGTGTGGTTTGTTGCTTATGTTGTGTTGACTATGTTTGTGTAGTGGCATGATATTTATGTTATGTTTGTGTGGTGATCTACTTAACATTATCTCTAGTTGTTGTAGATCAATAGTTGACACTTTTCATATTGTGTCACACTTGATTGGGAGTTTGATACAAAAGTTTTTAAGTTTTTAAACGGAAACGTATTCACACCCCCCCCCTATGGTTTCCACATGTTAGATTTATTTTTGTTGATGTTGATAACGATTTTGGTAAAGTGATATTTTTTTTAAAAATATTTTGGTCTGGTGATAATAATAAATCTGAGGATATTATGATGAATGGGAAAAAAATGGTGGTGGGTGATGAAGATTTAAGATGAAGATGAATAAAGAGAGAAGATGAAGGGTGAAATGATGTAAATACCCTTACGGGGGTATCATATGAGGTGACTTAACGAGCGTTAGTAACGGTCGTTAGAGGGAGGGACAAACGACGCATAACATTTGCCACTTAAGGTCAAACGGTGTATTTTATTTTTTTTTGTCAAAGGATGAACAGCTGCGGTCAACGCAAACCACAAGGACGAACGGTGTAATTTACTCTTTTTTTATAACTTCAAAATATTTAGGGTGCGTTTGGTGTGTGACAATCAGAATTAAGGAATACTTTGATTTTCATGTATAGTTGTTTGGTTAGTTAACATCGGAATCTAAAACTGGAATTTTATTAAATATATAGCTATACATGAAAGTCACCTAAGAGGTGTGGTTTGAAAAGTAATTCTCAGGCCCACCACTTCCCCTCACATAATTTATAATACACTTTTCATCTAATTATCCCACCAAACAACATTTATGAGATTAATATCTCAACCTATAGTCATTCCTATTCCACCCTTATATAAATTCATACAGATTATCATTCCGGACAACAAACCAAATGGCACCTTACATCTAATCGCGCGTCCATTCCTTTCAAGCACTAGCACGCTAAGCTAAGATCAACCATTTGGAGAACGTGGAGCGTTTCTTATATGTTAGCTTTATGTCTTTGGTGTTACTAATTTATCTATAAAAATTGTATCATTTTGAGGTAGCACTGCAACGCGCAACGTGGTCATTCTCATTTAAAAAAATAACAAAATTTTATTAAAGTTAGTGTTAAAAAAAAGGCTTGCAAGGCTGATTAGTCACCGTTTAGGCGCTAATCAGCCATCAGCTTTTTTGATTTGTACAAATCGGTCAATGACGGTTAACGATTGTCAAACTTGTTGAAAACCTGCAAATTTTGCTAAAAATACCCAAAAGTCTCTATAGTCGTTGTTTATATTTATTACAAGCTGCTTTTTAAGGCAAGTATTGCTGGAAATTTCTAAAATTCGTTGAAAATATTTAAAACTTGCCAAAAATGTCAATCTGATTAATTTCGCCTAAATCGATTACAAGTTACAAAAAAATCGGCCGACCGACTAACAGTTCGCGATTCTTGCAACCTTGACTAAAGTTAATTGGTTAAGGATTTAGTAAAGTTAATTGGTATGTGTTCTTTGACATGTAAGACCTCTAATTTATACTAAAACCGTGTCAAAGTTAAGAAGTGAAGCTTAATTAAAGTAAACCAAACTTAATTAATTGATATAATTGGCACTGAAGAGAAATCATTAGGCGAGTTTTGCATCCGAAGCAACGCACCTTCCACTTTCCATTTCCTTATAACTTTTTTTCTTTTTGTGATAAAAATCAATTTATTCTTTCATATCATTGGTCCACACACTTTAACATTGTATTATTCATCAAGATAATAATGTAGAAAAACACATGAAATTCTTGTTTTAGAAAAGCGTATTAAAATTATGTTTTTGAAATGGTGTCGGATGCATAAGTAAGAATTCTTTCTAAGAAACGAAAAGCAAGATGAAAAAACATTAACATAAGTCGATGGTCTATGAATTGAAGATTTTGAAAACGGCATATTAAACACGCAAGTTACATTGTAGATGAGATTATGCATTTTCGAACCACGAAACACTCTATGGTTTACAGTTATTAGTGGTATGTCTAATAAAGAAAATTTCATTTGCAACATATGTAAATTCTCATCATTACATGATTTACATACGTTACACCCTTATTGTGTGTTGTTGAATCCACTAATTATCGGTTAATGAACTTGTTGCTTTGATTATTAAACTCACATTGGTTGATTGGTGTAAATTGGGAGACATATTGAGCTCGATGATTGATATCTTGAATTAATTCATAGTTTTGTTAATTTTTGATGTTTATAAACCCCTTGTATTTTTTATTTATTGAATTTATTCACAATCGGTTAAGTATTGATAGGTAGCTTGTATGGAATTGCTTAACTTGTGTGATCAGATTTTTAAAATGACCGATTTGACTCATGACCAAAAGCCTAATTCAATGATTATGTATGTCATCCTATTCTCTTTCTATTCGGTTAAACTTAACAATGAGATCAATGCATAACTCTTGTGGATCCGTTACTTCAACTTCAATAATACTTGGACCCACTAGCTTAACTAAAAACCAGAAGAAGTTTATTCGATCATATTAATATGGGTTGACAATCTTTGATAATTTTATTCGGGTCAAACGATTAACTTGAACCCTTATTAAGACCGGGTGTCAAGTGAATGTTTTGGCCTTTCGAATTCAGGATTTAAACGAATAAGGGACCTTTTCAGCATTTCTCATGTATTTCTTTGTTTTTGAAAAGATTTCTTATTTTTCTTATTCTTTTTGTAAAGAGTTATGATATTTAGACCTAACAATGAGACTACTAATAGACCTATACAATTCATTTTTTGACAAGTGTTATGCACCTTTTCTCTTTCATCATTTCCCACCAATTAATTTTTAAAATGCACAATCACATATTTAGGTCTAATTTTAGGTCTAGGTTTTAGGCATACAAATCATTTTTCTTATTTTTTTTGTAAAAGTTCTTATTTGATTATCCTGAGCCCCAGTATCCCGGACTCGGATAATTCAAACTTTTCTTATGGTCGGGTTCAATATGTAGTATTTCATTCAAGCCCAATTAACCCTCTCAAATAGTTAAACCTTATTCGGATCGGTTGACCTGGATAATAACTCTAGTTGTATATATATCAAAAAAGAGAAGTAATGTTATACTAGTAACTCTTTTAATTGCTTCAAATAAACTTTTTATTGACAATGCACTGTTCTAAAAATAGAAATCAACCCTGTCAAAATTATTCCCAAATCCCAAGCTAATATTGCGAGTATATAAGTTATCAAAAGTATTTCATCAAAGGTTTTGCTAAAAGAAAAAGGGACATCTCCGCAAGTGGGCATTGGCTATATAAATCATCAAAACTATTTCAAGGGTTTAGCTAAACCCTTTTGAGTTTCTTCTCACTCTCTTATCCACTTCAAAACACACACAAACAAACAGACTTTACAAAATGGCTATACACCTTTAGGACTTCTTCCGACATTCTTAGCCGACCAAATATTGTCTCCAACAAAGTATCCATCATGTTCTTTAAGGTTGGTTTCCTCTGCAGCAAGTTTTAAACCGTTTCAAGCAAAAATGTGCACATTTGTAACGTACGCCACTGCATCCAACCCCACGGCTGAGCCAAAGAAGAGACTTACTGGAATTACGAAGACACGAAAGGTGTCACCCGAGTTGAAGGATTTTCTTGTTGGTAAAGAAGTTTCTCGTTCTGTAGCTATTAAGGAAATATGGGCTTATATTAAAGAAAAACAACTTCAGGTATCGATTAGTGTATTATTTTTTATTTTTTTTCATTTCTTATTGTATGGTTGTTGCAAAGCTAGGGATGTTTGGAATTGCTTACTAAAAGCTGATAATCTGTTTAATAGGATGTTAGAAGTTTTTGGGATACCTTATCCAAACTTTACTTTTGGTGAAGTAAACTTATTCAAAATTGCTTTGCTCAAAACTACAAAATTATTTACCTGCATTCTTTATTTCTTTGTTTAGGATCCCGTGAACAAGCAAGTTACTGTGTGTGATGAGAAGCTGAAGAAAATATTTGGAGGGAAGGACAGGGTCGGGTTTCTTGAAATTTCAGGGCTACTTACTCCTCACATGCTGAAGTAGACAATCCAGCGGTCTTAATCAGGTCTAGAATAGGGTTGCTTTGTGAATAAAGTATGTTGTGGTAGTTTTAGTTGAGTAGTTCAAGGTAGTTGAAGGTCCTGAATCTACAAGCATAGCTTTTTTTCTAGGTTCTTAAGAAATAATTTTGCATGTTTGTTTTATTTTATGCTTAAGGATGATCAAAGCACAATCCGCCGTTTTGGCAGTGTTACTGATTTGAGCTTATTTCATGAACTAGTGGTTGCTGAATTTGATGGATTCACATGATTGAATTTAGCTTAAAGCCTTTCTGGTTTATCTTCCTTAAACGAGAAAATGGTAGACATGTAAAGTTGTGCATCCCAGGTTGGTACCAGTTGCAAAACCTTTCTTTTATCAAGATAGATTACAATGACCAACGTCTAATACCCTTTTTGAGTTTCTTGATGTCATTGTATTTCAGTTCCCTCTTTTTGGTAGCCTTGTCAAGGGCTGTTCCCACTAATCTTTTAGCTATTCCCTGCATCACAAAGAAACATTATAATAAACGCCCAGAAGGCCAGAAGTACTCGTCCTGTTACATTTGAAACTTAGCTGCTCATGAAATGAGAGACCAAGTTGGATTGCATATTTTTATAGCTTATGCATATATTTCCACAATAATAATCAGATAAGTTAATAAGCACTTGCCACTGCAAACAATTAAAAAGTGTTCTTTAACTTTGAAAACCCGCAATAAGAAAATAAGCACTTAAAGATATGTCATCCCAAACACCCTAAAGTCCCAAATGACAAATATGCCAAAGGCGTACTCTTAAAATCTTCAAAGATTTTCTTCGTCTTTTCTTTTATAATGGCAGACATATGCACACCCTCTAACCACCACCAAGGTGGCCTAGTGGACAACCACTTTGATGTCCTCACAAGAGGTCTCACGTTCAAGCCTTACTAGCTAGGTACACATCTTGGGGTGACCAAGGAAAGGGTCAAAAACTTTTACGGGATAACTCAGTTAGGCCGCGTACACCTGAGTCAAAGACTCACCCTCTCTATGTAACATTTTGACTCACCCTCTCCGTGTAACATGAATAGGGAAAAACTCATCTGTTAACTCATTTTTGCATACGCACACCCTACTCTACACCTTTTTTTTACATCTTTTGTCAACAAGGGAACTTTAATTCCATCAACTCTTGGTTGATGGGTCACCTTGTTTAAGATTTTGTTTATCTTGGTTATTGTTAACATTCAAAACTAAATAATTTACTTTCTAAAAAATAATCCGGAAACTGAAAACCTACAAAAAGGTTCGGTGTAGACTCTGTGAGTGTGTTAAAAGTGAATGGGCTTTACGAGTTAATAAGCTCATTGGAAATTTAAAAAAATTCAGTAAGCTCAAATCGCATGGCTTGTGAGTTAACCTACTTGAGCGTATGGCTTATTTATGTCCATAAACTGAGTTGACAAGCTTATAAGCCATACATTCTGTTTATTGACTTCGCCAATTTTCAACAAGTCCATAAAACCGCAGAATAAGCTCATACAAACACCTAAATTAAACTATGATCTCATTGCCATAGGAAACAAATGTATGGACTGGTTCTGAAGTTGACTGACTTCTATAGATATCTCAGTTTCCTACTAAAGATTTTCCATTGTGTTTTACTTTGACCAAATTTTTTCCAATTCTCCATTCTTTCTATGACCAAATTTTTTTCAATTCTCCATTCTTTCTTTGACCAACTTTTTCCATTCTCCATTCTTTCATCTCTTCAATTTCTGATACTAATACAGTAATACTGTTAACAATTCATGGGTTTAGGTGTCGACTTATAATTCTTGACATTCACGTTTGATTATTGTTTGATGACCTCACAAGCAAATGATAACCCGTATTAACGGAACCAAAAAAGCTTTAATAGACGGGACAGTTTAATCGAGTTATAGTTTGTAAGGGAAGTTTTTTCCTCAACACATTTCAGTGTGCCACTTTTTGTTGGACATATTGGTTTTACAATTAGATACAGAAACAGTGGCTGTAGGAGTGCAAGTAACTAACCATATCAAAAGGAAAACGCAATATTATACGAGTAACATAAAAGGACCTATAATGACATGATGCCAAGTAAATTGAGTAATAAGCATAATTTTCACAAAACATTGAGACCGTAGAAACCGGTAAGATATAAGTCCAACCTGAGAAGGTCTAGTTTGTATCCTTGAAGATTCAATCTATGAATATGAATGTTGTGCTCGCAAAGTATGTATTATACACTGTATTGTGTTTCTGTTCTGCATATATCAGCAGACCATGCACCTAAATGTTTGGCCCAAAATCCGTAAGGACGCCACACGCTATCTAAATACACGCGTCTAGTTAATAGCAATGTTAGAACTTAAACGCACAACCAATGGTTCAAGAGACCCGACTAATACCAGTTACTTGTACCAAAGCTCACCAGGTTCATTCACAACAGTTTAAGGTAATTTAGGACATAGTGACATACATCATAGCACATAATTTTTTAAGTATTCTCAAAACTCAAGAATTTAGTACACAAATAGTGGTAATATAGTACCTTTTTGTCTTCAATACAAATTATTACACCTTTGCTCAAATAGATAACTCTGTTTTCGATATCAAGATTCCATCAGTATCCGCGTAAAGATACTCACCATCCAATATCCTCGTCCCTGCAAACGCAATGGGAACATGTTTCTCCCCAATACCTTTCTTGTTCGCTTTCACAGGATGAGAAGCAAGTGCTCTAACCCCAATATCACAACTATTGATCTCATCAACGTCTCTTATACACCCATTGACCACAATGCCCGCCCACCCATTGTTCTGAGCTTGCACCACAGGATTACCACCAAGTATGGCACACCTCAAGCTTCCACCGCCATCAACAACCAGGACACGGCCGTTACCTTTTTCTTCTAGAAATTCGCGGATCAAAACATTGTCTTCAAAGACTTTGAGGGTGACAACTGGACCAGAGAATACTTGGCGCCTACCATATATTTGGAAAACTGGCTGGAGTGCACGAAGTTCACCGCTTACAATGAGTAGAGAATTTGCATCACAAACTTCGGCAGTTGTAACCAAGGCCATATCCTATTCTCTGCAAAGAATGCCAAAATATTAGTACATGGTATTCACAATTCATTTACCGGTCAAGGTGAAAAATTAGCGGCCTGATAATGGTTCCAAACGGGTTCGTGTTAAAATGTGAGAATTTTTAGTACGGGTCAAAAGGGGTTGGGTTGGGTTAGACTCCGCCTTTTACAATTCTGATAAACAATTAACAGGATAAGTATGATTACAAAAAAATAATTATTAAAATAAAAATCACAAGGTAGCAGGTTGTCAGAACATTAAATGGACTATGCCCGTTTGCCTAGTTCCTTCTTAGCTATTTTTTTATAGGACTCGTTTGACATAAAAGCAACCCAAATCGATCCCGTCATAAGTAAATGGGTCAATGGGTCAAGTTTGCTGCCTCCATTGACAGTAGTACCAATCAAAAGAGCAACAATGCTACATTTATAGTGGCATAGTGCTTCAACAACCAGTATCTACTACAATTTCAAACTTATTAAGAACTAAAGATTTTTAAGAATGATCCTATTTGAAAACCAAAAATGAACATGTGAGGACCATGGTGGGACTACAATAGTACAACGGATTCGATTATGTTTGGTCTTCTAGAGGGTACACCCAAATCTTAGAAAAATAAACATAGACTAATCACTAATCAGTAATAATAAAAACAACTTTTTCAAGCTACCCACACAGCTTCATTTAGAAAGATTCCGGTTTACTCTATATAGAACTAATAATCAGATCTTCCTTTCATCAGCAATATGTAACTTTTTGAAATTAGTTGCTGATGTTGACTTTAACAGTCACCGAATGGGAGGGTGATTGCTATTGTAAGCACATACTCCATATAGCATGAAACAGATACTAAACATGTACTAACCAAAATCAAAGTACATAACATGTTACAAACATAATGATGTTGATTGTTGAATATGCCACAAAACTATAAAATTCGCATCTGAAAAGTTATTGAGTATAAATTCGAAGTCAACTTTTTAAGTTTAACTTTCATAAACAACCAAAAAAAAGGGTCATTTGCTTAAAATCCCATAATCTCCAAAAGATGTATACAAAATATATACAAAGACGAAGATCGGTGTGATCATCATACTATTATTACGTTTTCAAATCGCAGATATAAAAAGTCAAACAACGAGTTTGAAAGTAGCTTATCCTGCCGTAGCATATACGAGGAGGTGAGATGTAAACAGACATATCCAAAACCCGAAAGTAAATAGACTGCTTTTGAAAGTAGCTAATCCAAAACAAATAATCTATTTCGAAACACAATCTAAAACACCACTTACATCGATCTTAGATCCTTTAATCTCTAAACAACAAAGATGCAACGAAATGATCAAATAAATAAACACACAAAAGCAGCTACAAAAGGTCAAACTCAAATAACGTGTATAGTCTTAAAACATACTTATTACAGGAACATAGACAAAAATGATCCTATAAAGTACGTAAGTTGAAAACTATATATGAGATATAACTAACCTTAAAGATTGAGATCCCAGATCTTGTGTAACCAATTGTAGCTAACTCACAAAGTGAAAGTCAGTAACAACGACTCAGTGTGAATGGGTTTCATAGGATTTTGGACCGACCATTTAAAGGGCTGTCCATATCACCATTATTGTTCCCGAATAAAGTAGTAAAGTTACATAACTCGTCCTTCCGCCATTTGTTTATTCACACTTTATCTATTATAGATCTAAGGCTACAAGGAGTATTACAGTATTTGTTTATTAAGAGGCTCTGGATCTGGATCTGAATCGCACATCTGAATCTGAATCTGATGCGTAAATGTCTGAATCTGAATCAAATAAGATTGTTTGTTTTCTGTAAAAACGTCTGAATCTGAATCTAATGCGTAACCATCTACCTTTCACGTTTTAAATGAAAACAATAATACGGAGTAATAAACTTATAAACCCTTTCTCTTTACCCAATATTTCCCTACACACACATAGTCAAACAAAACCTCTCACCTAACATTATCATCTTCATCTGCTCATCATCTTCTCAGTCAAACAAGACCGATCTCATCCCCATCACAACCTCAATATTATCTCCATCACAACAAAAATAAAATAAATACATACACCTATTATAACTTTAAACAACAATTACACAACCTTTAGTGGCATAGACCCACTGTAAATTGGTGCCAACTACTGACATAATTCCACTTACCAAACAATTGATATGTTTCTTGTTATACGAACGTGAAACAGAACCAACAAGGTCTCGACTTCAAGATCTTTAAACAAGGTCTCAGGTAGGTGTGATTTTCGTTTATAATTCAAGATCAATGATGGTTGGTTAAGGATGTGACTGTATGTTACTGGGATTCTTGTTTTTATTTTGAGTTTGTGAAAGAAATGCAGTGTTCTTTTATTTTTTAAAGGTTCAGATGCATTAAGACTGCCCCTCCAAGTCTGATCCGGTCAGATGTTTTAGGATCTGTCCGCGTCTGAACGAAGAAAAAAAAACAAACCCTCTTTTTATGTGTTTGCCTCTGACCGAATCAGATGTTGGGGTCATTCAGAGCCTGTTAAGATATTTGTAAGAAAAACAAACACCACCTAAGTGTCTAACTTTATGGGAGTAAATTGCAAAAATCGTCCTTGTGGTTTGGTCAAATTGCACGTTTGGTCCCTGTAATTCATTAAGTGCAAAAATAGTCCTAATTTGGCACTGTTTCATTCACTTTTGGTCCTTCAACATTGCAAAAATCGTCCTTGTGGTCCTTCAACATTGCAAAAATCGTCCTTGTGATAAAAAAAAACAGCTTAGGGCGACCACCTTATATGTTTGACATATGTTCCACTTTTTCTCACTAAAAGACAAAAACCAAATCGCCCAAATTACAAGTCGCCCGATACTTTTTGTACTTTGTGTACTTAAAAAATTGGATACGTGTCATGTTATTAAGGTGGTCGCCCTGAGCTCTTTTGAATTAACAGGTCGCCCTGAGCTATTTTTGAATAATTTTTTATGATCTAGAAAAAAGAGGATTATTGAACCACTGGACTACTTTAAGAATTTTCTCATATATAAATATGTTATCAAAATTTATGAAAATGTTATTGAATTTTATTTTGTTCACTCAAGTTAGTAAACTTTGTATATTTATTCATTCAAAATTTTGAACACTTAAAGACCATTCATTTCAGTTACTCTCAGTTACACTTGTAGGCGGAGCCACGCTATAACCAGAGTGTCAAATGAACTAACTCCGTTTTTCAATTTTTGTAAATATATTTCTTAGACTCAATTTTTGTGAATATAATACATATAGTTCTTGACTCAATTTTTGTATGTGTAATACATATTTTTCTTTGACTCAATTTTTGTGAATTTAATACATAGGCAAAAGATCTCATATTTGTCATAGATCCAATTAACCAATTTTAACCTTTCATTTTTTTTATCAAAACAAAAAATATAAACTTTCACATTTTTTTTTTTAAATTAAATATCTCGCAAACCGTTAATCGTTAAGCAAAAAAAATCATACCATCGCAACGAGAATTAAATTATCTTTCTATAGATATGCATTATTATATACTTTCGACGAATTTTTTTTTTCAAAATTTTCGCCCAGAAAAATCACACGTGATTTGTATAAATCACATGTGATTTTTACAAATAATATGTGATTTTTCTGGGCGAAAATTAAAAAAAAAAAAAAAAAAAAAAAAAAAAAAAAAAAAAAAAGGTCGAAATTATAAAGAAATGCATATCTATAGATATATGATATATAATATAATACTCGTTACGATTGTGTATTTTTTTGTAGCTTGAAGATTTATCGTTTGCAAAATATATTGTTTTTAAAAAAAGAGGTGAAAAATAATTTTTTATTAATCTAGATGAAAAATAAATAGCTAAGATTGGTTCTTTTGATCTATAACAAATATGATATCTATATTCAACTCAGCTCTTAATACATATATTTCTTGACTCAATTTTTTGTACTATATAAATTGACTTGTAGTTTACGTGTTGACTTTGAACCCCTCAATTTTTACACATAACCCCCCTGACTTAGCAAACTTAAACCTTTCCATAAGATATTTTCATTTACCTTAGCTATAAAACAAGCTATACTTAAGATATTATGTTTCTTATGTTGGTAAAAGAAATTCTTGAACCAAGTGGTTTGTTTTCTTAGCTCCGCCCCTCGTTACTTCAAAAATTGGGTTACCGGGTGTTAGCCGGTACACCATTCTCACATCGTTAAATAAAAAGGTTAATATATAATTATGCCCAAAAATTCCATAAATGTTCACCTAGATTAATTACTTTTGCGTATTGTTACAAGTTATTAACTTTGGAATTTGAATCAAGAATGAAGTTATGCTTTAATTTACACATGTCATCATTCAAACGATCGACCAATGTCACACTCACACATTATAGGTGATCGTGTATAGTATCCCCGGACCCTAGCACATTGGGCCGGGCATGACTAACGTCCTATACCACGGCATATTCTAATCCCGCAATCCGGACAAGATCATCCCCGGCCTCTCAAGTCCGGGGATCTAATCCGATGTCGACAGCTATCCTGCCGCGACTAGCTAAAGCCAGATCTTGTGGGATTGTGTCTTCCACTTGGTCTGACATTTACCTACTAAGGTATGGCGCAGCCATGCGCTGCTCTGACAATTACCTACTCAGTAATTAATGCGCAGAGTTTCGAGGTAGCTACAGTAAGTATATGGGTAGTATAAATACTCACATCTCATTTATTACCACACCTAACTGCATTTACTACTCCTAGTCCGCACTTAAATTACCTCTCTAAATAAATATACTTACTCTCACACCGGAGGCCAACCGCGGAACCCCCCTTCCGCGGTAAGACTAACGGTGCTACTTTTGTCTTAGCAGTGAACAAGAAGTAATCGGTGCAAGATCTACCCTCCAAGAGCTAGTCTAACCTAGGTCTGGGAGTGTGCCAAAGATTTGTACTAACATTTGGCGCCATCCGTGGGACCAGTTACACAAACTGCGTTTCAAAAGGAAGAAAAATATACCATGAGCAATCAAGGAAACAATCCTTCTCCTTCCCAGGAACCTTCCACCGTGCGTAACACTCGTGATACGGGAAAAAACAAGGAGCAGGAACTCCATGCGGAATCCCTCCCGGATGAAGCAATCAGGAAGTTTTGCGATCAGCACTACGACCGATTGCTGCCACTAATGTCCGAAAAGGTCCACGCAGAAAAGCTAAACCAAGTAAGGACCCGCCTTGAGTTCGAGGATGAGTCGCGGGAAGACCCTTCCCCGCAAGGACTATCCAGAAACTCCCAGTCAAGATCCCTATGGGAACGAAAGAATGAGAAGAGGCGGAAATCCAGTCCTAGTTACAAGTCAGGGCCCTCTGAAAGCTCTTATTCCCGAAGCGTTTTCTCTAGGCTCAGCAAGGAACCTAGGGGCGGTGACAAAGAAATGGAATATCCCCGATCTACCGTTTTCACCCGTTTGGGAGAAAGGAGGGGGGATGTTAAGTCACGCCTAGGAGAGAAGAAGGCGGACGTATTCTCTAGACTTAAAACAAAAAGCCGTACCAGAAGAGAGCGCAGAGCTGAAGCAGAGCGTTACAGACAAGAGGGGCGTCCTCGTGAGGAAAGATACCCAGAAAGCAGCAGGAAAAGGTCGCCCAGCCCAACCCTTAGCCGCGTCCCTCGTTCTAGGGAACATAGAACCAGAAGCAGGTCCACATACTCAAGACACGAACGACCGCGGAAGCAAACACCTGTAGAAAGTGAGGACAGTGCAGGGGAATACTGGGGGGCAAGGTCTGGAAGGAGTAAAGGGGAAGAGGATGATCTTTATCATTCCTACGACGTTGAAGACGCTAATCCGTTCACATTAAGGATTCGGTGTTTCAAATTCCCAAAAAGAACCAGAATGCCTAATAATGTCAAGACTTACGATGGGACCGGAGATCCGGAGGACCACATGAAAAGCTTCTGCACCGCGGCAAAAGTAGAGCGATGGGCCATGCCCACATGGTGTCACATGTTCAACTCCACTCTCATGGGGCATGCTCGAATGTGGTTTGATGACTTGCCGGCGGAAAGCATTGATAACTTTGAGGACCTCAAGAAGTACTTCTTGTCTTATTTTCTCCAACAAAAGAAGTATACTAAAGACCCGGTGGAGCTCCATCATATCAAACAAAAAGAAGGGGAAACAACCATGGCATTCGTTGATCGTTTCAAGACAGAAAGCATGCAAGTAAAGGGTGCCCCGGAATGCATGAGAGTCTCAGGGTTCATGCACGGTATTAACAACCCGGAGTTAATCAAGAGGCTTAATGACAGAATTCCAAAGACCATGGACGAGATGTGGAAGATTACCACTGCCTTCATCCGAGGGGAAACTGCCGCGGCAAACTTATCTAAGAAAAAACATGACCGTTCCGCATGGAAGTCCGGTGAAGGAGGATCCCGGACAACCAATGCCCAGCCTTTTGACAGGAAGGCAGAATTCAAACAACGCTCTAGGGCAGATCGAAGGCGGAGCGATAGATTCACACCCCTCACAAAAACACCAAAAGAAATTCTGGCAATGGATTCAGTCAAATTTACGGCCCCACCGCCAAT
This sequence comes from Artemisia tridentata subsp. tridentata, assembly GCA_021014915.2. Taxonomy (NCBI): domain Eukaryota; kingdom Viridiplantae; phylum Streptophyta; class Magnoliopsida; order Asterales; family Asteraceae; genus Artemisia; species Artemisia tridentata. The sequence goes on from CP139509.1 coordinate 78,014,186, forward strand.
GTCAAGTCCGGCCGAGTTCAGAAACAAAGACAAATACTGTGATTTTCACAGAGAAAAAGGCCACCACACTGACGAGTGTTTTCAATTGAAGAGACAAATTGAGGAAGCAGTCAGATCAGGACAGCTGGCGCATCTGGTAAAAGAGATCAAGAGCGGGACCCAAAAAGGCGGAACCTCCAAGGGAGGAAAGAAGGAAACCGCGGCTAAAGATAAAGCTCCGGCCATATTCATGATACAGGCCTGGCCGCGGAATGTGAAGCAAAAAACAACCTCCAACGCCTACCCCAATATGGAAATATCTTTCCCTCCCATACGGGAGGATGATTGGGACGATCATCCGCTGGTGATAAAGGCAGAAGTAGGCGGACATCATGTACACCGAATGTGTGTGGATAATGGAAGCGCCTCAGAGGTTTTGTACGAACATTGCTTCAATCGTTTGAGTCCGGAAGTCAAGAAAAGAATGATCCCTGCTGCGACCCCCCTGCTTGGATTCAGTGGAGAGTTGTCGTGGCCTTTAGGGCAAATTCTGCTGGAAGTAACCTTAGCAGATGAAGAGAACTCCTCAAGTGCTTGGATGAACTTCATGGTTGTCAGATCGCCCTCCCAATACAACGGCATAATAGGCCGACCGGGGATAAGACAGCTTAAGCTCATTCCTTCCACGGCCCACGGTATGATTAAATTTCCCACGAAAGGAGGAGTGGTAACAATATATAGTGACAAAATAGTGCCCATAGAATGCCGGACGATAGCAGAATCGTCATCGCAGCAGAATTTTGAAGAAGTTCCAGTCAAAGACGGCGTAAAAGTTGCTATACATCCCGAGTTCGCGGATCAAACAGTCACACTAGGGGGAAGTCTGACAAATCAAGGGAAGAAAGACCTATGTGATTTGCTGAGGAATAACTTGGATATTTTCGCTTGGCAACCGTCGGATATGACGGGCGTGCCGCGGAACGCAGCAGAGCATAGGCTCAATATTCGGGAGGGATACGCGCCAATAAGGCAAAAGAAGCGCGGACAAGCTCCTGAAAGAAACAGGGCCATCAATGAAGATGTGGCAAAGTTGGTAGAGGCAGACATAATGCGAGAGGTCCATTATCACGACTGGGTGTCAAATCCGGTCTTGGTCAAAAAAAGTGATCGGACTTGGAGAATGTGTGTGGATTTCAAAGATTTAAACAAGGCATGTCCAAAAGACTGCTACCCCCTACCGGAGATTGACCACAAAGTTGAATCCCTCTGCGGCTACACCTTCAAATGCTTCCTAGACGCATACAAAGGGTATCACCAAATTCAAATGGCCGCGGAAGACGAGGAAAAAACCGCCTTTCACACGAACCAGGGTATGTTTTGTTATAAAAAAATGCCTTTCGGATTAAAGAATGCAGGAGCTACCTATCAACGGCTGGTGGACAAGGCTTTCAAGAAGCAGATTGGGAGGAACCTAGAAGTATATGTGGACGATTTAGTAATTAAAAGCCATTCGGAGACAGAGATGCTAAGAGATATAGAAGAAACCTTCAAAACGTTGAGAAAAATTAACATGAAGCTAAACCCAAAGAAGTGCACCTTTGGGGTAGAGGAAGGAATGTTTTTAGGACATTTGATCAACAAAAACGGGATTGGGGCATGCCCGGATAAATCCGCGGTGGTTGCCCAGTTGCCCTCTCCCCGCACACTTAAAGAAGTGCAGAGCCTCAATGGTAAATTGGCAAGTCTCAATCGTTTCCTATCAAAGTCAGCGGAAAAGTCCTTGCCGTTCTTCAAGACATTGAAGAAATGCATCAAGAAAAGTGACTTTCATTGGACACCAGCAGCGGAGCAAGCATTCAAGGAAATGAAGAACCACATAGCCAACCTTCCCACCCTGGCGGCCCCACAACCACGGGAAGAACTACTTATGTACCTCTCCGCGGCACAAGAAGCCATTAGTGCAGTCTTGCTAGTGGAGAGAGGGCCGGTCCAGCAACCCATCTACTTCATCAGCCGCACATTGCAACCTCCGGAGGTAAATTACGACCCAATGGAGAAATTGGTTCTAGCACTGATTCATGCAGTCAGAAGATTGAAGAGATACTTCCAGGCGCATCCAATAGTTGTCATCACGGACCAGCCCATCAAACAAATGCTCGCAAAAACAGAAAAAACTGGGAGATTGGCTAAGTGGGCTATAGAACTGGGAGAACATGACATCAACTTCAGGCCGCGGAAATCAATAAGGGGACAGGTACTAGCTGACTTCATTGCGGAAATCCCAGAAGAAAAGACTCCGGCAACCGTAGAAGCCGCGGAAGAACATCCATATGTCGAGCCTTGGAGTTTATATACTGACGGATCATCTTGCCAAGAAGGGTCCGGAGCAGGCCTGATCCTCACAAACCCTGAAGGTGTGGAATTTACTTATGCATTAAGATTTGAGTTTGACACCTCTAACAATGAAGCGGAGTATGAAGCACTAATAGCAGGTTTAAGGATAGCTGAGCAAATGGGAGTCCAACACTTATCCGCGAATGTTGATTCCCGGCTGGTCGCAAACCAGATTAATGGGGCTTACGAAGCCAAGGAAGAGAGTATGGCCTCGTATCTAGCAAAAGCTAAGGCCTTGATACAAAGCTTCCGCACGTTCTCCATCAGACAGGTGCCGCGCAGCCAGAACAAACAGGCGGATGCTCTAAGCAAAATAGCCTCCACCAGTTTCGCTCATTTGTCAAAACAAGTCCTTGTCGAAACATTGAAAGTAAAATCAATAGAAGAAAAGGAAGTAATGGCCGTAGTAGAAGAAGAAGAGGAGACGTGGATGACCCCTGATGAACTCAAATAAGTACATTTTATTACTATCATTTATCCTATTTATTTGACTTGTTTTACTATATTATGTATGAGGATTGATACTTAATTGTTTACTTTTGTAATTTTCAGGTAAAAACAAGCATTTGGTGAAACTTGGCGATTTTGGACTAATAATGGAGCAAAACGTACATAAAGTGGAAGTCTACTGACATGGACAAGATCAAGTCAATTCTGCTCCAGATGCGCCGCATCTCACTATCAACATGCGCCGCATCTCTATCAAGATATCACCAGATACGATCCAAGATACAAGAGGACATGCGCCGCATCTAATAAAGAGTTACGCCGCATCTTCTGGCGGTGTACGAATATTCCTGAATATTATAATCTTGGACCCCACGCGAAGTTAAGTACATGCGCCGCATCTACTTAAGTAGATGCGCCGCATCTTCCCTCAGACACAAACTATAAATACCCCGTAGACCAGACGCATTAAAAGTTCGGAGATTCAGAAGTTCGAAAACCTAAAGACCGAACAGGAGAGAAGGACGAATTCAGTCAAGAAGGCAGCACAAGACACACCCAAATCGAAGATACAAGAGCTGTAAGAAGGTGCTGCATGTATTTAATTCATTAAGTAGTTTTGTTTTATTGTTTTAGCAAACTTTAATTCATCAGGATTGGTGGCTTGTGTAATGTGACAACGGAAAGATTGCACTCCCTTTAATACTTGCTTTCCCATCAATTAAAGTTTATATGTTGATGTCTTTGGTTACTACTTATTAGTGCATTGACCACCTCTGTGTTTATTAGTGGCTTGCGGGCACCCGACTGCGGGACAAGGTGTGGCTCCCACGGTTGTTTCTAAATTGATCACTTAGGAATAACTTTTAGACATAAGTCGTCATTAAGGGTTTACTCGCCGATGAGAATAGGACCAACGAGAAAGGGTTAATTACATACACTTCATATAAAGCTATCAATAAAACAAGTGACAATCTACTTAATCATAAGGACAGCCCTCTTATTGTCTCAAGTATCTATCTGTGTACGTGTGTGCTACTTGCTGATTCGTGCCTATTTGTTTATTTTATTATTTAATTGCAAACAAAACTGTGCCAGTCTCTCAGGCTGAAACCCCCTTGCGTTAGGATATTAAAATACTGATTAGATTAACGAGATTATACGTTCCACTCTTAGTGATCGACACTCTACTTACCATTATCTTCATACTGACCGGGTACACTGCTCGTTAAGTGTGTGTGTTATTGATAAGTCGGCTAAATATAAATTTAAAACTTGAGTAGGCATTAAAACTGCTAAACCGCAACGACACATCACGCGCATCACCCCCCTCATAGCCTACATAAAGGACGAAGTACTCCCGGCAAATCAAAAAGAAGCTAGGAAATTGAAAATTAAGGCACGACAATACTCTGTTATCGATGGGGTATTATTCCGCAAGTCCTTTCTAGAACCGTGGTTGCGATGCGTAGGTCCGGCGCAGGCGGACTACGTAATCAGAGAAATCCATGAAGGCTCATGCAGCATGCACTCAGGACCGCGGTCTATTGTGGCCAAAGCAATCAGATCCGGCTACTACTGGCCTACAATGCACAAGGACGCAAGGGAAATCATAGATAAATGTCAAGACTGCCAGGTACACCGACTGGTTCCCAGGAACCCTCAACAAAAGTTAAATCCCATCACCTCCCCCTGGCCATTCTACAAATGGGGAATAGACATCTGCGGCCCATTCCCAGAAGCCCCAGGAAGGATCAAATACCTGATAGTCGCAATAGATTATTTTACCAAGTGGATAGAAGCGAAAGCCCTCGCCACAATCACCGGCAATCAGGTCAAGAAGTTTGTGTGGGATAACATTGTATGCAGGTTCGGACTTCCGGGAGAAATAGTCGCGGACAACGCAAAGCAATTTCGGGACAACCCCTTCAAGGATTGGTGTGACAAGCTCAACATCAGACAACGATTTGCATCGGTCAAGCACCCCCAGGCAAATGGACTTGTAGAAAGAGCAAACCGGAGCTTAGGCGAAGGGATCAAAGCACGGATTGATCAAGGAAGCCGGGACTGGCTGGAAGAAGTTTCGCATGTGCTATGGGCGCACAGAACTATGATCAAATCAAGCAATGGGGATACCCCGTTCTCTCTGACCTATGGGACGGAGGCTGTCATCCCAGTCGAGATCGGAATGCCATCTTTAAGATGCGTCTTGTTTGACCCAATAACAAATGATGAAGACCTACAGCTAAATCTAGATTTAGTTGAAGAAAGAAGAGAGGTCGCGGCAATCCAGGAAGCAAAAAGTAAAACCCAAATGGAGAAGTATTACAATGCTAAAGTCCGCGGCACGAGCTTTAAGCCAGGAGATTTCGTCTACCGCAGCAATGATGCAAGCCTTGTGGAAAACACCGGCAAGCTGGGCCCCAAATGGGAAGGCCCATATGAAGTCGTGGAAGCCTTGGGGAAAGGAGCTTATGCGCTCAGAGGGCAAGATGGTAGGGATATACCCCGCACTTGGAACATCCGGCACCTTAAGAAATGCTATTTGTAATTAAGTATAAGCGCTCCTATCTTTTGTACCCGGTCACGGTTCAATCCGGCCGCGGGAGCTCATACCAAGTTCTATATCTTTTGTAAGTACTTCTAACTTTTGTAACCTTTGTATCCGGTCACAGTTCCATTTGACCGCGGGAGTTCATTACATCTTTAAATGATATGCGGGGTCTGATCAACTCCGCAACACTTTCTAAAAATTTACGTGTCATCTTTTACATTATTTCTATTGCATGCATAACCCGGACCTCAAATCCGGACGCGTAAGTGGCCTCACAAGCCCGGCATGAGGACATTGTACCTCAAATTATTAAAGGCATATAAGTGGTATTGCAAACCCATTGACCAGTTAAACCCATCCCCGGAAATCCTAAGTACGGGTCCACAAAGATGGTAAAATAAAGTCCGGACATACAAGTCCCGGCAACAACAAGAAAATAAAACCCAAGTGTTATTACACGTCCAAAAAGTCTAAGTTATATTCACCAACGATAACAAGATACACGGATACATTCATCCGGGAAAAAAAAAACTACTACAAAATACACGGATGCATTCATCCGGGGTACACTTACCAAAAAAGCTGATGTTTAAAAGCTTCACAAGATTGCGGCAAGGCAGATATAGTCAAAATATCCCCTAAAGAACAGCCGCAGAAAACTAATTCTCAGGATTCTGAGAGTCAAGAATGGAAGAATCAAACATGTCATCATGTTTAACACCATCATCGACGGACACAATGGTCTCTGGTCCGAAAGACGCAACAACATTCGAAGGCCCAACTGGCCCAGCACCGGAGGAAGGCTGAGAAGAAACGGGGGTAGGAAGTACAATGGCAAGACCTTTGTCGGTGTAATCAAACTCTACCCCGTACTTCTTGTTCTTGAATTCCTTATAAGCCGCAATAGCCCGCGGACGACGTGTAACAAATCGAAGCACAGACTCCGGCAGAACTGTCTCCTCCACGACCGGGGGTTTAAAGGTCAGCTCCCCCGACCCAGAGTGACGATGCTCCTCCAACACTAACTTCGCTATCAAATACTCAAGCGGAGCATCCCGACACTCCTCCAAAGAATCCAACAAAGGGAAGGGAACTTTAGACAGCCTGACCACGGACTCCTCATAGCGCTGCTTGGCTTCCGGGTCGTAGGCCTCTATCTGATCAAGCTTTATGCCCTGCGACCCATGCACAACCCCGGCCTCCAACCCCTGACGTACCCCGTCCTTGATGGCCGCGGAAATGCAACCACCTAGCCTTAACTTCAGATCCTCGGACTCTTTAAATTTTTCAATAACATACCTAAATCCGTGGCCAATGACCCACCGGCGGCCCTCAACAGCCCTCAGAGTCTGGGGAAAGAGTTCTGTGTCAAATTCTTCGTTGATCGCGACCAACCTTTTATCCATCTCCGCAAGATGATTCTCAAAAGTGGCATGGGCCGCCCTCATACTATCCTCGACAATCTTCTCCGTCTCGGTTTTAAACTGCTGCTGGAGAGTGTCACAAAGAACTTCTAGGCCGGACACTTTTTCCGCCAGCCCCTGCTTTTCACCACGAAGTTCTACAACTTCCGCAGCCAGCCCCGCATTTTTCCCAATCAAGGTTTCAACTTCCGGAGATAATCTTTTAACCTCAGCCCGAAGCTCTGCCAACTCCTTATCCTTATCATCCACCACTGATTGCAAAGAAGACACTTGGTCACGGATAGCCATAACCCCGGCATTCTCACTCTCCAGCTCGGACAACTTAGCCTTCAACTCAACCACCATCTTCTTCTTCCCTTCCAGCTGCTTCCTAAACCTGCCATTTTGGTACAAGGTGTTTTCCAACCGCAGTCGCACCTCAGAATTAACACAGATCTGGTGAGCAGATAACTTATTGAAGTCATTCATCAAGTCTTCGTTAGACATATCCCTCATAGCAGACGCAAACACCGGAGTTGCAACATTGTCAACAATACTGCGGCAGACCCAGGGATCATCCATCTTGAAGCCATTAGTAGACAACCATTTGGGGACATAAGTAGAAGAAGTATCCGCGGTCTCAACAGATACAGACTTATCAAAATCATCAGACCCACCCGCATCCTCTTCTTCATTGACCGCATGACTAGACGAAGCGATCACACCCTCAGCATGTCCGGAAGGTTTGTCCTGCTCGGATACCTCAAGATTTGGCATTTTGGACTCCACATTCTCAGACTCATTAATATCCGCATGAGGAGTCTCCGAATTCCCCTCTGATCGCTCTTGAGTAGGTGTGTGGGACGAAGAAGAAATGAAAGTTGTATTCTTCGTAATTCCCTCATCCGTCTGAGGACCGGAGCGGTCCAAGCCTGACCCCGACTCATCTTCCAGATCAACAATAATATGACCTTCCGCGGAAGGATCAGCTGAAAAACGCAAACGTGTAAGTACAGATACAAAACAACAAGAGAAGAAAACAGCACACAAGGGTATTATAAGCAACTCATACCAGATCCAGCCGCAGCATCCTTGCGGACCAGCCTCTTCTTCTTTCTGGGTGGCTCAGGCACATCAATAACCACCCTCTTCTTCCCGGCTTTCTTCCCTTCCTTAGCCGCAGCAATCTCATCAACGACCGTATGTTGTACCACCTTTACTGTACCCTCCTGCGGTTGAAGAACACGTGTAGCGGTCTCAGCCCGCAAGGACTTCTCGTCTTTTTCCAAAGTGCGTTCCCCGACCTTCACCTTAAAGACGTCAGGCTGGTTGATATAAGAAAACAAGTCCATCTCTGCAAAGCAAAGTAAAATGAAATTAGACGCGGAAGAACACAAATAGAAGACAAAAATACATGCAAGTCTATTCAACCCACCCGTTTCATCCGGCCGTAGAAACGTGGGGCGGGCACTATCATCATCCCAAGTTTGGCTCAAACCTATGACATTCAGAAACTCCTCCGGATATTTCTTAAACGGAGCCCTATTAGCATCCAGGCGCCGCAACAACTCTAGATCCACACCCACATCGGAAGGCGGAGGGTCGCGGTCCACAGACGTTCCCTCAAACCACGGAATATCCAAAGGGAAGATAGTCTTTTTAATAAAAAAAGAAATGGTCCTTCCAGTTCTTAACTGAATCTAGGGCACTAGTATAACAGACGGGGACAACCAAAGATTTTGGGCCTTTCCTCTTCTCTAACGACATCCAACCAGAATTAACACCCGCATAATAGAAATGCCTAAACAAGTCTACAGTCGGTACACCACCATGTACGCGGCAAAGTATCTCAAAATGGCTAACCCTACAAGCCGCTAACACGGACAGCTGTGACAAATGAATCTGGAAATACTCCAATACGCGGAGCAAAAACAATGAAAGGGGAATCCTAAAGTTACCAAACTCAAAAAACCTAGTATATACACCTATCATTCCGTCCGGAGCATCTCTAATAGTATCCCTAGGTCCGGGCGCTGTCGGTAAAAGATACCCAGGAATCTTATACTTATCACAAAATGCGTTTACATCTTCCTGACTAAGTTTGGAGGTTACCGTACTTATATGAGCCATTTTAAATGGTAAATGAAGAACAAATATAACAGAAATCTAACATGAAGATATTAAAGTCCGGAAATAAAAAGGGCAAGAGAAACAAAGGCGGAAGGAATTCTTGTTTCTAGGGGAGAGGAAAAATTTTAACTGTGTGTAAAAAGTTTAAAAGTGGTGTAAATCTCAGTATTTATAGATACACACGCACGTGTTATCAGATCCAATCGCAAGGCCACAAAATTGCCACGTCTCCGGACGTTTATTGAACGGTCACAGATCTGGACAGATGGAGAAAATCAACGGCCAGCCGCAGAAACGACACATCAGTCAGTAATTGCGTGGGTGAAAACACTTCGCTGTTCCCCATGACAGCCTGTCACCATCAACCACATGGAAAGTGGAATGTCCAGTCAGCAACATTGGACACACTCCAAACCAACCGCGGATACTACCACGGCCTGCACAATGCCGCAACCTCTAAATGGCCGCGGAAAATAAATATAAAGTCTAGCACACTTGCTCTTCAAATTAAACAAGTATACTAGACTGGGGGGACTTGATCGTGTATAGTATCCCCGGACCCTAGCACATTGGGCCGGGCATGACTAACGTCCTATACCACGGCATATTCTAATCCGGCAATCCGGACAAGATCATCCCCGGCCTCTCAAGTCCGGGGATCTAATCCGATGTCGACAGCTATCCTGCCGCGACTAGCTAAAGCCAGATCTTGTGGGATTGTGTCTTCCACTTGGTCTGACATTTACCTACTAAGGTATGGCGCAGCCATGCGCTGCTCTGACAATTACCTACTCAGTAATTAATGCGCAGAGTTTCGAGGTAGCTACAGTAAGTATATGGGTAGTATAAATACTCCCATCTCATTTATTACCACACCTAACTGCATTTACTACTCCTAGTCCGCACTTAAATTACCTCTCTAAATAAATATACTTACTCTCACACCGGAGGCCAACCGCGGAACCCCCCTTCCGCGGTAAGACTAACGGTGCTACTTTTGTCTTAGCAGTGAACAAGAAGTAATCGGTGCAAGATCTACCCTCCAAGAGCTAGTCTAACCTAGGTCTGGGAGTGTGCCAAAGATTTGTACTAACAATAGGTCTACTTTATTTTAACACTTTTATGTGACAATAGTGGTTAAAGTTATGACATTGTGTATGTCATGGTTAATAACTTAGACCATGTGTAATGAGGTGTTAAAACTCACTTTTTTTGCCTCTACCGCGTGGTATGTGCTTAAACACATACCATTTCTAGACCAAAACCGGACCCAAAAAGACCAAAAACCCGACCAAAATGCCAAATATATTGTGTTTTTGTGTTTTTACATATGCAGGCACGGATATCGAAGAAAAGGACAAAAATCAAGAAAGAACCGGAAAAACGAGCACAAGATATGGAAGTATTATTAAAAGCCGGAGCCGGGGAAGGAAATTATGGTCAAATAGTCAACTGAGGTCCTCAAATTATCAAAGCTTGTCAAGAATGGCCCTTGGATTTTACTTTTGAAGAATGGCAGAAATGGTCCTTTGAGTTTTATGAAATACACAAATGGTCCTTATTCATTTTCATTTTACACATATTAAATCTAAAACCCCTATCCGGATTTAATAATCCAATCCATTCCACTTTACATAGCCCAACCCCATACCACTTAAATCCTTAACCCACACACAGCCCAGCCCACCAATCCACTAACCCGGATCATAACCCACGACCCTAAACCACAAACCCGGTCCAAAGTAATAAATAACCGGTCAAATAAAAATAAAGATAAACTCACACTCACCCTCTCTCACAGTCACAAAAACGCGCCCAAATAAATCCCCAATCTTTACTATTCACCGAACCCTAAAATTCACCTCACCCAAATTACCCAATTCCCTAATAATTACCTCATGATTAGTGGTTCTAGAAGAGTCTGACACTGCCAGGGACACGTGGAGCCTGCTGATAGGCTCGAACACCTCACTAAATATGATCTAAGGGTCAAGATCGATTGGATGATGCAAAAGATTGATCAAGGGCTGAAAAGGACTGAAGGAAGCACGCGGATCAGTGACGTGGACAGCTAGAAGCTTCACCCCGTGGCTATAAAAGCTCCCTCATCACTCACAATTCGGGGGTTAGCTAGTTAGTAGTTAGGATTTAGGAATTAGGAGTAGTGTAGTTAAGCTTATTTTGTGTCTGTTTAGCTTATTGTAATTTTTATTCAGTTATTAACTCAATTTGTACTCAGTTTTAATTTTTAATCAAAAGTTCATGTTTGGTCAACGGAAGTCAAAGTGGGATTCATGATGATGATTCTGGGTTTACTGGTGTTAGATTCGTGGTATTTGGTGTAATTTGGTGCCTATCTAAAGATAGGCTGTGGTTGAAAGTAAATCCTATTTCAGTTAGGATCCTGAATTTGTAAGCTCTGTATTAGCTTGAATTTTGCATTAATCTTTTCAGTTTTTTTTATTTGCTCTTATTGCTTATTAAATTCTGATTCATAGTTGATAGGAACTTTAATTAGTCATAGTTCAGATAATATTTTAGCATAAATCAGCATATTATAGAAGTTAAAGTTCATTTCAGCTTGGATCAGGGGTGTTTGGATTAGTTATTGTTAAGGTTGGTTAAACTTGGTCATTGATCCATTGTGATTTCAGTAGTTATGTTTAAGTTTTTTTTGGTGGATAAATCTAGCAGTGTTTAGTAGATTTTAAGCATGTTGAACTAATTTGAGGATTTTGAACTATAAGTAAAAGTTAAGAGTAGCAGTTACCTTTAATAAGCTCAGCAATAGCTGAGCTTATTGAGATTCTCAATTTTGCATATCTAGGTAATTTGAAGTTTCTAAAGTAAGTTTCTAATGTCTGGTAAGAGTTGATCTAGTTTGCACTAAATTTTGCGCCAAAAAGTCACTGCTGTCACAAAATTGTGTGCAGACTCCTTTGTTTCTGCGCTGCTGATCTCAGGGAATTTTAGGTAACCAAATTAGTTTGGAGGTGTGATTTTCTAGTGGATTTGGTGTCTCAGTAGTACTAAGCAACTTTTGCCCCCATTAGTTTCATATTTACAGCTTAATTAGTCTGCTTATTGTTGCCTGCTAGTTAGGGGTTTGGAACATGCTTACTGTTTGAACTTAGGGCCTGCAATTGTACTTAGTGACTTATAATCTGAGTAATTTTGCATCATCTGAGTTGCTTTGAGTGTGTTTAAGAGATTTACATAGTTCATGAGCTTCTGGCTTATTTTGAATCAATACTGCTTATCCTTAGTGCTTATTACAAGCTGCTTTTTGTTTAATAATTGTGATTCTATGCCATACCTGATCTTATCTGAGTTTACTTGAGCTTTATTGAGTACCTAGTTCCTTCTGTTCTAGTTTTAGACATATTGGTGGCAAGTGCTTATTAATAAGCACTTGTCATAAGCTGTTATTAGCCCAATAAGCACTTTTCCAGCTTAATTTTCATTTTTTTTATTTTTCCTAGATTTCAAATAATATTTTTGATTTTCAAGAATTATTTCAGAATTTATTTTAAACATTTACCATTACTTTTCATTTTTAAATAGTTTTTAGACTTTAAAATCATTTTTAATTACAAATTAAATCACAAAAAGACAAAAATAGTTTCTGATTTAATTTTTATTTTTCATTTTTAGTTTTATAAGATTTTTCAAAATTGCATTTGAAGTTTACATCTTTCATTTCATAATTAGTTTTATTTTCTTTTATTAAATAAAAATTCAAAATAGTTTTTAATTCATAATAAATAAATAAAAAGTCAAAAATATATTTTTCTTTCTCTTAAAATTTTCTTTTATCATTTCAAAGTTTCAAAATTTTCATTTGAGCCCGTAGGTTTAGTCTAGCTTAGAATTTACATTTTAATTTGTTAAGTAGACGTTATTTTTAGTTTACGTTTACGTTTTTGTCATATGTGCTTTATTTGCTTGTTCCTTTGGCCTTATTAGTTGATTTTATTTGTTGTTTCATATATTGTAGTGTAAAATCCAAAAATAAACTTTCACGTTCACTTATTCACTTCACATTTTCACGACACCGAATCGACTTAAACGCCGTCAAACCTTCGTTGGGAAAACGACCCGGGGGAATTGTATTCGTTACAATTTCTTTGGATACAAAAATAAATAAACAAAAATATAATACAACATCAATTAAAATGGCGCCGCTGCCGGGGAAGGCTTGAAACGTTGTCGTTGATTCGTATCGTATTTTGTGTATTGAAGAACCTTCCCCGTGGAAGTTATCGTCTTGTTTTGTAAATAAATTGTTTTTGAAAAATAAAAAAAATAAATAAATAAAAAACCATTTGAATACTTGTCACCAAGTATTCACAATACCAAAAAAAAAATCGAAAAATAAAAAAATAATTAATTAAAAAAAAAAAAAAAAAAAAAAACACTTTTCCTAAAGTGTTTTCACCATTAATAATAAATCCTCGGTCTTCCGTTGAAGGAGGGCGGTTGTAAACCATTCCCAAATAACAACAAAAGAGATCGTGAAGTTAAACGTTTCTTGGATCATTTCTTTACTACAACCTAATTACGGGGTTTAAGGAGGTCTTGACATTAAATTGCAGACCGAAGAGAGATCCATTCTTCTCTCCCGCCACGCTGCGCGTAGTTTTGAAAGAAACGAGTACGCTTGATTAACGATCACCAAAAAGATAATAAATCTAATTTGTTAAACATAAAAATCCAAAAATATTTTTCTTTTCAAATTTATTTTTCATTTTTCTTTTGTGATTTTCCATGTTTCTAAAAATCCAAAAAGAATCTCCGTTATCCTCTTCATGTTTGATTCTCTTCTTTTACCCTCTATACCGTTTGATTCTTGATCTTCTTACCCTCTAAAGTTTGATTCTTCTTCTCACACCCTCTTATGTTTAATTCTTATGGATCCTATTTGTTTTAATTGTGGAGAACCGTTCTTCGAAGGTTCATGTGTTTGGTGTACGTGTGAACAATATGGTAGTGATATTCATGATGGCGTTTGTTTGAATTGTAATTCTCCCGAATATGTTCACAATTCGTTTAACAATTTTTCAAACGTTCCCGATTATTATCCGACACCACCACCACCACCTTCGTTCACTTGTTTTAGTTGTGGAAACCCATCCGATGAAGGATCACCGTGCGGACAATGTTTTTGTAATCAATGTGGATACACGCATTGTATGTGCTATGTCCCGAGTGTTGAAACGTCTTACGCTTACGATACGAGCTTTGATAATTATCCTCAAAACGATTTCAATCTTCCTTTTCAAAACTCGTATGAGCAAGTACCGTATTATAATGGTGATTCATTTCAAAGTTCATCAAATTTTGAAAATTGTGGGGGATCATTTGATAATTCTTATTTTGAGCCAAATTCGTGTTACGATTCTCATGGTTTTAACCAACCCCCACAAAATCCCGGCAATTGTCCAAATCAAGATAGAATGCGCGAAATTGAAAGAATTTGGGAAGACTTCCAAGAAGTTAAGAAATTGGTGGTTAAACACTATACTTCTACTCCCGATCCTCATGAGAAGTCTATAGAAGAATTACTTGCCGAGGAAAAAGAGGCTAATTTTCGGAAGGCCTTACAGCAATGTGCTGACGAGGAGATACTTGTGTCATTCAACGTTTTCCCTCAAATTTCACCTATCTTTCCTCCCGTAGAACCCGAGGACTCTTTAATAATGGGGGACGAGCATCTAAAACACTATTCCGGCAACGGAATCGGACGAATTCCAAAAGTCTAGTGTTGAGAACCTCGTCCCAATCCAAAGTGAGTCCGGGGAAAATTCTAACGGTGATTGTGATTTTGTTGAAAATGATCGTTTTGATAATCTCGTTGATACGAATGATGAGCCGTATGATGATATTCATGTTGAGAAGAACGATGATGAGATGTACTCCGATTCCGACAATGACGATTCGTTATCTTGTGGAGACATCGATTATGTTGATGAGGTACCTTCTGAGTTCGTCAGCTTAGAAGAAGAGAATGAATAAGATATTGACACGGAAATCCAAGATGAAGCTCTTCGTGAGAAATTATCTACAATTTATCTTCTCATTTCTAGGATCGAGGCATTACATGATCATCCGACTTCTTCATTTCCTATCCCCGTTATGGATAGTGACTTTGTTCTCGAGCTTGAGATTTTTCGTTTTGAAGAGACGGATAGTGGCAATCCCACTTTTCATGCTTTCTCTCTTCCGGATTATGAGCATTTTGATTTTAAAATCGATATGGAAACTATTTTAAATGTTATTTCCGATAATCCGTCACGTGACTCTCTTTTAGAGGATGTCGATCGATTTCTTGCTTCGGATGACTCGATACCACCGGGTATTGAGAATGACGAGAATGGTCTTATTGAAGAAATTAATGATGATGATTTACTTTCTGAGGCTGATTCATTTATCTTTGATTTACCGTCTTCTCGTCCACCCGCGAAACCACCGGATGTAGATCTTGGATCCGGTGTGAATGAAGTAATTGATGGAGTGGTGGACGAGACTTATGATATTGATGAGCCAGTGCTTGATATTTTACCCGCCCAACCCACCCGTGATTCCAATGATGTTTATGCTTTCACCATCCGTGTGTTTCACCCATTCTTCACTTATTCCCTCATTTCTCCATCTTTCCACTCCTCCGGGAGTGAGGATACCATCTTTGACCCCGGCATCTCCGTTTTTCATGCCGGGTGTCCGTTACAGGGTGTCCGTTCCTCTTGCTCCCCCAAGATTAAGTAAATTCGGGGCGAGTCTAAGCTATACGACTCGATAAATAAACAAGCGCTTCGTGGGAGGCACCCCATGCATATCCTTCTATCTTCTTATCTATTTTCTAATAAAGTGAGTGAGGAGGGCTTCCTCTTCCATATCTTGTGTTTCGTGTTTTCTGTGATGTGTCCAGGAATGCCCGATGATGAAGACTCTCGTGCTCGTAGTTTCCTTCACGCTACTCGAGTTTCATCATCAGCTGCTCATCTGATATCCTAAAATCTTATCGTTTTACATATATCTTTTGGCATAATTAATAAACGGCCTTAGATTTATGTCGGAGAACCCTTACCTTTAAGACATTGAGGACAATGTCTCGTTTTAGTCTGGGGGGGTAATCTGTCGATTTGATTTTTTGCCTTGCATTTTTGCTATTTTCTCATGCAACCCCGTTTTTCCTCCAAAAATTGAAAAAAAAAAAAAAAAAAAAAAAAAAAAAAATCCAAAAAATGAGAAAAATCCAAAAATTTTTGCAAAAATATAATAATTTTGACATTTTTGTTGATTTTCCGCTGGAGAGAGTAGGAATAAAATTCTGACTTGACCGGGCGTGTTGAGCCCTAGCTTGTTCCCTTAACCGTTTATAATCCATAAGCTCGTGCTAGTCTTTTACACAAGGAGCTAGAAAACACGAATTCTTTTTAAGAATTTGCAAGTTCCCGTATTTGACTTTATATATGCATGGCTTGATTATAAAGCTAAGCATTCGCGGATCTTATTATTTAAGATTTTAAATTTGCGAAGAACGAGAAATGATAGAGTTGTTTATAAGTTAGATTGCTAAACGTGGAGTAGTTGGATCTCTTTAAAGCTCATCGAAGTTACTTGTGGCTTTTTGTTCCCATTAGCTCGTTTCACTCAAAAATAGAAATATAGGAATAATTAAAGCTATTTTGGTTTTGGCGATGATTAGTTTTTATTTCTTCCTTAGAGAATCCTTGCTTATGAAAGTTGGGTACACATCAAGGTACTGTCAGTGTTACGGTGTAATAGACTATTCCATCTTGCCGGCTCACAACCGATGTTGGGATTGTTATAAAAGCCGTAGGACTCGGAATTTGGCAAAATATATATTGAATAATAAATAATAATAATAATCCAAAGCCATAAAAAGTTTTCTGCATCTTGCCGGTTCGCAGCCGATGTTGTAGACTTCTAATAAAGGCAGAGGAAAATTCCAAGGTCATAATAGACTATCACATCTTGCCGGTTCGCAGCCGATGTTGTGATTGTTATAAAGGGCCAAGGATTTAATACATATATGTGCTTAATAATGTTAAAAATGCCAAATTTCGACTCCGAGGTATCCTAATAAAGGCTTCCGTCTCTGGACTCGTAGATGAGTTGTTTCGGTCGCAAATAAAAGGGATATTCTCAAAATCATGTTAAATCAGAGACCTTGATGTGGACCTCATTTTTGTATGCAACGGTTTTCGAGGGAAGGCTTGGAAACTACTTAGCGTCTAAACTAGGTATCTTTATCAGTTTAAAAATTATCGAAACGAGAATTCGAAGAAATTCATTTCTCGCCAAAAATAAAATAAATAGAGGAAAATAGGAGTTTGGGAACAAGGAGTCCACAGTTAACTTTTATGAGTAGTGTCGGCAATCTAACTTGTAAATGACAATGATTTCGTTTTTAAGCTTAGTTTGGGGACTTGTGAAAAATCAGGGACGACGAATTTTATCCGTATGGTCACTTCTTTATGAGTCGTGTTTCCTACTCGAAGACCCTAAAAATTATCGATAGATAATGATTGTCAACAAAAGCCGTCACATGAATAATGAGAAAAATATTAAAATACAAAAATAGAATAAAAGGAAAAATGGGGAGTTTTTAGAACTTTGGATTTCTTGATCTCTTTTGAAAATTTTGCTACTTTTCAAAATTAGTAAAAAGAGATTGGAAATTTTTGGTTTCGAAAACGTGTTTTTATAACATTGCATGAGGACATTGCAATAGCTTAGTCTGGGGGAATTTTGGTATGTGCTTAAACACATACCATTTCTAGACCAAAACCGGACCCAAAAAGACCAAAAACCCGACCAAAATGCCAAATATATTGTGTTTTTGTGTTTTTACATATGCAGGCACGGATATCGAAGAAAAGGACAAAAATCAAGAAAGAACCGGAAAAACGAGCACAAGATATGGAAGTATTATTAAAAGCCGGAGCCGGGGAAGGAAATTATGGTCAAATAGTCAACTGAGGTCCTCAAATTATCAAAGCTTGTCAAGAATGGCCCTTGGATTTTACTTTTGAAGAATGGCAGAAATGGTCCTTTGAGTTTTATGAAATACACAAATGGTCCTTATTCATTTTCATTTTACACATATTAAATCTAAAACCCCTATCCGGATTTAATAATCCAATCCATTCCACTTTACATAGCCCAACCCCATACCACTTAAATCCTTAACCCACACACAGCCCAGCCCACTAATCCACTAACCCGGATCATAACCCACGACCCTAAACCACAAACCCGGTCCAAAGTAATAAATAACCGGTCAAATAAAAATAAAGATAAACTCACACTCACCCTCTCTCACAGTCACAAAAACGCGCCCAAATAAATCCCCAATCTTTACTATTCACCGAACCCTAAAATTCACCTCACCCAAATTACCCAATTCCCTAATAATTACCTCATGATTAGTGGTTCTAGAAGAGTCTGACACTGCCAGGGACACGTGGAGCCTGCTGATAGGCTCGAACACCTCACTAAATATGATCTAAGGGTCAAGATCGATTGGATGATGCAAAAGATTGATCAAGGGCTGAAAAGGACTGAAGGAAGCACGCGGATCAGTGACGTGGACAGCTAGAAGCTTCACCCCGTGGCTATAAAAGCTCCCTCATCACTCACAATTCGGGGGTTAGCTAGTTAGTAGTTAGGATTTAGGAATTAGGAGTAGTGTAGTTAAGCTTATTTTGTGTCTGTTTAGCTTATTGTAATTTTTATTCAGTTATTAACTCAATTTGTACTCGGTTTTAATTTTTAATCAAAAGTTCATGTTTGGTCAACGGAAGTCAAAGTGGGATTCATGATGATGATTCTGGGTTTACTGGTGTTAGATTCGTGGTATTTGGTGTAATTTGGTGCCTATCTAAAGATAGGCTGTGGTTGAAAGTAAATCCTATTTCAGTTAGGATCCTGAATTTGTAAGCTCTGTATTAGCTTGAATTTTGCATTAATCTTTTCAGTTTTTTTATTTGCTCTTATTGCTTATTAAATTCTGATTCATAGTTGATAGGAACTTTAATTAGTCATAGTTCAGATAATATTTTAGCATAAATCAGCATATTATAGAAGTTAAAGTTCATTTCAGCTTGGATCAGGGGTGTTTGGATTAGTTATTGTTAAGGTTGGTTAAACTTGGTCATTGATCCATTGTGATTTCAGTAGTTATGTTTAAGTTTTTTTTGGTGGATAAATCTAGCAGTGTTTAGTAGATTTTAAGCATGTTGAACTAATTTGAGGATTTTGAACTATAAGTAAAAGTTAAGAGTAGCAGTTACCTTTAATAAGCTCAGCAATAGCTGAGCTTATTGAGATTCTCAATTTTGCATATCTAGGTAATTTGAAGTTTCTAAAGTAAGTTTCTAATGTCTGGTAAGAGTTGATCTAGTTTGCACTAAATTTTGCGCCAAAAAGTCACTGCTGTCACAAAATTGTGTGCAGACTCCTTTGTTTCTGCGCTGCTGATCTCAGGGAATTTTAGGTAACCAAATTAGTTTGGAGGTGTGATTTTCTAGTGGATTTGGTGTCTCAGTAGTACTAAGCAACTTTTGCCCCCATTAGTTTCATATTTACAGCTTAATTAGTCTGCTTATTGTTGCCTGCTAGTTAGGGGTTTGGAACATGCTTACTGTTTGAACTTAGGGCCTGCAATTGTACTTAGTGACTTATAATCTGAGTAATTTTGCATCATCTGAGTTGCTTTGAGTGTGTTTAAGAGATTTACATAGTTCATGAGCTTCTGGCTTATTTTGAATCAATACTGCTTATCCTTAGTGCTTATTACAAGCTGCTTTTTGTTTAATAATTGTGATTCTATGCCATACCTGATCTTATCTGAGTTTACTTGAGCTTTATTGAGTACCTAGTTCCTTCTGTTCTAGTTTTAGACATATTGGTGGCAAGTGCTTATTAATAAGCACTTGTCATAAGCTGTTATTAGCCCAATAAGCACTTTTCCAGCTTAATTTTCATTTTTTTTATTTTTCCTAGATTTCAAATAATATTTTTGATTTTCAAGAATTATTTCAGAATTTATTTTAAACATTTACCATTACTTTTCATTTTTAAATAGTTTTTAGACTTTAAAATCATTTTTAATTACAAATTAAATCACAAAAAGACAAAAATAGTTTCTGATTTAATTTTTATTTTTCATTTTTAGTTTTATAAGATTTTTCAAAATTGCATTTGAAGTTTACATCTTTCATTTCATAATTAGTTTTATTTTCTTTTATTAAATAAAAATTCAAAATAGTTTTTAATTCATAATAAATAAATAAAAAGTCAAAAATATATTTTTCTTTCTCTTAAAATTTTCTTTTATCATTTCAAAGTTTCAAAATTTTCATTTGAGCCCGTAGGTTTAGTCTAGCTTAGAATTTACATTTTAATTTGTTAAGTAGACGTTATTTTTAGTTTACGTTTACGTTTTTGTCATATGTGCTTTATTTGCTTGTTCCTTTTGCCTTATTAGTTGATTTTATTTGTTGTTTCATATATTGTAGTGTAAAATCCAAAAATAAACTTTCACGTTCACTTATTCACTTCACATTTTCACGACACCGAATCGACTTAAACGCCGTCAAACCTTCGTTGGGAAAACGACCCGGGGGAATTGTATTCGTTACAATTTCTTTGGATACAAAAATAAATAAACAAAAATATAACATCAATAAAATGGCGCCGCTGCCGGGGAAGGCTTGAAACGTTGTCGTTGATTCGTATCGTATTTTGTGTATTGAAGAACCTTCCCCGTGGAAGTTATCGTCTTGTTTTGTAAATAAAAAAATAAATAAATAAAAAACCATTTGAATACTTGTCACCAAGTATTCACAATACCAAAAAAAAAATCGAAAAAAAAATAATAATTAATTAAAAAAAAAAAAAAAAAAAAAAAAAAAAAAACACTTTTCCTAAAGTGTTTTCACCATTAATAATAAATCCTCGGTCTTCCGTTGAAGGAGGGCGGTTGTAAACCATTCCCAAATAACAACAAAAGAGATCGTGAAGTTAAACGTTTCTTGGATTATTTCTTTACTACAACCTAATTACGGGGTTTAAGGAGGTCTTGACATTAAATTGCAGACCGAAGAGAGATCCATTCTTCTCTCCCGCCACGCTGCGCGTAGTTTTGAAAGAAACGAGTACGCTTGATTAACGATCACCAAAAAGATAATAAATCTAATTTGTTAAACATAAAAATCCAAAAATATTTTTCTTTTCAAATTTATTTTTCATTTTTCTTTTGTGATTTTCCATGTTTCTAAAAATCCAAAAAGAATCTCCGTTATCCTCTTCATGTTTGATTCTCTTCTTTTACCCTCTATACCGTTTGATTCTTGATCTTCTTACCCTCTAAAGTTTGATTCTTCTTCTCACACCCTCTTATGTTTAATTCTTATGGATCCTATTTGTTTTAATTGTGGAGAACCGTTCTTCGAAGGTTCATGTGTTTGGTGTACGTGTGAACAATGTGGTAGTGATATTCATGATGGCGTTTGTTTGAATTGTAATTCTCCCGAATATGTTCACAATTCGTTTAACAATTTTTCAAACGTTCCCGATTATTATCCGACACCACCACCACCACCTTCGTTCACTTGTTTTAGTTGTGGAAACCCATCCGATGAAGGATCACCGTGCGGACAATGTTTTTGTAATCAATGTGGATACACGCATTGTATGTGCTATGTCCCGAGTGTTGAAACGTCTTACGCTTACGATACGAGCTTTGATAATTATCCTCAAAACGATTTCAATCTTCCTTTTCAAAACTCGTATGAGCAAGTACCGTATTATAATGGTGATTCATTTCAAAGTTCATCAAATTTTGAAAATTGTGGGGGATCATTTGATAATTCTTATTTTGAGCCAAATTCGGTTTACGATTCTCATGGTTTTAACCAACCCCCACAAAATCCCGGCAATTGTCCAAATCAAGATAGAATGCGCGAAATTGAAAGAATTTGGGAAGACTTCCAAGAAGTTAAGAAATTGGTGGTTAAACACTATACTTCTACTCCCGATCCTCATGAGAAGTCTATAGAAGAATTACTTGCCGAGGAAAAAGAGGCTAATTTTCGGAAGGCCTTACAGCAATGTGCTGACGAGGAGATACTTGTGTCATTCAACGTTTTCCCTCAAATTTCACCTATCTTTCCTCCCGTAGAACCCGAGGACTCTTTAATAATGGGGGACGAGCATCTAAACACTATTCCGGCAACGGAATCGGACGAATTCCAAAAGTCTAGTGTTGAGAACCTCGTCCCAATCCAAAGTGAGTCCGGGGAAAATTCTAACGGTGATTGTGATTTTGTTGAAAATGATCGTTTTGATAATCTCGTTGATACGAATGATGAGCCGTATGATGATATTCATGTTGAGAAGAACGATGATGAGATGTACTCCGATTCCGACAATGACGATTCGTTATCTTGTGGAGACATCGATTATGTTGATGAGGTACCTTCTGAGTTCGTCAGCTTAGAAGAAGAGAATGAAGAAGATATTGACACGGAAATCCAAGATGAAGCTCTTCGTGAGAAATTATCTACAATTTATCTTCTCATTTCTAGGATCGAGGCATTACATGATCATCCGACTTCTTCATTTCCTATCCCCGTTATGGATAGTGACTTTGTTCTCGAGCTTGAGATTTTTCGTTTTGAAGAGACGGATAGTGGCAATCCCACTTTTCATGCTTTCTCTCTTCCGGATTATGAGCATTTTGATTTTAAAATCGATATGGAAACTATTTTAAATGTTATTTCCGATAATCCGTCACGTGACTCTCTTTTAGAGGATGTCGATCGATTTCTTGCTTCGGATGACTCGATACCACCGGGTATTGAGAATGACGAGAATGGTCTTATTGAAGAAATTAATGATGATGATTTACTTTCTGAGGCTGATTCATTTATCTTTGATTTACCGTCTTCTCGTCCACCCGCGAAACCACCGGATGTAGATCTTGGATCCGGTGTGAATGAAGTAATTGATGGAGTGGTGGACGAGACTTATGATATTGATGAGCCAGTGCTTGATATTTTACCCACCCAACCCACCCGTGATTCCAATGATGTTTATGCTTTCACCATCCGTGTGTTTAACCCATTCTTCACTTATTCCCTCATTTCTCCATCTTTCCACTCCTCCGGGAGTGAGGATACCATCTTTGACCCTGGCATCTCCGTTTTTCATGCCGGGTGTCCGTTACAGGGTGTCCGTTCCTCTTGCTCCCCCAAGATTAAGTAAATTCGGGGCGAGTCTAAGCTATACGACTCGATAAATAAACAAGCGCTTCGTGGGAGGCACCCCATGCATATCCTTCTATCTTCTTATCTATTTTCTAATAAAGTGAGTGAGGAGGGCTTCCTCTTCCATATCTTGTGTTTCGTGTTTTCTGTGATGTGTCCAGGAATGCCCGATGATTGAAGACTCTCGTGCTCGTAGTTTCCTTCACGCTACTCGAGTTTCATCATCAGCTGCTCATCTGATATCCTAAAATCTTATCGTTTTACATCTATCTTTTGGCATAATTAATAAACGGCCTTAGATTTATGTCGGAGAACCCTTACCTTTAAGACATTGAGGACAATGTCTCGTTTTAGTCTGGGGGGGTAATCTGTCGATTTGATTTTTGCCTTGCATTTTTGCTATTTTCTCATGCAACCCCGTTTTTCCTCCAAAAATTGAAAAAAAAAAAAAAAAAAAAAAAAAAAAAAAAAAAAAATCCAAAAAATGAGAAAAATCCAAAAATTTTTGCAAAAATATAATAATTTTGACATTTTTGTTGATTTTCCGCTGGAGAGAGTAGGAATAAAATTCTGACTTGACCGGGCGTGTTGAGCCCTAGCTTGTTCCCTTAACCGTTTATAATCCATAAGCTCGTGCTAGTCTTTTACACAAGGAGCTAGAAAACACGAATTCTTTTTAAGAATTTGCAAGTTCCCGTATTTGACTTTATATATGCATGGCTTGATTATAAAGCTAAGCATTCGCGGATCTTATTATTTAAGATTTTAAATTTGCGAAGAACGAGAAATGATAGAGTTGTTTATAAGTTAGATTGCTAAACGTGGAGTAGTTGGATCTCTTTAAAGCTCATCGAAGTTACTTGTGGCTTTTTGTTCCCATTAGCTCGTTTCACTCAAAAATAGAAATATAGGAATAATTAAAGCTATTTTGGTTTTGGCGATGATTAGTTTTTATTTCTTCCTTAGAGAATCCTTGCTTATGAAAGTTGGGTACACATCAAGGTACTGTCAGTGTTACGGTGTAATAGACTATTCCATCTTGCCGGCTCACAACCGATGTTGGGATTGTTATAAAAGCCGTAGGACTCGGAATTTGGCAAAATATATATTGAATAATAAATAATAATAATAATCCAAAGCCATAAAAAGTTTTCTGCATCTTGCCGGTTCGCAGCCGATGTTGTAGACTTCTAATAAAGGCAGAGGAAAATTCCAAGGTCATAATAGACTATCACATCTTGCCGGTTCGCAGCCGATGTTGTGATTGTTATAAAGGGCCAAGGATTTAATACATATATGTGCTTAATAATGTTAAAAATGCCAAATTTCGACTCCGAGGTATCCTAATAAAGGCTTCCGTCTCTGGACTCGTAGATGAGTTGTTTCGGTCGCAAATAAAAGGGATATTCTCAAAATCATGTTAAATCAGAGACCTTGATGTGGACCTCATTTTTGTATGCAACGGTTTTCGAGGGAAGGCTTGGAAACTACTTAGCGTCTAAACTAGGTATCTTTATCAGTTTAAAAATTATCGAAACGAGAATTCGAAGAAATTCATTTCTCGCCAAAAATAAAATAAATAGAGGAAAATAGGAGTTTGGGAACAAGGAGTCCACAGTTAACTTTTATGAGTAGTGTCGGCAATCTAACTTGTAAATGACAATGATTTCGTTTTTAAGCTTAGTTTGGGGACTTGTGAAAAATCAGGGACGACGAATTTTATCCGTATGGTCACTTCTTTATGAGTCGTGTTTCCTACTCGAAGACCCTAAAAATTATCGATAGATAATGATTGTCAACAAAAGCCGTCACATGAATAATGAGAAAAATATTAAAATACAAAAATAGAATAAAAGGAAAAATGGGGAGTTTTTAGAACTTTGGATTTCTTGATCTCTTTTGAAAATTTTGCTACTTTTCAAAATTAGTAAAAAGAGATTGGAAATTTTTGGTTTCGAAAACGTGTTTTTATAACATTGCATGAGGACATTGCAATAGCTTAGTCTGGGGGAATTTTGGTATGTGCTTAAACACATACCATTTCTAGACCAAAACCGGACCCAAAAAGACCAAAAACCCGACCAAAATGCCAAATATATTGTGTTTTTGTGTTTTTACATATGCAGGCACGGATATCGAAGAAAAGGACAAAAATCAAGAAAGAACCGGAAAAACGAGCACAAGATATGGAAGTATTATTAAAAGCCGGAGCCGGGGAAGGAAATTATGGTCAAATAGTCAACTGAGGTCCTCAAATTATCAAAGCTTGTCAAGAATGGCCCTTGGATTTTACTTTTGAAGAATGGCAGAAATGGTCCTTTGAGTTTTATGAAATACACAAATGGTCCTTATTCATTTTCATTTTACACATATTAAATCTAAAACCCCTATCCGGATTTAATAATCCAATCCATTCCACTTTACATAGCCCAACCCCATACCACTTAAATCCTTAACCCACACACAGCCCAGCCCACCAATCCACTAACCCGGATCATAACCCACGACCCTAAACCACAAACCCGGTCCAAAGTAATAAATAACCGGTCAAATAAAAATAAAGATAAACTCACACTCACCCTCTCTCACAGTCACAAAAACGCGCCCAAATAAATCCCCAATCTTTACTATTCACCGAACCCTAAAATTCACCTCACCCAAATTACCCAATTCCCTAATAATTACCTCATGATTAGTGGTTCTAGAAGAGTCTGACACTGCCAGGGACACGTGGAGCCTGCTGATAGGCTCGAACACCTCACTAAATATGATCTAAGGGTCAAGATCGATTGGATGATGCAAAAGATTGATCAAGGGCTGAAAAGGACTGAAGGAAGCACGCGGATCAGTGACGTGGACAGCTAGAAGCTTCACCCCGTGGCTATAAAAGATCCCTCATCACTCACAATTCGGGGGTTAGCTAGTTAGTAGTTAGGATTTAGGAATTAGGAGTAGTGTAGTTAAGCTTATTTTGTGTCTGTTTAGCTTATTGTAATTTTTATTCAGTTATTAACTCAATTTGTACTCGGTTTTAATTTTTAATCAAAAGTTCATGTTTGGTCAACGGAAGTCAAAGTGGGATTCATGATGATGATTCTGGGTTTACTGGTGTTAGATTCGTGGTATTTGGTGTAATTTGGTGCCTATCTAAAGATAGGCTGTGGTTGAAAGTAAATCCTATTTCAGTTAGGATCCTGAATTTGTAAGCTCTGTATTAGCTTGAATTTTGCATTAATCTTTTCAGTTTTTTTATTTGCTCTTATTGCTTATTAAATTCTGATTCATAGTTGATAGGAACTTTAATTAGTCATAGTTCAGATAATATTTTAGCATAAATCAGCATATTATAGAAGTTAAAGTTCATTTCAGCTTGGATCAGGGGTGTTTGGATTAGTTATTGTTAAGGTTGGTTAAACTTGGTCATTGATCCATTGTGATTTCAGTAGTTATGTTTAAGTTTTTTTTGGTGGATAAATCTAGCAGTGTTTAGTAGATTTTAAGCATGTTGAACTAATTTGAGGATTTTGAACTATAAGTAAAAGTTAAGAGTAGCAGTTACCTTTAATAAGCTCAGCAATAGCTGAGCTTATTGAGATTCTCAATTTTGCATATCTAGGTAATTTGAAGTTTCTAAAGTAAGTTTCTAATGTCTGGTAAGAGTTGATCTAGTTTGCACTAAATTTTGCGCCAAAAAGTCACTGCTGTCACAAAATTATGTGCAGACTCCTTTGTTTCTGCGCTGCTGATCTCAGGGAATTTTAGGTAACCAAATTAGTTTGGAGGTGTGATTTTCTAGTGGATTTGGTGTCTCAGTAGTACTAAGCAACTTTTGCCCCCATTAGTTTCATATTTACAGCTTAATTAGTCTGCTTATTGTTGCCTGCTAGTTAGGGGTTTGGAACATGCTTACTGTTTGAACTTAGGGCCTGCAATTGTACTTAGTGACTTATAATCTGAGTAATTTTGCATCATCTGAGTTGCTTTGAGTGTGTTTAAGAGATTTACATAGTTCATGAGCTTCTGGCTTATTTTGAATCAATACTGCTTATCCTTAGTGCTTATTACAAGCTGCTTTTTGTTTAATAATTGTGATTCTATGCCATACCTGATCTTATCTGAGTTTACTTGAGCTTTATTGAGTACCTAGTTCCTTCTGTTCTAGTTTTAGACATATTGGTGGCAAGTGCTTATTAATAAGCACTTGTCATAAGCTGTTATTAGCCCAATAAGCACTTTTCCAGCTTAATTTTCATTTTTTTTATTTTTCCTAGATTTCAAATAATATTTTTGATTTTCAAGAATTATTTCAGAATTTATTTTAAAAATTTACCATTACTTTTCATTTTTAAATAGTTTTTAGACTTTAAAATCATTTTTAATTACAAATTAAATCACAAAAAGACAAAAATAGTTTCTGATTTAATTTTTATTTTTCATTTTTAGTTTTATAAGATTTTTCAAAATTGCATTTGAAGTTTACATCTTTCATTTCATAATTAGTTTTATTTTCTTTTATTAAATAAAAATTCAAAATAGTTTTTAATTCATAATAAATAAATAAAAAGTCAAAAATATATTTTTCTTTCTCTTAAAATTTTCTTTTATCATTTCAAAGTTTCAAAATTTTCATTTGAGCCCGTAGGTTTAGTCTAGCTTAGAATTTACATTTTAATTTGTTAAGTAGACGTTATTTTTAGTTTACGTTTACGTTTTTGTCATATGTGCTTTATTTGCTTGTACCTTTTGCCTTATTAGTTGATTTTATTTGTTGTTTCATATATTGTAGTGTAAAATCCAAAAATAAACTTTCACGTTCACTTATTCACTTCACATTTTCACGACACCGAATCGACTTAAACGCCGTCAAACCTTCGTTGGGAAAACGACCCGGGGGAATTGTATTCGTTACAATTTCTTTGGATACAAAAATAAATAAACAAAAATATAATACAACATCAATTACCGCGCCCCATCCACGCCCCTCCCCCATTACTTAGGCTACAAGGAGTGGGCTTCGGGTTAACATGCGGGCTCAAGAGGTTGCACGCGGGCTTGGATGCCGCCTCTGCGGGCTTGGATCACGGGCTGGGCTTGCGAGTATTAAACTCGCTGCGGTATGAATTGAAACAGGCATATAAGTAGCAAGCATGTAAAAAAAAGATTTGGGAGGGTTGAGAGTGATGGCGCCAGTAAAAAAGGTTGGATTGAGGGTTGGAGGGTTGAAATGAGGTGGAGGGATTTGATTGGTTAAATTTTGGGAGGGTTGGAGAGGATGACTCCCTCCACCCTTAATGGCGCTGAAGGTCCAAAAAATAGTTGGGGCATTTTATCAACCACGCCCGCGCCCCTGAGTGTGTGTGGGTCCATCTGAAGTTGAAGTTGATGAGAGGCGATTATTTTGATGTTGTTATAAGATTGAAGATCCGTTTAGAGTCTGGATATGTTTGATGTAAGGCATATGTGTGTTGAGAGAATAATTAGGAGAAGAGGCGTGCATAATGATAGATAAATGAGGGCAACTCCTTCTCTTATATCTGTGTATTTAGGTTAGTCACATTGGGTTTGAGCTGGGTTGTGCACTTCGTTTCATATAATGGATTGGGTTTTATCATTTTGGGCTAGAGTATTGGTTATGGACTGCAACTCTTTTTTTTTTTTTATATTAATATTATTTAGTTTTATTTATTAATTTTAGTGATTAAAAAAAATAGAATAAAATAAAATAAAAGGGGTGTCATATGTCACATCATGCCCCATCTACAATTACATCACTTTTTCTTTCAAGCCCTATGATGGCCAACACTGCCACATATCACACCATGCCTAATCATTTCTTACACACCATTACACATGGTGTTAATATGCATTCATCGTGCTTTCATTTTGGGTTAGTATGTTTGAATTTGTAACATTTTACAAACTCGTTGAACTTTCTAGTTGTGTTAGTTAAACTTCATTCTTGAAAACCATTATGAAATATACATATATTTTGGTGAATCGAATGTTTTTGATTTTTTAGTTGAAACTAAATCTAAATACAAGTGGGAAAAAAAAAAGGATGGGTAATTATTGTCGTTTCACTTAGCCACGTTATCATCTTTACAAGTAAGAACCGGCAAAATTGTGATCATATAGTTATGTTTGTGTTTAGTTTTTTTAGATTAGTTGTGACTTGTAACGAAATACCTTATGATTATGTTTGTTTAATACTATTATTGTAACTTTTAAAAGATAGTAGCACTTAACAATTTACTAATGAATTCTCGAGTTATCTTATTATTGAATAAAATTATACTCCGTATTTGCTTACGGGTGTGTTGATTCTTTGTTATTATTATTATTATTATTATTATTATTATGCTATAATATAGGCATTTTGAAAATGTTATATGAGTTTGTTTATTTTATAAGAAAAGTTGAAGAAATGAAATTACTTGATGAAAACTACTAATAAAACTAAATTATCCTTTTTAGCTAGATAGTTTATAAAAACTAATTTTTAGTTTAGTAATATTATAAAATACATAATAACTACTCAAAATTAAACAAGAAACACAAAAAGATAACGGTGGGTTTAGTTGATAGAAAATTTCTCTAATTTCTGTTTTGACTTTTTTAAAGAGAAGTTTTTTTTTTTTATCTCTAGATAGTGTTATAAAATTAGAAAAGTCGTTTAAATAATATTTTTTGAGAAATTCAAAAACGCAAAAGGTGTAAAAAATGAAAATAATAATAATAATAATAATAATAAAAAAATAGTAAAGAGCTTTTTTCACAACTCTAGTTAAATAATAAAACTTTAATATTTTTAGAAAAATTTATGACTAAGCTGATTTTCAATTTTTGCAGATTTTTATAAAATCTTTTTTCTTCTAAAAAATTGTTTATTTTTTACCGACTAAACTCATCCTCACCCTAAAACATAACCGACTCCAATTTTCTCTGGTATAACTAAATTTAATTTGTCGAAATAGAAGAGGCGCCTTAATCTATAAACCCCTTAAAATAATCGATTCAAAGTATGTGTAATCTAGATTACCTCTTACTAGTATATTTTTGTTAATTAAAAACAGACTTCTAGAACAAGTATTAATTAGGGTTTATGTACAACTGTTTTAGGGGTGTGTGTGTCACAGAATGATTTTGCAATTTAATTGCTTAGATTGTTTTCATGTCATGCTCTTCTTTTTTCGATTGTTGCTTTTAATTCGTCCAAAAATATCTACTTCTTCATCTGCTAGTGTATTTGTTTAAGCTTATATGTGGCTTATGAGCTTATTTGTGTTCCGGCTTGTATTTCATAAGCCCCAGTTTTCCGGCTTATTTTGAGACTTGTGGGTATTATTATATAAGCCCAAAAGTCTTAAAATAAGCCGGAGAAATCAAGGCTTATGAAATATAAGCCGAAATCAAATAAACTCATATAAGCCCACATATAAGCTTAAACAAACACCCCCTTAACCTAAAAAAATAAGGTTCCCACTAAGGAAGTGTTTTAGCTTATTTCCCGAGCTTATGAGCGTATGTAAATTTACAAAGCTCATAAGCTCAATTTATTAAGACCATAAGCGGAAAAATTGTTACATTAACTCTTGAATAAGCTAACAACCTAACACAAACACCCCCTAACTGGTAATACCTTTTCTTTGCAACCTGTTTCTAAATTATGATTTATCTGTGGTTTATATCGAGTTTTTAATCCACCGTTTTATTTCGGTTTCTCAAACCTATGGCCATAAATCATAATATACTCTGCATGTGAGATGAAAGAAACTTTGTCAGTGTTGTTGCATTAATGTTTATGGATAATCTGTAACTGTTTTCGCAATATTATTTGACTTCTTTTTATATATTTAAGCTTTCTTTTTCTGAAACGGATTTATTTTTTTCTGTAATTGTGACACAGGGTCGCTGAAAGCAGCCTTTTTAGAGCTCTGATTGATTTTCAGAACAAGTTGAGTTGGATCTTTTAATAACACTATCTGAAAATGTCAAAAACGCCACCACCATTAGCTGTTAAAGATGTGGTACACAAGATACAACTTTGTCTGCTTGATGGTATTGAATCCGAAACCCAATTATTCTTAGCTGGTTCTGTGCTTTCCAAGTCGGATTACAATGACGTTGTCACTGAACGATCGATTGCTCAAATGTGTGGCTATCCACTTTGCCCCAACTCATTACCTTTAAATCCAAACAAGGCCGAAAAGGGGGGCAGATATCGTATCTCTTTGAAAGAGCACAAGGTTTACGACCTCTTAGAAACACGAATGTACTGTTCTACAAAATGCACAGTTGACAGCCGGACTTATGCTGAAAGTTTGCAAGATGAACGGTCAATGGATCTTGATATAGCCAAGATTAATAAAGTTTATGATGCTTTCAGTTTGAAGACGGCTGGAGACGGTTTGGGTGGTGATGATTTTGGATTTGGTAAGTTGTCAATCAAAGAAAAGGCGGACACAAATGTTGTGTCTATGGAGGAATGGGTTGGCCCTTCAAATGCAATCGAAGGTTATGTTCCAAAGCACGTTTCCAAGCCCTCGGGTATGTATGCTCATTGGTTTTATTTGATTATGTTTGACAAAAATATGCTGTTTAACCGTACCACTATAGTTAGTCTGGTGATTTTATCATTTTAGGACGATTATAGTTATATTACTTTATTAGCACGATATGTAATAGGGAATGCTAGTTTGATTGTTTAGGATTTAAAGAACCGAACAATACGATGGCGAGAAGTTTCAAATAAGCTTCAAGCCCTTCTTAAAAGGAAATTGCGGACCAGTATTAGCACACATCAATTCTAAAAATCTCTAAATTTGTGTTCTTAATACCAAATACCAACAACACCGCATCAGTCACACATGCATCAGTATGCTTGAGTTCATTTCATTCCCTTTGCTGTAGTAAACACCAGATTCCTTAATTCTGATTTGGTAACAGCGAGATTTGTACAGGTTATGATGTCATTTTTGTAAATGGTCTACATCTAGTTCTGTTGTTGCCCACACAAAAGGTTGGGGATAGGGTCAGCTGAGGGAAGACTATGTAAGTTGAAGATCTGTTAGTTGCCCTCAGTCTGCCTTAAATGTTAGAAAAATAAGCATCAAATGTAGATTACTTATACATATTGCTATTTACATTAAGAACAGTGAGCTTTCAAGTTTCAACACACACACACACACACATATATTTCGGCATGGCAAGGGTCCGAATAGGGGAAGCTACCCTGTGTGAGCCTTATTGAAAACTAAAGCAGGAAGGGTGATAGTTAACTTTGAGTAAGATTGTTTTGTTGCTACCTATATTAGTGAGTTTATAACTGTCACTAGAGGCCCTTACTAATAAATCAAAATGGCTCAGCCAGGGGAAATGCTAGAACTATATACATAGTGTGTGTCTTTGAAGATATATATCTGTATAAGTGCTTATGTACATATGCAAGTTAATGAAAAGTACATGTACATGAATTTGTAATTGCGAATATAAGTGATACAGAGATATATAGAGGGTGGGAGGAAGCATGAAATTATTAAATTTCTTTGTATGCATACATGGGTCAGAGTTTACAACCCATTTTGGCTTATATTGCTGTAGTCGTAAGCTCAACCCGTCATGACCTTGATGAAGATCAGTTATTGCTCAAGTGGTTTGGGGAACAAGAAGTAAAAGTTTCCACCAGTAACAATTTCCTTTGTATTCAGCTTGAATCGATCTTAGTTCAGTTTCGTGTTCCCTTAACATTTTGGAATGTGGACAGCTTTTTCTCCAATCTTGGTGCTAGCAAATGTGCTCCATTTTCATTTGGTAATTTGGAAAGACTAGTTATCAGTCCTCTGTATTACACCTATTATGATATAAACCAGCTCCTGCCTTGTGAAGTTTCTCCTATCCTAAAACAGGGTTCTTTGAAACAGCCTAGTCTTGAAGAAAATGAAGTGAAATATCTAATAAGAAAATAGTGACTGATTTACAAGAAGACGGTAATTAGGACATGACCTCAGATAGGAAGGCGTGGAGGGATAGAATTAGGATCTGTGGGTAGCTTAGACTAGGTGTGTTGGGTTGCTTTGCCTTAGCTTTAGGCCCCGTGCGTTGCGCTGCTTTGCTTTGTTTGGTTGCTTGGCCGTAGCTTTAGGCCCCGTGCGTTGCGCTGCTTTGCTTTGTCTTGTTCTGTGTTCTTTGTTTTTTGCTTTTTGTTCTTTGCCTTGCCTCTTTAGGTTGGCCTGCTTTTCTTGGTTCTCTGTTCTTTTCTTTTTGTGCTTTCTGTTTTGTTTGCGTTTTGTTTTAGGGCTTTCGTTTCTCATCTGTTTTGGTGTTTACGTTTTTTTTGGTGTTGTTTGTTTTTGCCTGCTCTCTTGCATGCTTGTTGACTGCTTTGTTCTCTCGTTTGTGGTTCTGCCTTTGCTGTCTCACGCGCACACAAGCACTTGCCGGAGGTCTCTTTGGAAGCAGCCTCTCTATACCCGGGTTTTTCCTTGGGGTAGGGGTAGGGTCTGTCTACATTCTACCTCCCCCATACCCTGCCTTGGCGGGATTGGGTTTGTTGTTGTTGTTGTTGTTGTTGATTTACAAGAAGACGGTAATTGAACCGAAAAAACATGAATGAACCAAGATGTGTTTAACCAACTAGTAACTATATTAACACAATAATCACCGATACAACTATAGAAGTTGTAATGTGATTAAAAACGCCTTGTCTTGAAAAGTCGAACACGCATGCTGAAATGCAGGAAGAGAACTTGATCTTGAACTACCCTATGAAGTGAAAAGGTACAAAACATATTGGTCTTAAAAATCATATGGCATAGATAGAGACGGATTATGAAGATAAGAGTTACCATCTGCGTGGTTGTTTGTATATCTGTAAGAGAATATTAAGGAGTTGCGAAAAAGGTTGAGTCACTCTATATCAATCAATCTATTGAAAAAAATAAAGTTGGAGCTGTTTGTAGTTTTCCTTACGTCGCAGTAAGTGTAAATGTGTTGTGAGATTGCTGTTTAGGTGAAGAACATGACCCTCCTAATGCTGTGAAGTTTTACCATCTACCATTGTTTTTCCAATACAATTTAGATTTGTTTATGCTCTCACATAAAAAGTTAATGTTGGACTCGGTTGTGGAACTTTATAGCTTTTTTTTGCACTCTTTAATGCATATCCATGCACTTTATAATTTCTCACTTTGTATTTGAGTTGGAATTTTATGAAACTTTTGATCCTTATTGTGCCCTATAATGGGTCTACTTTTGTGTTTCAGGGTCAAAGTTTAAAGATTCCAAACTCAAAAAGGAAGAAAATAAAATCTTTAATGAGATGGATTTCATGAGTACCATAATTATGCAAGATGACGGATATAGCGTATCTAAACAACCTTTTGAGCCAGCTAAAAAAAGTCCTGCTACAACTTCAGAAAGCTCAAGAAAGAAAATGACCCGTAAAGGGACGAATGATAAGTTGGCCCTAGCAGCCGATTCTTCGTGCGATACACTAAACGTGCCCGAGACTAAATTAAAGAAAAAAAACAATGAAGGGAGTGACACTGTCGCAAATCACCAGGCAAGTGGGGTTGATGCAGATGTTACGGAAAGAGAAAAGGCACCTGTTTGTGATGATCAGCCAAGTTCCAGTAGACTCAAATCTTCTCTGAAATCTTCAGGTTCAATCAAGACAAGTCGCTCTGTCTCTTGGGATGATGAAAAAAATGATGAAAATGCAAAGGAAATAAGCATGGGTGGTTCTGAAATTCTGAGCGGGAGCAAAGATGATGATGATCATGCATTCCGTCTTGCTTCGGCAGAGGCGTGTGCTGAAGCTCTGAAACAAGCAGCAGAAGCTGTTGCTTCTGGAGAATTTGATGCTCCTGATGCTGGTAAGTTTGTGCTTTGTAACTTGTTATACATAAGAGGTAGCTTAGCTTTCTATCGATATTATCTAGATGTAGCAATTTGACCGAATTTACTTGTGAATGGTAAACATAAAAAGTAGCTAGAATATAATTATCATTGGTACAATATAATTGCTTTTAGACACACTAATTATTCAGAAATCTCTAGAGTTCATGTATTTTATCTCACACTATTTTTACTTCCAGTTACGGAAGCTGGACTTGTAATACTACCACCTCCCCATGATGATAATCAAGTCGTATCTGAGGGTACAGTCGATCCAGAACCAGCCCCTGTGAAATGGCCAAAGAAAACTGGTATTGTGGAGGCCGACTTTTTGGATTCCGAGGATTCTTGGTTCGATAGTCCACCAGAGGAATTTGTGGTAGATGTAAGTACAAGCTCAACATTATTTTTCATATGCGTGTTTTAATGTTTGAAAGGGTTTTTCTGATGCAAATTCCACAACTTTCAGTTATCACCATTTGGAACAATGTTCATGTCATTGTTTGCTTGGGTTTCCTCGTCTACATTGGCATATGTATATGGACGTGATGATAGTTTTCATGAAGATTATGCATCGGTTAATGGGAGAGAGTATCCACGGAAAATTGTCTTGGCAGATGGCCGGTCATCTGAAATAAAACAAACTCTTGCTGGTTGTCTTTCTCGAGTTTTGCCTGGACTTCTTCGTGATCTTAGACTGCCAACTCCAGTTTCTACTATTGAATTTGGGTTGGTATGTGATACTTCTCAACTTTACCACCTTATTATATCAATGTTGGTTTTTATATATTTTGTCACCTGTTGATTGACAGGGTTCCCTAATAGAGACGATGTCCTTCCTGGATGCACTTCCTGGTCTGAGAATGAAACAATGGAAGGTGTTTGTTCTTTTGTTTATCGAGGGTCTTTCTGTGTCTCGGATTCCTGCCATAGCGCCACACTTAACAAATAAAAGAAGCTTCTTCCAGAAGGTAATGAGACATATCCTCATTTTGTGTGTGTTTGAATGTTTGATACCAACTTATAGTATAAAAATGTCACATACAAAACTCAAGTATTAATATAAAAATGTTGCCTGTTGATATTATGTTTAGTGTGACTAAACCTTAGTGGGCTGTAGACGTAGTTTTTGGACTTCTCACATATTCCATTATAACGAAACAATGGAATTACCTTTGTGGGTGAATTTAATATGTAGTTATGGGCATGTGCAGTGATGCTTTTGTCAGGAATTCAAACTTACTTCAGGCTATATAATTTAAGTTTAATCCGACAATTTTATTATGAAAGCCACTTTTGGTATGTAATTGAAGTGTTTGTGAAATTCGAGGTTGAGTTATAGGAAATATACATGGACCATGAAGGACTTTAAAATAGATGCTCCTTATGTATTATGGAGGCTTTACCGTTTACAGAACTTTATGTCTGCTAATATGGTATTTCGTGCAAAATTTTGATGTTCCTATATGAACAGTGGAGATTATTAGTACTCTTATATTTCGAATAAAGTGATAGGAGGCTGTATTCATTAAGATACATGTTAGGTGGTTTTCACCCCATTTTACTTGTTCGACTTATGGGTCAAAACCGACACCTCTAGTATTCCGTAGTGGATTTTTCATGTTAAGATTTAGTCCATCATACGACTAGCTGATTTATCAATAGTGGCGAAAGAATATGATCTCTCTCTCATTTGTTTGGATGGAATTTGATACCTAATCATCTGGGTGTGGTTATGGTAAAATCAGGTTTTTGATGATGGTCAAATAAGCAGAGAGGAATATGAGTTATTGAAGGATTTGATACTTCCACTTGGAAGAGCTCCTCAACTCGCCACACAAAGCGGAGGCTAAACATTTTTCGTTATTTGGCTTATGCTTTCTCTATCGAAAACCAGTCAGATTCTCATAGGAATGTTCTATTATCACGATCTGGAATTTCAAATTTTCTAAGGTGTAACAAGTATTCCCTTTTATATATCCATCTATTTGTCCTTTCTTAAACTTAATTGTTTAGTTTTCCAGTTAG
Source organism: Artemisia tridentata subsp. tridentata (assembly GCA_021014915.2). Classification (NCBI taxonomy): domain Eukaryota; kingdom Viridiplantae; phylum Streptophyta; class Magnoliopsida; order Asterales; family Asteraceae; genus Artemisia; species Artemisia tridentata. The sequence continues at coordinate 78,051,313 of CP139509.1, forward strand.
CTGATTGTTTATTCGGATAACCTCTACACATATTCAAGCTGGAGTGTGTGTATGTTATTTGCAGCAAAGGTCTAACCTATTACAGTAACATTTATTTATTTTAGCTATACAATTTTTGTAGCCAATTGGCTACAATCCTTCAAAATAAATAAATAAATAAATAAATAAATAAAATAGGAATCCACATAAGAGATCAGGGACTCACAAAAAGAATCCACCAGTGGGCATTGTTTAGCAAAAATTGTAGTTAATATTTTCCCTTATTTATAAACATAGTGTTTCTTTTTTTACCCTGGTCTACATTTTTCAAAATTTCCAGTTTGCGTTGTTTATTTTCCCTATCAAATTTTTAGGCGAGTGAGGTTTCTTTTTATACCAAGGAAAAACTAATTATTAATTGGATTGGTGATTCAATTTTTTATCAATATATAAATTTACTTTCACCCACTTTATTACTTTGTAAAATATTTTTATAATGATTAATCGTTAGAACGAAAAATTACATCATTGTGACTTGTGAGGAACATCTTTTATATCTTTTATCAGAGAATTTACTCCGATATACGTTCAGCAAGATTATTTGTTTCGTTGATCTTCTTTTCTGTTGAAATTTAACACAATACAAATCATTTTATGGTTTGCCAAGTTGATCTTTTTCCTACTAAATCACTCATCCTGAATATTTCGCTTTCTTCCTATCATCTTCTTTTATCTATTTTTGCTATTATGCCAAAAGATTGACACATCAACCTACATGTTGTGTATTCAAGTCTCGTCAGAGACATTATGAGGTATTCTGTATGAAATATGTCATATGATGGTATAAAAGTTACCATAAAACTTACCATTTAAAAAAATATATATGTATACAAATAAATAAGAGTTAATTTCATAAATGTTCTCTGTGGTCTGTCGGGTTTTACGGGTTTAGTCCCTAAACTTTTTTTTAACGGATCCAGTCCCTGTGGTTGCGACCCATCAAGGTTTTGATCCCTGAGACTAACCGTCGTTAGTTTTTTCCGTTAGTCCTTTAACGACCGTTTGCAACAAACATTTGCACCGTTAGTCTTTTATACTAACAACCGTTTAAACTTAACAAAAAATTTGTTATTTATTTATTTATTTTAAATTTAAAAAAAAAAATTGTTTTCTTATAAATTTTTTTTTTCTAAATATCTTTAAAATTTATACACGTTTTTATACATATTTTTATACACGTTTTCATATACACGTTTTTATACACACATTTTATTACACGTTTTTTATACGCACATTTTTATATAAACGTTTTTATACACATTTTTATACATTTTTTTACACACATTTTTATATACACGTTTTATACACATGTTTTTATACACACATTTTTATACACATTTTTATACACGTTTTTATACACGTTTTTATACACATGTTTTTATACGCACATTTATATACATGTTTTTATACACACATTTTTACACACGTTTTTATACACCGTTTTTATACACACATTTATATACACATTTTTATACACGTTTTTATACACACATTATATACACATTTTTTATACACGTTTTTGTACACACATTTATACACATATTTTTATACACGTTTTTATACGCACATTTATACACACATTTTTATACATACATTTTTATACACGAGTATAAAAATCTGTGTATAAACGTGTGTATAAAAACGTGTATAAAAATATATGTATAAATGTGTGTATAAAAATGTGCGTATAAATGTGTGTATAAAAACGTGTGTATAAAAGCATGTGCATAAAACATGTGTATAAAAAACATGTGTATAAAAAATATGTGTATAAAAACGTGTATAAAAATATGTGTATAAATGTGTGTATAAAAATGTGTATAAAAACATGTATATAAAAACGTGTGTATAAAAAATGTGTGTATAAAAATGTGTGTATGAAAACGTGTATAAAATTGTGTATAAATTTTAAAGATATTTAGAAAAGAAATTTTTATAAGAAAACCATTTTTTTTTTAATTTTTTTAATTTAAAAATAAAATAAAATTTTGAGTTAAGTATAAACGGTCGTTAGTATAAAAGGACTAATGGTGCAAATGTTTGTTGCAAATGGTCGTTAGCTAACGGAAAAAACTAACGACAGTTAGTCTCAGGGACCAAAACCATTATGGGTCGCAACCACAGGGACTGGATCCGTTAAAAAAATGTTTAAGGACTAAACCAGTAAAACTTGACAGACCACAAGGACCATTTATGAAATTAACTCTATTTTAGGGTAAATTGCAAAAATGGTCCCTAAAGTAGCACAAATGCGCAAGGAATACACCGAGAGAAATTTTGATGAAAAACGACATTAATGTTTCTTTTTTTTTTTGCAAAATAGCCACCGAGAGCTAATTCTTGCTAACTTTCGTTATTTTCCTCGTTAAGTGCCTCGTCACTGAAGGTATTATTGTAATTTCGATCGTCTCAGTCTCTCCCGCCAATTATACTTCAAGGACAATATTTGCAAATTAAACTTAACTTCATTAAATCAACTAGAGTAGGCTTTTGCAGAAAACATTAAGTGCCAAAACAACCCCAGTTAACATACTTTAAAAGTGATAATCAACGGTCACACCCTAGCTTTAAAAAATCCAAAAAATTGGCACAATCAAACCCAGCTATGGCAAATAATGATAAGGGAAAATATTTGTTGATTGGGGGGGGGGGGGGGGGGGGGAATCATCGGAAAATTCGTAGGGGAAAGTTTTATTAAATGATGAAGTCTTTGAGGAAGTTATGGCTACATTTGGTGATCAAGTAATTGCCAAGTATGGTTCGTATGCAAACATATGGAAGGAGATGATAGAAGTTATTCTTCAATGGCTGTGGAACAAAACTTACAATGAACCAAATATGGGTGGTAGTGGTGCGATATCTATTCTTACCCTTAGAAGTGGTAGCGGAACCGACAATGAGGTAGTTGCAGAGACAAAAAGAGGGAGTGGAAGGCTCAGAAAAAAAGTAACTTTTTCTGCACCAATTCATAATCCGAGTACAATGTCACAAAAAAAGGAAGAGGGGAAGGCCTGTTGAGAGTGGGAGGAAGAGGGGAAGGCCTGTTGGGAATGGGAGGAAGAGGGAGGGGAAGGAAGAGCATGCGGATCTTGGTATGTTAATGTATTATACTTCATTTATGTGTCATTTTTAATTTGCTTAAGTTGGATGCTATGATCTTTTTGATAGACTGTTATATGCTGATATTGAGTGGAATGATTGAGTGCCCTGATTGCTAGGTTTAGGATAAATAGAGTATTATGGTTCTAAGTAGGCCGTTAGAATGGGAAATGTGGGAGTGTTTGGCATAGCAGTTGTACTGCTATACTAACTAAGTTGTCACATTGACTTATTAACTAAACTACAACTATACATGATACATAATTAATAGCTATGCATCTTCAGTAAGTAGGATTGATGTCTTGTACAATGTGGTGAGATATAGAACACTGCATTGCTCTGCTTCACTTGAGCCTGCATACTTCAGTCTGCACTTGTCTGCATAACTGTGTCTTCTCAGTAGGTGTTGCTATGTTTTTTGCTGATGTTTAAAGTCTATATGGACTGTGTCTTCTCACATTGAGAGCTGTTGAGTGAGAAGTTTGGACTTTGTTGTAGCAGCTGTAGTAGCTCTTTAGACTTGATGTTTGAATTAAAATGATAAATGTGAATAGTGTGTTACTTTAATTGACTATTGACGTTTGAATTTAAAAGGTGGCAGGTTTAATTGCTTATCAGGATGAAATTGTATTCAGCATGCACAATAATGGATTCTTTGAATTTGCTCCATTGAGGTATATACAAGGGAATGTTTCTACACTTTGTGCCTTTGTCTCTGAAAGACATATCTTTAGTATTGGTCTGGATCAAATGTTATCACTCATCAAGGGACAAACATGGGCATTGTTCTTTTGTTTGCCTGTCAAATCATTAGAAGAAGGTTTGAAGTTGATTCACACAGACAATGATGTGCATACAATGTTCGAACTAGGTTGTCGGAATAGTTTTGTAGATTTGTTTGTTGTTCACAAAAAACAGAGGTTATCTGAATACTATTTAAAAAACATTGATTTAGAGGGTGAAGGTGGGGAGGTTGTCGGATGGGTAGAAGAAGATGCTAGTTTGCGGTGTTCTAGTACTTCAACTGCTTTTAGGACTAGTACTTCAACTAGGGAGAGAAGTATACACTTGAAAAGAAAGGTTGTGGGTGATGTTGATGCTGAACTCGGGAAGAAAAAAAAGATGGTGAAGAGGTTTGTGGATAAGGGAAAAGGAAAAAATGGTTGATGAGGATGATGCTTTTAACAGGAACAAACCGGCTGGTATTGTCATTAGAGAGGGTGGTTCTATGAAGAAGACAGCAGGTGTTGGTTCAGTGAATGTGGGAGCTAGGGGTGCGGGTTTTCTGAGACCAAGAAGTGATGTTAAAATCACTAATTGCGTACTGGGTCTAAGGGCACCAAGATCAATGGGAAACAAAGTGGTGTTATTTTGACTAGGTGAGTCTAATGAATTGTTTAGCAAATTTTTTTGATACATTGCATTGCATATTATACTAACCTCATTACATTGCATATTTTGATTGTGTAGGTATAGTTGATCACTTTTTGGGATTATGTAATGTGTAAAAACAAAAACAGTTTTAATTTGGTTGTATATTACGTATGTAATTTGACTAATGTAACTTGAACTATATTACCTCTGTTTCGGATACACCAAGGGGTGTGTGGAGGTATTGTGATGGGTTCATCTTTTTGGTACATGCCGAACGATATTATGTAACTTGAAGTATTACATATGGGTTAATGTTTAGTGATGGTTCACTCCTATCAATACTCTGTTATTGCATCCAATTTCTTATGCATAATATGTTTGTGTTTGTGTTATATGCTTCGATTAATAGCATTTACAAGTTTGTGTTTGTGTTTTATGGATAGAATACTGTAATTTTCATGTTTGTGTTTGTGATACGAATGGAACACTGTATACAAAGAAAATCGGGATCAAGCGACCCCTTCCATTCATCAACCATACATGTACAAGCTTATGATAGGGGAAACCACAACCCCTATCTACATCTACATCTACATTCAACAGGGGAAGCTAGAAGAACAAAAGAAACCACAAGTGCCCAACCTCCTACTACCTACATTCATTATAAACAACAAAAGAAACCATCCCAACCTCCAGCAACAAACCCCTTCACATGTACGTTTGCCTCACAGCAAACTCAATTTTGGAAACAATGCTGTCGTTAGTTTGCCTAAGCATCCTCATCAACCCCCTCATCTTTCAAAAATCAGCTATCTGAATCCTCCTAAGTTTGTTCACATTGGACCTTGCAATTCTCGAACCCCTTAAGTTTTTGAGCTCAGCAATCAGGTCCCCCTAATACCGATTATATTAGAAAGCTTTCGGAACCTATTCATCAATTCTTGTGCATGATGAATGTCTTCCTCAACCTCTCGCTGGTAATGGGATATCATCATTTCCAATATGACAAATGAGTTACAGGCAATCACGAGATCAAGACAGCGAGACATATTACTGGTTAAGGGAATGATATTTTTTTTTGGTAAGAGCGTGTGCGATTCTGTTTGTGTGTGTTTGTAATGACAGAAGACTTTGACAATTTAATATGCAAACATGAAAACTGCCTTTGCAAATTTAGCCATTGAGGTCGTGTCGCAATGATATCACAAGTTTGGCGGCAAAATGAACAACGAAATGACAATAATACCCTCAGTGACGAGGCACTTAACGAGGAAAATGACGAAAGTTACCAAAAAGTAGCTCTCGGTGGCTATTTTGCAAAAAATAAAAAAAAATTAATAAAAAAAAAATACATTAATGTCGTTTGTAACACCCCAACCCGAAAAGGGCCTAAGTGTAACATTATGGTGTCAATCAGAACATATAAACGCAAGCGGAAGACCTCTTATTAAATACTAAGTCAAGAATTACAAGGACTTACGAAATATAATCCAAACAATAATCTAAATACAATACATATCCAAAGCATAATGTCTACAATCATAACTCCAATTATGGAATCTAATCAAGGGTAGGTCCTCTATCTTCTACTCTCAACACTCATGCCCAGCATCCCGCTTATAACCTGCCACAGAGAAAAGAAAATGCGGCTGAGCTAATGCTTAGTGAACAGATATAAACAAATGAAAGGTAATAAGCGTATACGAAATGAATGAGCGAATGAATCCAAGAGAACCTGCTAAACAAGATTTCAAACAAAATATGGAACATATGAAAGGGATCAAAGCATAATAATGAACATAAAGTGGATATCAATATCAAAGGAAATGCCCAACAAAACATATAGCAAATTGTACATGGAGTAGCTAGCTCGATGTACCAAAAGTGAAATGGGGTATATTGCACACACTCAACTCCATTCACAAGTATATATAAACTCAACTAAGTACCTAGGATGCATTCATACGCTCCCTTCAAAACAGAGATACATATGCCAGTTCTAGACTAAACATACATATAATAAACACGGGCCAGGTGCGCCATATATATAGCTATATAAACAAATGGGAACGCTGTGGACAAAAACCCACCTCCACAGATAGTGTCAATACCATTGGTGCATCAATGGCAAGGCCATGGACTCCCCATGACTGGCTACAAATATGGGCAACATAATAGGCATAGTACATGCAATCTAATGATATGAGATAATTATAAACTATCCAACTTAGATAATAGCTATATGAATGGAATATAGCATGAAACGAATAATCAAACGAATATTGAACAAATATAGATCAAAGCATAACAATTAACAAATATCAGGAAATCAATGAGTCATGAGAATCCTTAAGGATATAGTACAACCAGATTATGTAATTGTGAAAATCATTTAAACGTTGTTTTCATGAAAGTATTCTTTTAAAAACCATTTTCATAAGAGTCATTAAGCCTTCATATAAAAAGTGGTGTTACCTCGTAGTCATAGAAATTATTTTAAAAATAGTACTTCCCAAAACCATCATCAAGATATATATTCAAAAAGGTTTTTTATACAAGTCATAATATCTAATGGATTACAAAATATCAAAGGATTCAAATGCGAATATTGAAGTTACGAACGAATCAAACCATATCGTAACGAAACGAGTCATGAGAAAAACCCTTACTGAAAAAGGGCAGAATGTCTGTACCTTATGAAATTGAAAGCAAATGGAAAAGAACAAAAGGAAGGTGGATCACTCCTTCTTCACCGAATCTACACGAATTATAATCATATATTACTTATACGCTTATTTAATATCACTATCCGAGTACCCGCGCCTAGCGGCAGCGGTGTATAGTTTCGACAAAATTTCAACGGCAAATATTTTTCTTCGACAACAGTATTTGTAGTATTAAGGAATTTTTTTTTTGAATAACTGTTTTTCTAATGGCATAGTTCCATAGGCGAGTGTTTGCGAATTGCGTCGTTAGTTTCTAGTTTTTGATAAACTTTTGTTGCGCCAATCAATATGCTTGTCCTGTTTGGTGTCTTTATGTGTGCGCCCATTATTCGTTACACAAGTATAAAACATAATTTCTAAACGTGTACATCTTAAAATTCCGTAACACATGTTCTAAACATTTTTTTAAAATGTGTACATCTCGAAATGTTCGAGAATCGGTTGACTAAGGCTTGGTTATTTAGCTTCTATCTCTAATAAACGACACTTAAAACTAAAAAACGTGTCACTCCATTAGATAATTTCTACGTCTACTAAAGTCTAACAACGTTCCATTTATTACCCTTCTTTCATTTTATACATTGCACCGCTTGTATCTTCTTTTTCTAGCAGGGTACCCGCGCAATGCGGCAGCGAATACCCGCGCAATGCGACGGCGGATACCCCGTAACTAAATTTTCACTTTTTAATAGTTGTTTTAAACTTTTAATTTCACTTTTTTAAGTTTATGCGTCTATTAAAAGGTTAACAAAAGGCCATCGTCAGGTTTTTTTAACAAAAACAATGGAGTATTATATTGTTAAAAACCCTCAAGTATTGTCAAAACTTGAAACTTAAAATTTTGTGTCTCGAGGAGTTCAGAGTTCACTTTCTATCATAGCATGAAGATGCCAACTCACTTTTGTTCACTTTTTGTCATAACCCTGATATGCCAAATTACTTTTGTACTAATTCACATGCTACTTTTTTCGTGTCATCCTTTAAACTCATTTCATCTTTTCTACAATGTTTCAACTCCAAATTGAAATTTCATATTTTGAGTCAATTTCAAGCGTTGAGATCCGCTTTTTGGTCCCGAGGCTCGAGACACAAACTTGGTCACATGAAACCTAATATTTTAATTTAGCCATATAAACTTTTTCTGACTTGTAAAATAGTTGGTTAGGAATCCTTTATTTTTCAAATTTTCAATAACAGTCATATACCAAGTAATAATCAAAATTTAAACAGAAAAATATTATATTCAAAATCACCTTAAAAAACATCATTAGCCAATTTTAAACATGAATATTTGTACAATAAGAAATAAAAAACAAACCATTAAACGGAACAACCAAAACACAATTGAAAACGCCACTGATTCCACCAACACTTAAACATTACCACCGGTAAGTTTAAAGATCTGAAGGCATCAAAAAAGACACTCAATATATGAACTCAAAATGCTAACTTACCAGACTCGAAAGTTCTACAAAAACCATTCAAAACCACCAAAAACACCACCACCAAAGTCTAAAAACAGATTCGGGTTATCTCAACCGAAAACAAAAAGACACCACCACCATCGTTGGCTGACTATGTACACTGTTGTCAAACACCATCACTGTTGTCAAAGACACTAAAAAAAAAAAAAAAAAAATACACACACACACACACATCGATAGATCTAACAAAGAAAACCATTAGATCCATAACTCGTACACTATTGTTACCCCCTAACACCAAACCTGAAAACCAAAGACAGATCCATAGCCTCCAAATCTGAAAGAAAACAAAAAAATTAAACAAACACATCAAGAAAAAGTAAAAGAGAAACTAAAAGAAAGTAAAAAAACTGAAATAGTTACGGTTTGTATATACGGTTGTATTGGTGATAAAAGTGAGATGACGAGAGCTATAGAGAGATAGTGGTTTCCAGTTATTGTGTTGTATGTTTTAGTATTTTAGATATGGAGATTAAGAGGACATATTTACAGAAACAAAGAGGCCAGAAACCTTTAGATCTAAAATATAATTGTTCAAACCAACAGTTAGATTCATTTACATGGGCTTAGATCTTCTTAGATCCGGTCAAACACAACACGAGAAAAGTTCAAAACACCACCAAAATGACAAAAATCACCACCTAAACCACAAAAAAAAAAAGAAACGAAACCACCAAGCTCAAAACACATAAGTGTTGGTGGCGGAATCAGTTGGTCGTGGTGGAGGTGACTGTGGCGTCGGCGGAATAAGCTATTGTGCGGACCTGAAGGTTTTTGGTTTAGAGAGAAAAGAAGAGGTTGGGTGGAGTGTCTATTTCTGTTGTGTGTATGTTTTTTGGGGTTTATATATTGTTTAAGGTTCGGTGTCTGAATCTTAGTTTTAGGTAAGGAGTAACGCATGTTTTAATACGCATGGCTGTATAATTAATGATTCAAGAACATCCAAATATGCATGGCTGTCTAATTAATGACACCATTTAATGTTTTAATACGCATGGCTGTCTAATTACGCATGTAGTTAAGATTGACAAGGGCAAAATGGGGATTGACCCAAAATTCAGTTTTCCACTTTTCATTTGAACCTTTTTCCATTATAAGTAGTTAAGATAACGGATTTTAAGTATTTATTAGCTCATTCATTAATGTGTTTTAAGGTTTCACATGTGGAATAGTAATTATTCATAACATAGATTTAAAAGTATCTAGGATTGGTTTTCAAATTAATTAGGAGCAAAACATGTTAGGTTAAACCAAACCCTTAGCTTATGTTATAATTCAAATTTTATCACGTTCAGATCCCTTTGTTTATGAATTTAAAACTAAACTTATGTACTTACTGAGGTGCTCAAATAATTATCATAGATACTTATACATGTTAGGTAATTACTGTAATTTTTCCAGATTTTATTTCAAAATGCAAGTATCCAAACAAAAATCATTTTCCCAGACCTGTCCAGAAAGTGCACTGCAGGTATACCCCGAAAGTTTGTATTCAGTTTACCCATTTTAACCTTTCATAAAAATCTACAAAAATTCCAGTAAGTCATATACATCTTAAACATCCTTCCTGTCAAATGAGACCTCTTAATTCCTTATGGTTTTAAAAAACTAAAAATCAAAAACACCAATTGATTTTCAGACATCCAAAATATAGTTTTGACACTTAACCTTGTAAAAATCAAAAGACCTTCTACCCGACCTCCAATGGCTATAAAACTTAATATCCAGAGAGCACACATCCTAAACTAAGTTTTAGACTCAAGAGTCACACAAAAATACGTTAGCATCATTAGTTTAGACCCCGTTCAATTTGACTCAAATCTGGACAACATACTATTGTGACAGAAAACAGCACAACCTAAACCCTTTTAACGAACAAGAACCCTTCCTAAATGACTCAAGCTTAACCAAATTAATACCATGATTCTTAAACCATTTCAATTCAGGTTTAACATGTTTTAGAGACATCATTTAACGCACACCTGGTTGCACATGAAATCATACATTCGACCTAGAAACTTAGAGAGCCACATATGTTTATAACGAGACAACAACCTAATACCTTAACCCTTTTAAATCCGATTAACACACACCAACACTTAACCATTTATGACCACGACTTGTTACCCTTATTAATCAGACCTTAACACCTTTAAAAGACGTAACACGACTACTTTAAGATTACCCATACAAATCCACATCGACAATAAAGATTTACGAGACAAAACCATACACATAACGAGATCAATTAAATACCTAGGTCTAACCCTTTTTAGATCCGAATATATCACGTGTTTCATAGGTTTATTAGCCAAGATTTACACACTTATAGCAGCCCTACATGTTGGCACAAATCCACACACACAAACACAAAAATAACGACACATTTGATCACATAAAATGACACGAAACCAAGCCCTAGTTCGTTCTTATTAATGTGTACGCCCCTCTATTAAATGTCTTAGGGTTTATTTCATATTATAAAGCACATTTATAGAGATCATATTAGGTTTATAATATCAAATTAGGTCGAATCTAAGATGGGTCGAATCAAATTAGAACAAGGGTCGAATAGAAGCAGAAAACATCAGATCGTATACACCAGCTTTTATCATGTTTTAGGTTAGATTTCATGTAGTCTTTTAAACATGTTTTATAACATATTGATCGAATAGCAAAGCAAATCAGATTAGGTTTAGCATATTACGATTAGGTTAAAGTGTTTTAGATTCAGATTCGCATGCATGAGTGGGTCGAATTGGAGGAAAACAAAAGGAGAATTTGTGATACCTTGCTGATGTTAACGAGGATAGGAAAAGAACCACAACAAGGAATCCACGAGTTACAAACCCTAATCCACGAATTCAATACCCACAGCAGCCCTAATGAATCCACGAACGACACCACAACAAATCACCTTCGAATACTTGGACCTTGAGAGAAAAAGAGTAGCAGACTTTGTGTTTATTTTGTTACTGTATCGTATGAATGGGAGAGAGAGACAGAAAAAAAAAAAAAAAAAAAAAAAAAAAAAAAAAAAAAAAAAAAAAAAGCGCTATAACCTAAGAATTAGGGAGGAGCAGGGTGCAAGTAAGGTAAGTAGTAATTAGATCATAATTGGGTTTGATTGGGTTTTAATGGGGGTCGGTTATGGGTGAATTCAAAATGCCGAAAATTAGGGGATTGGCAATAATCAATTCGGATGTTTCATGTCATAGTCAAATGTGTGATGGAAATGAGGATTTAGGAAAGTTTAAATTATGTAACAAACTCATATTAGTTATGTAGGTCTTAGGTTAGTTTTTATTATATGTATTTATTTTCATAACATATAGTTTAGTTTTATAATTAATCATATTCATAACTTAGGGAAAAATTCAAATTTAGACGTAAAATTAGGAATTCAAAATTCAGGGTTTTACATCGTTTTTGCAACAAAATTTCTCTCGGTGTATTCCTTGCGCATTTGGGCTACTTTAGAGACTATTTTTGCAATTTACCCTATATTTTATCATATGATTTGTAGGCACTAGAGTTTTCAATAAATATCGCTTTCTCAAAAAATAGAGTTGTTTCGATTTCAAGTTTCAGCTTAGCAGCCGTTTCCATGTCTTTCACGAGGTGTTTGCCCATTTTTGTGGTTAGGTGTTCGGTGGTTTGGTGTGTGGAGGTTATAGGTGTTGGGTTGATTAAAAGTTTAAGGGTGTTGTTTTTTCTTATTAGTTCAAGTGGTATTTTCAAGTTCAAGAGATTTCACAAGCTCAAGTGGTACTTTCAATTTCAAGAGTTTTCACAATCTAAGCTGTTATTTTCACTCACTCAAAGGGTTCAAATATTTTTCATATGGTGGTTGTTCAATGTAATGCAAAGGCGTGTTGTAGTTCAAGTTAGTTCAAAGGATGTGATGTTGTTTCAATGTAGTTTCAAGGTTGTTCACTTACAACCTTTCATATGTATCTCAATTGGATCTTCAGATCCATATCAATATCAATATTAATATTATTTGTTTTTCGCAAAAAAAAAAAAAAAAAAAAAAAAAAAAAAACTAACCTACGTAAGCATACAACACAAATCTAAAATATGCATGGGTACATTTAGTGGTTGAAATGTGGCCAAAGCATTTTCTTTTTATTTACTACGAGTAGAAAATTTGTATTTGACATGTGTTTGATCATGTTGTTAAATTGATTTTGATTTACAATTTAGGCATATGAAATATATGAATATATGATTCATACTCGACAGTCTAAGATGTGTATCAAAGTTCTAAAAGCAATTGCAATGGTTACAAGTCTTTAAAACTTTTTCATAGTTTCACATTTAATATAACAGTAAATTTCATCTTTTAACAAGTTTTTTTATAAACTTTTCCAATGTAACAAAGTTTTTCAAAAGCTTTTCACAAACATTTTATATAAATCATCCTTATATTTTTATATTTTTACTTTATGCATTTATATTAATATTTACAAATAGAAGTTATATAAAGAAATTAAATGCATGCCTTCAAAAAAAAAAAATAATAAAAAAAAAATAAAAAATAAAAATGCATGCATGATATGTAGTTGTAGTTATAGTTTTGTTCACTTCTACAACCTAGCACTTAAATTTCATCCAAGAAACAATATTAACTGTTATGTTTAACTATTATGTTGGATAAATCACAAACATAAAACCAATGGGACACAAATTATCCTATATATAATGTACCATCAACATTTTCCTACAGTGTCTTTTGCTACAGTTGACATAACAGTGTTGGGCTACCTTTTGGGTTGTGGACTCCGGCTTTTTCCCTTTCGTTTGTTTAGTCGCTTCTTTTAGCCTTTTTCCGATCGCTAATAATGCGGTACCTACCTCATTTATTCTTGCATCTTCTGCCGAAACCCTACTTTACTGCCGGTATTGTTTACTTGCGGATCGGTTATGGTAGCTGCTCTTTTAGATGTCTTTTGCTTATGTAGCTGTTTTTTGTGGTAGTTGTTGTTTTTTTTTTTGGTAGGTTATTTGTTCATCTTTTGCTTATGTAATTGTGGATCGGTTACGGTTTTTTTTGTGGTGCTTGCGTGCGGATCGGTTATGGTAGCTGGTCTTTTAGATGTCTTTTGCTTATGTAGCTGGTTTTTTGGGTGGTTGCTGTTTTTTTGTGGTACGTTATTTGTTCATCTTTTGGTTTGCCTTATTTGTTCATCTTTTGCTTATGTAGCTGCTTCTTTTGGCGTGATCTGCCGATATTTTGTTTCTTTATGCTTTATGATTTAGATCTATATTATGTATCCGTTTTAAGGTCTGATATTGGGCGTCTTTTTCTTATGTACCTGTTTTTTGTGGTGCTTGATGTTTTTTGTCGTAGGTTATTTGTTCATCTTTCGCTTATGTAGCTGCCTTTTGTGGTACTTGGTGTTTGTTTTTTGTGCCTTATTTGTTCGTCTTTTGCTTATGTGCCTGCTTCATCCGTTTTTAGGTCTGATATTGAAATTTTAGATCTATAGCTGTTTTTATGGTTTATGGTTTAGATCTTTGGATGTTTTGTGTGGCTAAAAAAGTTATGTTGAGATTGGTTTGTGTTACTCTTTTATTTGGTTTAGTTTATAATTTCTTTATGTATGTTTATGCAGTTACTCTTTCATATTGTGATGCGTTTGTTGAGTCACTTGATATGTCACCTATACCTGTTATTAGTGGAAATAGCAGATATGAGTGCCATATCAAGTGGTGTAACCAACGTTTCATATTTTTTGGCGGGATTCAGTTTACTTATTTGCCTTTTTCTTCTGTGTTGGTTGCACAGTTGCCTTGCAAAGGTATTGGCGACGCAATTCTTGAATGTCATAGTATAAATACTGACTATGTAACTGGATCCGTTTCGCAACTGTGCTCAACTTAGAACGGCTATTATGTAATCAGGTGGTGGCGTGGCAATTACCGGGCGGCATAGTGTAAACAACAGCTAAGCAACCGGTCTTATTTTGCAGCCACTGCCTCTTTTCAGCTGTCTCTGTACAGCGCCTGGGATAATTTTCTCAGCTTACATTTTCTGAACGCATGTTGCTTGGCAAGGTAACCAAGATTGTGGTTGCAGCCATGCCGTGTGTTTAGTGTTCCTTGCAAAGGTTTTGCCAATACAGTTCTTAAATATCATGGTATGAATACTGACTATGTAACTTGATCCGTTTTCCGACTGCCCTCAATTTAGAGTGGCTACTGTTGGTACATTTGACATAACAGTCTTGGCCTCAGTTTCGAGCTGTGGCCTCACGCTTTTTCCCTTTCGTTTGTTTGGTCGCTTCTTTTAGCCTTTTTTCGATGGCTAACAAATGAGAAAATGCGCTGGAGAATGCGGTAACTACCTCATTTATTCTTGCATTCTCCTATATATAATGGAACATAGAGTTTTGTTACAGTTGTTGTAGCAGTGTTGGGCTCGCTTTTGGGTTGTGGGCTCCCGATTTTTCCCTTTCGTCTGTTCTGTCGCTTCTTTTAGCCTTTTTCCAAACACTAACAAATGATAGAATGCACTGAAGATTTATACGTGTCTCTTCCCTGTGGTTCTCTTGGTAGTTGTGCAGATCTTCTTCATGAACTTTCATCGGTTGCTGTAGCGGTTTAACTTTACCGGAGGGCAATACGCTTGTGGTTTGTGTATTTGCTTCTTATGATCTACATGTTGATGTCTTATTAGCTGCTCTTTTAGATGCATTTTGCTTATGTAGCTGTTTTTTATGGTGCTTCCTGTTTTTTTGTGGTAGGTTATTTGTTCATGTTTTGCTTATATGCCTGCCTACTTGACCGCCAATATTGTTCACTTACGAATCTTTTATGGTGGCTGCTCTTTTAGCTGTATTTTGCTTATGTAGCTATTCTTTGTCGTACTTGCTGTTTTTTGTGGTCACTTATTTGTTAGTCTTTTGCTTATGTGGCTGCTTCTTTTGTCGTAATCTGCCGATATTTTGTTTGTTTATGGTTTATGATTTAGATTTATATTATGGATCCATTTATCCGTTTTGCACCTGCCCTCAACTTAGACTGGCTATTGTATAATTAGGTTGTGCCGTGACAACTACCAGACGGGATAGTATAACCAATAGCTAAGCAACTGGCCTTATTTTGCAGCCACTACTTCTTTTCAGTTGTCTGTGTACAGTTACTGTGATAGTTTTCTCAGCTTACATTTTTTTTATGCATGTTGCTTGGCAAGGTAACCAGGATTGTGGTTGCACCCGTGACGTGTCTTTAGTATTGACTCCGTGTGCTTTTCTCGGTATCTGTGCAGATGTTCTTTGTAAACTTTTGACGGTTGCTGTACAAATGTTGTGATTTTCATATCAAATGATGAACTCGCATAGATGTATGCGCAATAGGCTGTGATGAGTCTGTGAGTCTGATTTAAGAAGTGAATCCCTGGCACTTGGCAGGGCAAGCTTTTAGATTTGCAACCGTGCCAGGTGTATTTACTTCTTGCGATCACTTATTAATATCAATCCAATGATATAAAACTCATAACTTTTTCACAGATCTGAGCTAAAATGTTTAAGTTTGTCGCTTATTGGTTGTCATAGGCTGTCATGAATCTGTCACTCTGATTAAAGAAATTAATATGTGGCTCTTGGTAAGTCAATCTTTTAGATTAATATCAATCTGTCACTCTGATTAAAGAAATTAATATTTACTTCTTGCAATCAGTTATTAATATCAATCCAATGATATCAAATTCTGAATTTCTCTACAGATCCAAGTCAGATAACGTAAAACTAAAGATTGTAAAAAAAATAGACAGAATATCAGTGATGGATGTATGGCAACCAGTCACGGTTACTGCATATATGCAGCTATACCCAATTTCGTATGGTGTGTACATCCATCATTGATACTTTGTTGTTGTTTTTTGTGCTGCACAATTTTTTTACACTGAACTGTGTCACTGCATATAATTGCCTCCTTTCAACTACCACTGTATTTACATGGTATTTACACTCACCATTCATACTTTTTAAATCTTTGCGTAGTGATTGTCTTCATATACATAATTTATTTATATTTTTTTATTGTTCAGGTTTGTGTTCTTACATATGCCAATGACCAGAAGTTAAGGACCGGTTAAATTTCACAACCTGTTTTTATATTTACTGTATTCATGTACATAGTTTGATCATCTTTTTCTATTCTTCAGGTTGCCTGCTCCATTTACATGGCTGTTCTCTGTGGTTTACATGCTGATATAAACTTTGCTTTTCCCCAGTTTCAATTCCTAATAGAATGCACTATATATATATATATATATATATATATATATATAACATGTAAAATACATAAATACATACACACTTTTTTTTGGGTGCATATCTTTGTTATTCATTATTCTATTAAAAGGTTTACACTAACACATTATATATATATATACACATATATATATATATATATATATATATATATATATATATATATATATATATATATATATATATATATATATATATATATATATACTTTTTACTAGAAGAATTAATAACAAAGATATGTGCCAAAAAAAAAGTGTGCATCTATTTAATACATGTTATATATAACAAAACACGGTCACTGATAATTGACTGCAATTTTGGGAGATCAATGCGAAGCGAAATAGTATAGTCTTAGAAATGATTTGGTGCAGATCACTTCTTTACACTATGCTATTTCGCTTCTCACTGATCTTCTAAAATGGCAGGGCAACAACACTTTGAGTTGCAGCCACAACGTGCATTTAATGCTGATTATATATGTACATATCTGAGCCTTACTGAGATCAGAACAAATAGCCCCTCGCTCAACTACGCCTGCTGATCCAAGGTATGTTGAATTTGTAGCATTTCGTGATCCAATGTATATTTAGTAATTATATGCTTCTATTGTAAAAACTGTCTATTCGTTTCAGCATAGACGATTATTCTAAGATCCTATGGTACAGGCAATTGTGCAAAGAGATTTGAAACGACAAAAGGACCTGTACAGAGTCTCAAACCAGCTACCTGCATTCCTTTTTTTACTTCTATTCAAGTTACAGGCTCATAAAAAGAAGCTAAATATCAAAAATAGACAGAATATCAGTGATGGATGTACCGACACCGAACACAACTGCTGCCAATTTTGCATGGTGTCTGCATCCATCATTGATATTTTGTTAGTATTTTTGTCCTGTCAGAGTATTCACACTCACATTCTCAGTATATTTTATTGCCTACGACCAAAAGATAAGTATTACGTTCACATGGATAATCTCCTTAAACATTCTAACCATTACTGCTGTGACGCTTAACTTATTTTCCTTTTTTTAATACCAGTGAATGATGCACAGTTATCTACTCCTGCTGCCATTTCTCAAACGGTTACAAATCCTGTAACGAGTGCTAGGCGAGCAGTGAGAACACAAAGAACTGGTGTTAACCGCCAACGCACAGGTAGTATTAATTATGTTTTCTTGCTATATGGGACTTTTATCTGTAGGTAACGTTTGTTGCTCTTTTCGCAATTGAATCTGACCCTGCTCCTACTGCATCTTCTAACTATAATGCACTCTCATTATTACATTTATCTATTTTAACTTATTCTTTTTTCTGACTTTCTAAAAGCCCTTTTTCTCAATGGTTTGCAGCCACATTCTTTAGGCGATGATGATAACTTTGTACATCTCCATTTTCCCAGCTGCATGTTCGTTGGCAGGGCAACCACACTTTGAGTTGCAGCCACAACGTGCATTTAATGCTGATTATATATGTACATATCTGAGCCTTACTGAGATCAGAACATATAGCCCCTCGCTCAACTACGCCTGCTGATCCAAGGTATGTTGCATTTGTAGCATTTCGTGATCCAATGTATATTTAGTAATTATATGCTTCTATTGTAAAAACTGTGATGGATGTACCGACACCGAACACAACTGCTGCCAATTTTGCATGGTGTCTGCATCCATCATTGATATTTTGTTAGTATTTTTGTCCTGTCAGAGTATTCACACTCACATTCTCAGTATATTTTATTGCCTACGACCAAAAGATAAGTATTACTTAGATCACTATCCTAAATTTAAAGTGCAATTGCTGTTCACATGGATAATCTCCTTAAACATTCTAACCATTACTGCTGTGACGCTTAACTTATTTTCCTTTTTTTAATACCAGTCAATGATGCACAGTTATCTACTCCTGCTGCCATTTCTCAAACGGTTACAAATCCTGTAACGAGTGCTAGGCGAGCAGTGAGAACACAAAGAACTGGTGTAACCGCCAACGCACACGTAGTATTAATTATGTTTTCTTGCTATATGAGACTTTTATCTGTAGGTAACGTTTGTTGCTCTTTTCGCAGTTGAATCTGACCCTGCTCCTACTGCATCTTCTAACTATAATGCACACTTTCAAAGTGCGTCCTCTACTCCTGCTACCATTTCTCAAACGGTTACAAATCCTATATCGAGTACTAGGCAAGCAGCGAGAACATAATGTGTGCCAGGTGAACAACAGCACTGACTACGATGTTGTTTAAAGGTTAAAATTTCTACCCACATAACTGATTATTTGCACAAACATTTGCACCAGCTAAACTTCACGACTAAAGCAACAATAACCAGTATGTGAACGTTTAACTGCAAGAGCCATAGTTGGACAACGCTAATATTCTGCTGATAGAAACCAGTTCGCAGGCTGTTCAACTGCAGTTGCACCTTAAAAGTATTGTATCACTGCAATTCAGGTACTTAACCTTTACCATACTCACTGATTTCACTTGTCAGCTTCTGATATGTACATCTGGTACAGCACATATTGATTACATGTTAATATGCAGACTTTTAGAGACGTTGCCACTGGGACTACAGATGATCTTATGCAACTGTCAACTGTTGGTAAGCAAAGCATTCAATTATGGCAATTGCATTCAGATGCTACAATACCCATTCATGTTATACAGCGCCTGTCAATATTAGCAATTGAAGACTATTTGGTATTGTTTCATTCTTGATACTAACATTTGATGCGATTGTAAAAGATAAATGGCAATTACAAGAGAGTGCTGTGATAAGTGCTTTGGGCCAAATCACTTTTTCGCACCATCCTCTTCTCCTTCCCATGCACCTTTTTTAATCGAACCATGTTATTGATCAGAACTTTTTGTAACAAAATCAGATATTCTTCATTTGCTAATATTGACAGGCGCTGTAGCAACATCATGAACCAGCCTACAAGTAATGGCATAACTAAGCAGAAATAAGCCAACTATTTTTTTCTTCACTATCAATCCTTCACATGCAATTACTTTTCATAATATGTGATATGTTTTAATGCTCAGGAAATTCATGCGCTACACGGACGGAAAAAAAAAATGGAATCTTGATCAAAGCAAGCTATATTTAACAAATCTCAAAATGTAACAATTCATTGATTAACTTTATACATTAAATGTAACTTTGTAAATACCTCTATGTTTTATTTATTTTGTGCTACAAAATCGTCGCCCCGCCGCAACGCGGCGGTTCGACGCACTTCTCGTTAATACAACATCTTGGAAATGATTAACTATTATGATGGTCAAGATGTGATATAATACAAACATAAAACCAACCTTGAACTTCATGATACTGATTAGCAACCACGTGAAATGAAAAATAGTTAAAAGTGAAGAAATGTGTTTAATGGAGTGTATAAGATGGAAACTCAAACAAGTAAACATTTAATGAAAATATGTTGGTAAACCTTGTATCAAACGCTCAATAGATTAAATGTCTTTCTGTCAAAAGTCATTTACAAACTCTTTATCACAATGCTTCAAGTGATGTAATAGCTTTTTGAAATATTACAAAGTCATTCAAAAACTATACCATTGCAGTTGCTCTAAGGACAAAAATTGAAAAACATATCAAATAATGAGAAAAGATCAATATAGATCACATATTTGCTATATATCCAATGAACCAATCATTTACATTCATTTTTTGATCAAAAAATAAATAAATAAACCTTCACACTTTTTTTAAAAAAATTAAATATCTCGCAAACCGTTAATCGTTACGCGAAAAAAATCATACAATCGCAACGAGAATTAAATTATTTTTCTATAGATATGCACTTCTATAAACTTTTGACTAATTTTTTTTTCAAAATTTCCCCCTAAAAAAATCACATGTGATTTTAAAAATGAATCACATGTGATTTTTCTCGTCAGAAATTTTGAAAAAAAAAATCGTCGAAAATATATAGAAGTGTATATCTATAGAAAGATAATTTAATTCTCGTCGCGATGGTATTTTTCGTAGCTTGAAAATTTACCGTCTGCAAGATATGTTTGTTTTAAAAAAAAAAAAAAAAAATTATTAATTTCAATGAAAAATATATGGCTAAGTTTAGTTCATTAGATCTATAGCAAATATGAAATCTATATTGGTCTTAACTCATCAAATATTTTATTTGAGATGGAGTACATTGTTTTCTGAGTAGTGTTAAACTTCTTTTAGAAAAAATCTCGATTCAAAGTTTATGAATAAACTCAACACTATATAAAACAAGGTTGGGATTTGGCAAGTACCCTCCCAAAAATCCCTAAAACTGCCACGTGGCATTTATTTTAATCTAGCGGTTGATAATCATCTAACACCCAACATTTTCGCGGTACTACCTCATTTACCTCAAAACTGATTTGCCCCAAATCAAATCATCCCCAAAATTCATAACCGATACATTAAACCCTAAATCAAATCATCCCCAATATCATTTATCATGATCAATTCATCCCAAAAAAAAAATCATAACCGAAACATTTAAAAAAAAATCGATTTTATTACAATTTATTTCACATCGATTCACATCTAAAAATCAGTTAACCCTAAATCAAATAATCCCCAATTTCAGTTACAATGATCTGATAATCTTCACATGATGAATAAATCAATCAGTATGTCTTTCTATTATCATAAACCAAAAAACCAATATATATCACTGATTACCAAGTTTCAATTTGCAAACAGGTTTATTTTTTAATCCTTTTTGTTAAATTATTGCTTATACAGTTCCATTGTTATTTTAAGTTTTTGTTTTAAAGTTTTTTTTTTATGAAATTCAGGGTTTTGGATGTGTTGTTAGGATTCAAAAATTGATGATAATGTAGGAAATGTAGGAAAGTAAATGACGATAATGTTGGAAAGTTTTAAAATATTGATATAGTGTATCAAAAAATTGAATAAATTGTGCATAATATTCGGTAACTAATTACTTTTACAATATTTGCCTTGCTTATCCACATAAACTTTTGAAATTTGAATTACATTTTAACCTAATAATCTTCTATAAATTGGTTTCTCATATCCAGTGTTAATCACTCATCTTTACAACTCCCCTGTATTTTATTCTCTGAACCAAAAGGTAAGTTTTTTTGTGCCTAAACACTTAAATGTGATAATTTTATTCATATTGTTAGCTATTTGATAAATGTTCTCTGCATTTTTTTTTGTAGATACAAATAATGGAACAGAATTTGACTCCATTGTGTGACATAGATCCTATGTTAGATGATATAAAGGTTGTCGTACGCTGCATTAGCAAGTGGAAACCCCATACTTTAGGAAAGCCCAGTGATGTTTGGTCATTAGACTTTATATTACAAGATGCACAGGTATGTACAATCCTATACACTGCCCAATTTATATAATGTCTAATGAAATAAATAGCAAAAGACAATCATATGACAATAGTTTACTAATACACTGAAAATTTTAGTTTAATGGATCTGTGTTACTTTTAAAATTGTGCCTAATTATATTTGTATACTGCATCTGTATTACTTACAATAAGATATGTGTATAATAAATATTTGTGTGTTATCAGTTTAAACTTTTTAAATTGTTTATTGTTCTTTTTCCATAATTTATTTGAATTAGTTACAACATGATATATTGATAATTATGTTTTTAGATCAAAGCTATCAAATCATGTATATGAATTTACATAACCAGTATGCTAATGTTTTTACGGTTATAATCTATTTCAGGGAAACCGTGTTCATTGTACATGTAGGAAGGACCATATTAACAAGTTCCAACTTTTGATTGATGAAGGATCATGTTACAGAATCGGTAACTTTGGGGTAGGAGAGAACGGAGGCAGCTATCCATTACTCAGTCATCGTTACAAGATGAATCTGTATAAAAACACTTCTGTGACAAGGCTTTCAAGCTTTGACAACAATGTTCGTGGATTCAAATTTGAGCCGTTCTCCAACTTATTTGTTAGACGTTTTTCTGAATCAGAGTCTGTTGGTTAGTATTACATCTTATAAGACATGCATGATGAATCACATATTTTGATTTGGTTTTGTCATTTGATTTTTTTTTTATTAAAACGCAGATGTGATTGGAACCATTGTGTCTATTTCTGACTTGATCCACTTTAACAAATATGGGAAGGAGAAGACAAGAAGAAATCTTATTCTTGAAGATGTTGAGTAAGTTTTTTTCCAAACATTTTATTAACCATAAATTTAAAACTCTTATACAGTTTCATTTTTATATACCATCTGTAACAGAGGGAGGAAGCTTCAATGTTGTTTCTTTGATGCTTGGGCGTCAAAATTTGATAATTTACACGCTCAGAGGGACAAAGTCGGTCATGTTGTCATCATATTGCAGCTTGCTAAAGTGACGTATTTTAATGGTAAAAATCATATTAACTAATATATTTCAATTATATTCTTTTTACACTAAATTAATATTGCCATTGTGTATGTACTGCTACAGATTCGCCTTCTGTAACCAATGCTATGTGGGGCTCAAAACTGTATATAAATGATGATATTCCAGAAATCTCTGCCTTCAGACAGATGTAACACCATCGATTATAATTTACGGTTTGCTTACTGAATACATTTGTTATTTAAGGTTTAGTTAACTATAAATACTAATCATTGTTATAGGTATGAAAGTCAAGATGGTTATGATCCCGCTAAACATAGCATTTCTATTTTCTCCTCTGCTAAAAAAGAATTGACCTCGGAAGACTTTTTCAAGAGGGCTGTTAAGAAAATGGTCGGCAGTATACGTGATTCTGAAACTGTGAGTTTATATTATAAAATTGGGCTTATTTATTACTTTATAAAATGTCGCATGCATATTAAAATCCTTTAAACCATAAACTTGCAGAACTATAACTGTATTGTCTATGCCAAGATACACAAGATTCATCGAGAGCATGGCTGGGCATACCTTGCCTGCAAGAGGTGTGGATGTAGGGCCAAAGAAATTGAGAAAGGGCAAACATCATCGAGTGGTTCTAAGTTCAAAAAGCAACAGGTCTGGCATTGTAAGAAACACAAGGAAATCACTGCTGTTGGGATGAAGTATGCATGCTTTTGCTCTCTTTTACATTTTATACCTTTTCAAATGATTTGTTTTCATTTACTTTTATGGTAATATATAAACTCTACCTTTCAGAATGAAAGTCATAGTCCGTGTTATTGATGACACTGGATCTGCATCATTGGTGATGTTTGATGATATGATAGTGAAACTTTGTGGAGTAGAATGCTACGGTCTCATCAAGAAATATGGACCTGAAGTTGATGACTATTTTCCAGCTGAGCTTAATGTCATGGTTGGTAAAAAGTTGCTATTTCGCTTTGAATATACGAACTTCAACATAAGCAATAACAACCATGTTTACCAAGTGAAATTGATGTCGGATTAGGAGGCTATGATCAACACCTTTAAGAAGGATTTCATTACGGAGGTAATTTTATGGTTAAAAATTAAGCTATTCTTTTAATCAAATACCTAACAATACTGAAATGATTTATTAATTCCACATGCATATATTCTGATCTTATGAAATACACCTTCTTAGGAGGTTTGTGATGAGGTCCAAACTCCTGAACTGACTGCCACCAACATCAGCAAATTCAAAACTGTAGACAACATTCCATTTAACATGGAAGAAACACCCACTTCTGTTAAAGGAAATCAATCTTCTGTTGGTGATTCAGGCATTCAAGCTTCTGGTGGCGATACGAGCAGTTCTGGCAGTGCGAAGCGCACATTCATTGACTTGGATGATTATGAAGAAGAAGATGATGAAGCAAAAAAGTCAAAGAAGATGGTTGAAGTGAAAATTGAGCTTGAGGAGTGATTTCCTTAAAATTGTTATATCATTTTCACTTTTTTGTTTTTCCAATACTGTTTGTTTTCTTCAGTGTTCTTTAAGACATGTTTCATTTGCGTGATTTGCATTTTAGCTATGGTTTTTCCTAAGACTTTAACATATGTGTTTTTTTTGGTGTTGTTCTCCAAATAAACAAAGCCTTTGAATAAAGAGGATGATATATTCATGTTTTTTCTTTGCCTTCTTTATCAAATGTATATCATTTTAGCATAGATTTGTTAATCATCAAACTTATAGACCTTTTTAGCATATGTTTATTAATCATCAAAGTTATAGACGTAAACAAACATAAATTTGAACATTAGTTTATGATTTGGCTAAAAGTATATAACAACATTTAAATAAATTAACAACTTTATGGAACCATTTTAAGATAAAAAGGAATACGATGGCTTACATATGTTACAAAACAACTTTATGGAACCGTTTTAAGCTTATGCTTTATAACAATTAAATAAAAACTTATTCAACTCTTATAAAAACAGTTAGGCAAATCTTTTTTAACAATTCAACTGTTATACCAATTTAATCTAATACTAAAATATTAGTAACAAACTTCCAATTTTAAAGATTTGATAAATATATACATTTAAACTTTATTCCTATCCATATCATTTCCTCAAAACTCATTCTATCTAAACCCTATATATACTATCAACTCTAAACCAAATACATTTGCCTATATTATTTTCTAAACCTTCATTTAACAACATTACATGGCTGATCAACAACATAACTCATTAAAGGTAATCATACGTTTGAAAAACTATTCTGTTTATGCTAAATGCATCCTTATAACATAACACATATTTACTTAAAATATATTGTTGTATTTATCCTTCCCTAATTTCAGAAAATCAGCCAACTATATAAATTCATTAGTTTAGGCCCAATAATATTTGTAGTGTCTTTTGGTTAAC
Organism: Artemisia tridentata subsp. tridentata; assembly: GCA_021014915.2. NCBI lineage: Eukaryota > Viridiplantae > Streptophyta > Magnoliopsida > Asterales > Asteraceae > Artemisia > Artemisia tridentata. The sequence goes on from CP139509.1 coordinate 78,077,130, forward strand.
CAAAACGTATTTTATTTATGGAAAATCCTAAAAACATGGTAATTCAAATCTCTTATTAGTTATCATGAAGCGAAATAATAGTAAAGAAAAAAATCATATTGTCAATTAGCATATGAATCACATTGCTGAAAATTGTCATTTATATCACTTTTAGTTTTTCCAAATGAATAGGAAGAAGAGGATTCTTCAACCAAATCACTCACATAATGAACATCATGAAGGTTGTTTTATCATGCCTCAACATCTTAATGGAACTTTTGATGTACAACAACATCATCCGTCGACCAATATCTGCTCCAACAAAGTTTTAAATCACAGCATGTTGAATACACAAATTGATGATCATACTTCATTACAAAATGGTATGTTATTCAATATTCTTTAAGATACTTTTTCTTTGTTTGTGTGAACATTTGGTTTCTTTTTTATTTAAACAATATACCCTACTATAATTTTAACATACAACCCAATTATACTAGATCATCATGATACAAGAAAGAAGGGAAAGTCCGTTATGTTAGATAAACCATTGAACAACAAAGTTTTATCCTACACTGATTTGCCATACACGCAATTGGATCACTCTGTCACGCATAAGCAAGTACCCTATAACCAATATGATGTTGCTTCTCATGTTTCTGGATCAAATCATAACATGTTTGTAAATCAAACACCGATTCGTGCTACTCAAAATATTGGCTCAATCCCAATAACATGTAAGTCGTAAAATATAAATGATGGTCATGTAAAAAAAATATATCTCTTATTGTTGTAACATGTTTTATTACAGCTAATGCCAAGATTCATCATGTGCCGGCTAAAGTTAATGATAATGTTCTTAACTATCAGCCGATATACATCCCAACACCATCAAATGTTTTTAACCAACATGCTAATAACCATATACATAGATCTCCTCTATCAGATATCACACCAGGTAATTTTTAACTTTATTCCTGTTTCCATTTAGTCTTTCATTTTTTACTAAACCATTTTCATTTATATTCATACTAAGTGTAATATGTTTTGTAGGTAAAATGTCATCCATGAATCAAACATTTAGCAACTCAACTTATGGGAGTAAACAGTCAACAAACCAACCAAATGTTGCTCTTATAGCAGGATCGCAAAATATTATACCACTTAAAAGGAAGCCAGGACGCCCCCGTAAAAACCCTGTTGATACAGTAACTATATCCAATACAACTAAAGTTCGTAAGACAAAAGAGAATAGAAATCCTGCAATAACTAAAAGCCGAGTAGTGACACCGTCAAATGTAGTTTGCCCTGTTCCTACGACCCATTTGCAGCAATCTCCACTGTCCGACATTACATCAAGTAAATTTTCTCAATTACACTTTTTTTAATCATTATATAAATTTTTTAAATACATGTAATTTTATACGCATTTTACGTTTTATTAGGTACATTGTCTCGCTCAAACCAAACGGTAGCCACTTCACATAATGGGAAAGGTGGTCGACCCCGTAATGATCCAACATCACAGCCTGTTACCTCAAACACTATTAAATCAAGAGGAAGGCCTCGCAAACCAAAACAACCAACTGAACCGCCAATCAATGCAACTTATCCAGTTGATTCAAATCGCCAGTCATGTTCCACACAAGGTTAGATCCATTAACTTTTATGATTATAACAGTATTATAATTTGATGTGCATATATAACGGCTGCATAGTTGATAACCAAATATTTTTTTTAAACTGTCTCTCTTTAATAGATCATAATACAAGTAGTACCATACAACATGTTCAGAATACTCCTTTTACCAATTGCGTTGGATCTTCATCTCATACTTTCTACACACCTGAGTTACCACCTGCTATTAACACAAGTGACAACACATATACAAGTAAGTTTTGTTAATGTAAATTATATAATTTGTTTGCATTTCTATATATTTTCATCATATACAAGTTGTTTAACAAGAATTACACAATACAGTTGATGCATCAAAGATTAACCCACGTTCAAGATTCAAAAAACAAAACTCCTGTTCACTTTGACATTGGTGAGCTTAAATATTATTATCCGTTTACTATTTTTTCTCTTTATATGTTTCTTCATTCAACCAAATCCTAATGAGTATACGTATACATTAAATAGGTAGTCCTACTATTAGACAAAGAACTTCTGATACAGATGCCACCACCCTTCGAAAAGGCAAATCAGTCGCAAATATACCTCAAATTGATTTGTCTGATGAAGAATATGAAGATGAGCATGGCTATACTGAACGTATAGAAGGGATATCTAAAGGTAAACACGTGTTAACACTTTTATAGGCATACTATATATTAGTATCCTTAATTAAACAACCAACCTTTTTTTGGATTTAATCAGAGTATTTAGACCTTGGAGATCCGACTGAACAATGCGACAAATGTGGTGCATTGTTGTGGCTTCCCGAAAGTAAAAGAGGGTCTAACAACGCAAAAGATGCTGATGCATTTTCTATTTGTTGTGGTCGAGGAAAAGTTAAACTACCGGTGGCAAAGAATAGTCCTCCAACGTTGTTAACAAGCTTATTAAAAGGAGAACACCCAAAAAGTGACTCATTTATGGAGAACATACGACGTTACAACTCTATGTTTGCTTTCACATGGATGTCTGGTAAGCAAGATACTACGGTTAATACTGGACGAGGTCCATTTTGTTTTAGAATTCAAGGAGAAAACAATCATGTATTGGGAGATTTGTTACCAAAACCTGGTGAACCACCTAAGTTTGGACAGCTTTACATATATGATCCAGCCAATGAGGTTCAAAACCGCATTAATGTTGTTAGGTATGTCAAATTTTTCATACATTAAAGAAACCTATATTATACATTATCAGTATATATATTATAATAATAATTTTTTCCGTTTTCATTAGTTCAAGAGACAACGCATCTTCTTCCTCATCAAAAGACATAGACTGTTAACTCACAAAAGACATAAAAAATATGTTGGATCTAAACAACCCTTTGGTTCAGAAGTATAGGCATGCTGGTCTTAAATTAGCTGCTGGTGAGGCAAATGTTAAGATCAGGCTTTTAGGTAGACGTCCACATGATGGAAGGCAATATGACCTTCCAACATCAAACGAAGTTGCAGAACTAATCATTGGTGACTTTGCTTCTATGCCTGATGAAAGAGACATAATTGTGCACAAAAATAGTGGTAAACTTAAAACAATTAGCGAGTTGCACGTTTCATTCCTTCCATTACAGTATCCGCTATTGTTCCCGTACGCTAAAGATGGTTATCGTACGGACATTTATCACCAAGGTATTACTGATGATACACCAGACAGTAAAAAAAAGTATGACACTATGCGTGAATGGTTTGCTTACCGTCTTCAAGAACGGCCAAACGTGTATTCACCAATTTTGAATGGTAGAAGATTATTCCAACAATTTTTGGTTGACGCTTATACCATGGTTGAGGCTGAAAGGATGAGATATGTGCGTAGGGAAAACAAAGAACTTAGGTGTGAAACTTACTCAAGATTAGCACAAGCGGCAGAGTCAAACAACCAACAAAAAAAGAAACGTGGTACAAAAGTTATCTTACCGTCATCATACACCGGTAGTCCACGTTACATGTTGCAAAACTACATGGATGCCATGGCTATGTGCAAGTTTTATGGATACCCCGATTTGTTTATTACGTTTACATGTAATCCGAAATGGCCTGAAATTACAAGGTTTCTTCGAAAAAGGGGTCTAAAATCTGAAGACCGACCAGATGTTACAACGAGGGTATTTAAAATGAAGCTTGATCAATTGTTAAAGGATATAAAAGAGAAAAAAAAAATTGGACGTGTGCGAGCAGGTAACTTACAATCTATATAAAATATACATGATATATTTAACACTGCCCATATTGTCATTTGTCTTTATGTTATTAAAATCTATTTCTGTTTTCTATTGTTAAACAGAAGTATATACGATAGAGTTTCAGAAGTGTGGTTTGCCTCATTGCCATTTATGTGTATGGTTGGAATCCGGTGATAAGTTGAGGTTACCGGCTGATGTAGACAGGTGTATATCGGCTGAAATACCAGATAAAGAGGCAGACCTCGAGCTACACCAATTGGTTAAAGAATTTATGATGCACGGCCCATGTGGTCCCGAACATCCAAGTTGCCCGTGCATGGTTAAGAATAAGTGTTCTAAGAAATTCCCCAAGCACTTCAATGAGTCCACTTTCATTGATGAAAGTGGATATTGCATATACAAAAGGAGCGATAATGGCAGAACTGTTAGCAAACAAGGAGCTGAGCTTGACGGTGGCTTTGTTGTCCCCTACAACCCTACATTATTGAAGAGGTACCAAAACAAAACATTTTTTAATTTTATCGTTTATATTGTAATTCTTTTAACTATACTTATTTTTAGTTGTATCGTTTGTTGTCTATAAGGTACCAAGCTCACATCAACGTAGAATATTGCAATCAATTTGGATCAATCAAATACCTTTTTAAGTATATTAATAAGGGTCCGGATAGAGTTACTGCGGCTTTGGAAGATGAAGAAACAGATGAGATTAAGGATTACTTAGACTGTCGGTACCTATCTTCATGTGAGGCTGCATGGAGGATTTTTAGGTTTGATATACATCATAGGTCACCCGCTGTTGAACGCTTACCTTTTCACCTCCCAAACCAGCAATCTGTCATTTTTGATCCCTCTGAAAGCATCGACTTTCAACTTGATAAGGTTTCATCAAACACTTCCAAGTTCTTAGCTTGGATGGATTTACATAAAACTGATGTCGAAGCGAGAAAGTTGTTGTATGTGGAAATCCCAAAATTCTATGTTTGGAATAAAAATGACAAAATTTGGACTAAAAGAAAGTAAGGTAAAATTTCATTTTTAAACAATCATATTATTCAATGTCTCACATAATTTAAATAGGTATGCTAGTGATGCGCGTGATGTGTCGTTGCGGTTTAGCAGTTTTAATGCCTACTCAAGTTTTAAATTTATATTTAGCCGACTTATCAATAACACACACACTTAACGAGCAGTGTACCCGGTCAGTATGAAGATAATGGTAAGTAGAGTGTCGATCACTAAGAGTGGAACGTATAATCTCGTTAATCTAATCAGTATTTTAATATCCTAACGCAAGGGGGTTTCAGCCTGAGAGACTGGCACAGTTTTGTTTGCAATTAAATAATAAAATAAACAAATAGGCACGAATCAGCAAGTAGCACACACGTACACAGATAGATACTAGAGACAATAAGAGGGCTGTCCTTATGATTAAGTAGATTGTCACTTGTTTTATTGATAGCTTTATATGAAGTGTATGTAATTAACCCTTTCTCGTTGGTCCTATTCTTATCGGCGAGTAAACCTTTAATGACGACTTATGTCTAAAAGTTATTCCTAAGTGATCAATTTAGAAACAACCGTGGGAGCCACACCTTGTCCCGCAGTCGGGTGCCCGCAAGCCACTAATAAACACAGAGGTGGTCAATGCACTAATAAGTAGTAACCAAAGACATCAACATATAAACTTTAATTGATGGGAAAGCAAGTATTAAAGGGAGTGCAATCTTTCCGTTGTCACATTACACAAGCCACCAATCCTGATGAATTAAAGTTTGCTAAAACAATAAAACAAAACTACTTAATGAATTAAATACATGCAGCACCTTCTTACAGCTCTTGTATCTTCGATTTGGGTGTGTCTTGTGCTGCCTCTTGACTGAATTCGTCCTTCTCTTCTGTTCGGTCTTTAGGTTTTCGAACTTCCGAATCTCTTTAATGCGTCTGGTCTACGGGGTATTTATAGTTTGTGTCTGAGGGAAGATGCGGCGCATCTACTTAAGTAGATGCGGCGTATGTACGTAACTTCGCGTGGGGTCCAAGATTATAATATTCAGGAATATTCGTACACCGCCAGAAGATGCGGCGTAACTCCATGATTAGATGCGGCGCATGTCCTCTTGTATCTTGGATCGTATCTGGTGATATCTTGATAGAGATGCGGCGCATGTTGATAGTGAGATGCGGCGCATCTGGAGCAGATTAGTCTTGATCTTCTTCATTTCAGTGGACTCTTCACTTTATGCACGTTTTGCTCCATTATTAGTCCAAAATCGCCAAGTTTCACCAAATGCTTGTTTTTACCTGAGAATTACAAAAGTAAACGATTAAGTATCAATCCTCATACATAATATAGTAAAACAAGTCAAATTAATAGGATAAATGATAGTAATAAAATGTACTTATTTGAGTTCATCAAATATCCCCCCACTTGAACTTTACTTGTCCCCAAGTAAACCTTAGATTAAATCTCATGAAAATGTATCCTAAAAGATGTTAGGATTTATTTTTATATTTAAGCATGTATTCGTTTATTTCGTAATCACACAACTAAACACTTAACGAATTAGAAGTAAAATAAAATAAGTCGATAAAAGCAAATCTAATCGTTTAACTGTCCAGTCGCGACGAATATTCTATCATAAGCTTGGCAAGTATACACATCTCCACCACTAAAGCTAAGGAATAACAAGTCTAAAGCGGTAAAAAGGGTTTTTAGGCTTAAGGGTTAATTATTCTCTTTTCTATCGATCTCAAATTCCAGAAAAGGCGACAAAATCACAAATACATGATCGAATCCACGAACACGATACTTGCAATTGCTCAAATCCTTAACTCGAATAGGCTAAAGATAGGTCCAAACTTCACCAATAATAATATATCAAAAAGGGCGACAAAATCATAAATACATAGCCGAATCCACGACTACGATACTTAAGATTGCTCAAATCCCTAATCTCAATAAATCAAAGGTTTGGTTGGATAAAGAATAATAAAGGGTATGGATAACATTTGGGATATAAATTGGTGTAAAAATAAAAAATAAACAAAACAAATAAATTAAAATCCTAAGTGTGGTTAATCACTATCCCAACCATCCCATGAATAAGACTCATATCATTGAATAACTCACGCTTTAACACTTGAAACACACGCTTTAGGTAGACACGAATTATACTCAACAAAATCTTAATCAAAGAATAAACCTTAATTGGCGTTCCCATAACTGCCAATTCCCATTCAATCCATAGATATAATACAACAAATAGTGGTGATATCGACCACTTACATAACTTTACATCGTTGGCTTAAAATAAACATCCAACTCTTTTTTCTTTCTTTTTCTTTTCTCTTTTTTTTTTTTTTTTTTTTTTTTTTTTTTTTTTTTTTTTTTTGAAACATAAACATAGATGTGTAAAATTTCACCACATCACTATAACTTTCTTTCCGGATAATTTTTATTCATACTTTTCATACTTTCAGAAATAACGCTAATAGTGAAAGTAGTAAACACACGAAAAATAAACTCTAAAATATACAATATTTACTTTCACTCCAATTGCATTGTGCAATTTCCCGACCTAACCAAAGATAATGAATTACGCACGCGAACACAGGTAATGTAAGGAAACACACTCTGCCTATAGCAATTAACCAACCACGGATTCTAATCTACAGGGTAGGCTAAGGTTTAAGGGTGTAACGAAACATTTTAAACATAGGTGTAAGAAACGAAAGGAATGGCTCTGAGGGTTTTTCTAGGGGTATCTTACTCTAAAAATGAGAGTAAACAAAGGGTTTATACGGGAGTTAACTAACCAGTGTAGTTAGTTAATAACACATAACATTTATAGGCTTTTTGGGTGTAATCCTAGAAATTTACCAATTTAGACAAGTCATTCCAATTAAATAAATAATACTCATTATGGTGGTCTCGAATAGTATACAAGCCAAGTTCTAAAGTTTACAAGTCACCGGCACACTCATAGATTTGTGAATTTTGGAAAAATCACAATTTTTGAAAATAACGTCATGTGTGCAGTTATGCAACTTAGATCTTAAACAAAAACATGCTAAAAAAAAAAAATTTAAGTTTGATATATTAAGCACATTTTAAGCATAATTTTTGAAAAAGTTTAGGACAAGTAATTGTTAAGTGTTCTAATTCTCCTATCCCCCCACTTAAGTTAAACAACGTCCTCGTTGTTTGTATAAAAGGTTAAAAACTGGAAAATAAAAAGAATTAGAACAGAAAAACTCCCCTGAGATTTGCTCGGTATGATCCTCCATTAGTGTAAGAGCAAAAATCATCTTTCTTGTGGATTAGAACGTTAAAGCTTCATACTTGATGTATCCACAGAAAATCCAGGAAACTATAATACCACCAACACTTTTAAAACACACCTAAGATAAGAAAGGTTCAACTTGCATAACACATTAGTAGTTAGGTAAAATAAAACTTAAAAATTAAAACTGAAAATCATCAGGTCAGTCGATGCGCCGTATCTTATTGAAGAAGATACGCCGTATCGAGCCTGGAATAAATACGGATCAGAATAAAGATGCGCCGCATCCTTAACCAGGGATGCGCCGCATTAAAATAAACTGATAAATAGTTTTAAAGTCGAAAAATAAAAAATGCAGAAAAATAAAATAAGATATGACCATTGCAGAGGATGCGTCGCATCTCAGGACTGAGATGCGCCGTATCTTCGTGCGGCCTGGACTGAAAATAAAACAAAATAAAGGATAGGATGCGTCGCATCTGTTTAAGCAGATACGGCGCATGTAGTAACCAAACAGACTGTTAACAGTCTGTTGCAAAAATGACTTGTTCCACGGTCTAATCTCATACGTCCTCTCGTACTCTCGTGCTGAACTTAATGCCAGTCTTCGTCAAACATAACAAGAAATATAAACTGAAACATTAAACATAAGCATAAGAATAACGATAAGTACAATCCAAAAAAAATAATAATAATGTGTGGAACAATATCAGTAAAACAAAAGGGTAAGATCATGGGTGAGAGGTGTCGTCCGGATGGGTCCCAGAAGTGCTGGCTCCATCAGTCCTCTGGCGGACTCTGCGCTCGTACGTACGTGCTACTCCCGTAACCTCAGTACCATCAGGACGGGTGTGGGTGATACCCTGATGCTCTAATAGTCTGCTCACACTCCTGACCACCCACTCTAAGTCTCTCCTCAGTATCATCACCTCTCCCTCGACTGCGTCGAGTCTCTGAATCACGGTGCGTGGGGGTACTGGTGCCTGTGGCACCTCCTCGTCGGCAGGAGCAGCAGCCGGAGGATCCTGAGGTCCTCCCTGCTCCGCCTCCGCCCCTGCAGCTCTGGCGGGCCCTAATGCTGCCCAAAAGTGGCCCCCAGCAGCCACCTGGCAGATCGCCAGTCTAACCAAATAGTCCCTATCAATAACTGGGAGACGAGCCACCACAACCTCCAGCCCCGCTGGAATCTCTGCTCCAATAACTCCAAAATGGCGGGCCAGCCTCGAAACAAAATGCCCGCCAGTCATGTGGCTCCTCCGATCTCTCCCAGCAGCTGATCGGTGGAGGTAGTGTGCCAAAAAGTGGGGGATGTTCACCGGCATCCCCTCATCCATGCTCCTAAGTAGGAAGAGGTCCAGAGTGGTCACCTTTTCAGGTGACTGACCCCTCCCAGCAATAGTAAGTGCAATCAGCCTGTGACACAGCCTCCTCATCGGCTCCCTGATCAAAGTATATGAGGGGGTGGAAGTAGTGATGTCGCCCCCCGAAGAAATCCTGAACCAGTAATCACTGAATACCCCTCTGTCAGGGACAACCCGTAAACTCTCAGCCCAGTACCTGGCAAACCCAGCAGATCCAAGCTCCTCCTCAGTGTGTAGACCCAAGGCTAAAATAAACTGCCTCATCGACATCTGCCTGTGCACACCTCCTAACCTGAACACCAGAGTGTCAGCTGTATCAATCTCCACATCCGTCTCTCTGTAATGAATAGTGCTAAAGAACTCCAGCATGAGCTCCCTAATCAGAGGCTCGTCAACCCTAAACAGTCGCTCCCAAGCACTAGACCTGAACTCCACCTCATCATCACCTCCAACAACAACCATCTCCATACGACGCTGTAAGCTCGCAGCTGCATGTCCACCACCGATCAATCCCACGTCGTCAAAATTCAGAACCTGGACTCTAAATATTTTCTTGAAGTAAACTGAGTCAAGCCTATGCAAATAATCCTCTAGAGTGCCATCAGTAAGTCCCATGTTCTCGAATCGTAACCATTGGTGCCTTTGTGCGATATCTGGTAGTGTCATCTGAAATAAACATTCAAAGTCAGCAAACAGTCTGCAAGTAAGGTAGATACGGCGCATTTGATTAAATCAATGCGGCGTATCTGTATAAAGTATAAGAGATGCGGTGCAAGACAACAGATACGGCGTATTGAGATGCGTCGTATCTAGATTAATCAATACGGCGTATCTAAAAGTTTATCAATTTTGAAATAGGTCGTTACGCCGCATTAATCAACCCAGATGCGCCGCATCTAAAAGCATATCAGCATAAAATAAAGGGTTAGGCACGTTTTTCAAGAATCCGTATCCGTGACGTAAACTTCCACTAAATATCACAGTATAATATTCTCCTTATATCAGTTCGATCAACCACAGCTAATTTACCTTCCCGCTAAATATTCAAAATCAAACCCAAAACCTAAATTTTCGGTCGATTCAATTAGTGCCAAATTCGATGTCCGAATCTAAAATTAACTTAGGGGAAATAATTAATTCCAAGTTCTAATCATATCCCTATATCGTTTAAGCGCGAATCGATTCAATCCTATAAACCCTAATTTTCGTATTAATCAAAATTAAATCGAAATGTAACAATTACCTTAGTATTTGTGATTAGGAGAAGGTTTAATGCTCGGATTAAAGGCGGATTGAAGAAAGATGATCGGATTTTGAGTATAATTTTAGTGCGTGTTCTTAACTGTGTGTATTTATGCGGCGTATTCCCGTCGTATTTATAAGGCGACACGATGCGCCGTATTAGAAAATTGGGATGCGCCGTATCTATTTAATTCCGTTGACTAGTCAATAAGTCCTAGTTGGTCAGGGATACGGCGCTTTGGATATTTAGATCCGCCGTATCTCTATGTTAGTTAACGAAATTTAAATGAAGAACGTACCTTGGCCTCCGCAACACAGTTCCTTATACATCAAATTTGGGTAAAAACGGCACACCATATAGATGAATTCAAAATAAGAGTAATAGGCATAAACGTTTCATTAATAATCGTAATCTTATTGTTTAGTGGATAAGGATTTATTCCGAGGTTAGGAACAAATATCGTTTTTGAGCATACAAAATTAAGATTACGAATTGAATCAGACGTATAATAAGGATAATAAAACTGAGATCATAGTGTAGAGAACTTTCCTTTGGGCAGTTGAATTATCGTAGAGTTTACCTGGGATTCTATTTCAAGAATTAAAGAAGTTCAATGTTACCAGTACTGAGTTATCCTCCACTCGTGTCGTCTTATGTTCGGTCACTTCAGCTAGCGTCTCTTGGTTTGGTTCAGAATGTAATCCTTCTTGGTGATGCTTGAGTCATCATTTGTCCTGAAAATAAACAACTTGCACACGAGAGTAGCGGACCGATCAAAGTAAATATCAAAAATCAACTATATTTATCAAATTATATTCGTCGTATTAACAAAGGTTAATGCGCCGTATTTTCGTTACGTTTAAAAATAAAAGATTTTTGATTCAGTAAGATGCGCCGTATCGACGGAAATCGATACGCCGTATTTGTTTAATAATTCGCAAACTGTTTTTAATTAAAATAATAGATACGCCGTATCTTCAAAAGAAGATGCGTCGTATGGCGTTAATGTTTTAGAAAAAATTTTATCAAAACAGATACGCCGTATCTACAAAAGCAGATGCGTCGTATTATTTTATCGCATAGAAAAAAATTTTCTTATTAAAAACAGATACGCCGTATCTTGGGGAAAAGATGCGTCGTATCGAATTAATTAAACGCGTTGTATATAAAAATTAAACGCAATACGCCGTATCTGAGAGATCAGATGCGCCGTATCGTTTGATTTAGCACAGTACAACGATAGCAGAACAGAAAAATACGAAAAATAAAAATAAAAATAAAACACACGAAACAAAAAATAAAACACACAAAAATAAAAACAAAAGCAAACAAATAACACACAATACAACAAATATGCAAAATAGTACAATGATGCAATTAATCTAATAAAAAGAAAAACCTAATTAAAATACTAATCAAATTAACAGAAAATAACAATTCACTCCCCGGCAGCGGCGCCAAAAACTTGATGCGCGTGATGTGTCGTTGCGGTTTAGCAGTTTTAATGCCTACTCAAGTTTTAAATTTATATTTAGCCGACTTATCAATAACACACACACTTAACGAGCAGTGTACCCGGTCAGTATGAAGATAATGGTAAGTAGAGTGTCGATCACTAAGAGTGGAACGTATAATCTCGTTAATCTAATCAGTATTTTAATATCCTAACGCAAGGGGGTTTCAGCCTGAGAGACTGGCACAGTTTTGTTTGCAATTAAATAATAAAATAAACAAATAGGCACGAATCAGCAAGTAGCACACACGTACACAGATAGATACTAGAGACAATAAGAGGGCTGTCCTTATGATTAAGTAGATTGTCACTTGTTTTATTGATAGCTTTATATGAAGTGTATGTAATTAACCCTTTCTCGTTGGTCCTATTCTTATCGGCGAGTAAACCCTTAATGACGACTTATGTCTAAAAGTTATTCCTAAGTGATCAATTTAGAAACAACCGTGGGAGCCACACCTTGTCCCGCAGTCGGGTGCCCGCAAGCCACTAATAAACACAGAGGTGGTCAATGCACTAATAAGTAGTAACCAAAGACATCAACATATAAACTTTAATTGATGGGAAAGCAAGTATTAAAGGGAGTGCAATCTTTCCGTTGTCACATTACACAAGCCACCAATCCTGATGAATTAAAGTTTGCTAAAACAATAAAACAAAACTACTTAATGAATTAAATACATGCAGCACCTTCTTACAGCTCTTGTATCTTCGATTTGGGTGTGTCTTGTGCTGCCTCTTGACTGAATTCGTCCTTCTCTTCTGTTCGGTCTTTAGGTTTTCGAACTTCCGAATCTCTTTAATGCGTCTGGTCTACGGGGTATTTATAGTTTGTGTCTGAGGGAAGATGCGGCGCATCTACTTAAGTAGATGCGGCGTATGTACGTAACTTCGCGTGGGGTCCAAGATTATAATATTCAGGAATATTCGTACACCGCCAGAAGATGCGGCGTAACTCCATGATTAGATGCGGCGCATGTCCTCTTGTATCTTGGATCGTATCTGGTGATATCTTGATAGAGATGCGGCGCATGTTGATAGTGAGATGCGGCGCATCTGGAGCAGATTAGTCTTGATCTTCTTCATTTCAGTGGACTCTTCACTTTATGCACGTTTTGCTCCATTATTAGTCCAAAATCGCCAAGTTTCACCAAATGCTTGTTTTTACCTGAGAATTACAAAAGTAAACGATTAAGTATCAATCCTCATACATAATATAGTAAAACAAGTCAAATTAATAGGATAAATGATAGTAATAAAATGTACTTATTTGAGTTCATCAGCTAGTCTTAGCAGCCATAAGTTTTAACAGCCATATCTTTTGATTAAATAGGTAAAAGCATTGGACGGATTCATCATGTTCCTGTTTCTTGGGGCGAGGTGTTTTATCTACGAAGGCTGTTAAACCATGTCAGAGGTCCTCAAGAGTGGGAAGACTTTAGGGAGTTTGATGATGTAGTTTATCCTACATGTAAAGATGCATGTTATGCCCGTGGATTGTTGGATGAGGACAAGGAATATATCGATGGATTGATTGAAGCAAGTGAATGGGGAATGGGAGATTACTTACGAAATTATTTTGTAAGTTTAATATTAACCGACAGTATGTCCCGGCCTGAGGTTGTATTGGAGAAGACATGGGGTCTTTTAGCTGATGATGTGTTAGAATTAGAAAAGAGAAAACTAAATCATCCAGGTATTTAATCATTTGTATTCTTCATAATAACATACATGTTTGATCATTTTAATACGTTTATATTAAATAACATATTGTCTCTTGGTTGCAGATCTTCAACTAACGGATACACAGCGATACAATATTTGTTTAACGTACATTGAGGAAAAGCTGCTAAGTTGCGGTAAGAGTCTTAAAAATATAGTCAATATGCCTTACCCAAATGATGAGTTTACAATGGAAGGTTACAACTGGTTGATTTATGATGAATTGGATTATAAAATACCGGAACTCATTATCCAACAAGAAATCCTTTTCAACAGTTTAACCAATGAGCAGAAAGGGATTTATGAAACTATTATTGATGCATGCAACAATAATAGCGGAGGCATGTTTTTTTTATATGGTTACGGAGGCACCGGTAAGACTTTTTTGTACAAGACGTTGACTGCAGCTTTAAGGTCTAAAGGTAAGATTGTTTTAAATGTTGCATCGAGTGGTATTGCATCCCTTTTGCTTGAGGGTGGAAGAACAGCCCATTCTCGGTTTGCTATCCCTATAAATATTGTTGAAGATTCTATGTGTACTATTAAAGCTGACGGAGACCTTGCTGATTTGATAAGGGAGACAAAGTTAATAATATGGGACGAAGCTCCGATGATTAATAAACTTGCTTTTGAAGCTTTTGACAGAACATTAAGAGACATATGTTCAGGTGATTACAACACTGATTCTGACAATGTGTTTGGTGGTAAAGTAGTTGTCTTTGGGGGAGATTTTCGCCAAATACTTCCTGTCATTCCAAACGGTTCTAGGCAAGACGTTGTACACGCTTCACTTAACAAGTCTTATTTATGGAAGCATTGCACAGTTCTAAAGCTTACACAAAACATGAGGCTTCGTGTGGGGTCCAATCCAAATGATGCAGCAGAAATAAATGAGTTCGCTGAATGGATTTTGAATATAGGCGAGGGGAAAATAGGTGCAAAAAATGACGGTCATGTGGAGGTAGAATTCCCAGAAGAAATGCTAATTCCTGATTCTGATGATCACGTGGGCGCTATTATAAAAGATACATACGACAATTGGGAGGATAATTTGTGGGATCCGTTATATTTTCAAGATCGAGCTATTCTTGCTCACACACACGAACAGGTTGACAAAATTAATGACCGAATGATGTCCCAATTGCAAGGTAGGGAGAAGGTTTGTTATAGTTCAGGTTCTGTGTCAGATATAGATGTGGATTTCAATTACGACGAGTCGCTGTACACAACAGAATTCTTAAATACAATAAGAATGTCTGGTATTCCACATCATAAGTTACTTTTGAAGGTTGGTGCTCCAATAATGTGTTTGCGCAACATAGACCAAAGAGGTGGTCTTTGTAATGGTACAAGGTTACAAATAGTTAGAATGGGGGTAAATAACATCGAGGCAAAGATCATATCTGGTGGTAAATTAGGAATGGTAGTCGCTATTCCTCGCATGAATATTAGCCCTTCCTATAAGAAAATGCTTTTTCAGCTTAACAGGAGACAATTCCCGATATCTATTTGTTTTGCCATGACAATTAACAAAAGTCAAGGGCAAACATTATCTAAGGTGGGACTATACTTGGAACGACCGGTATTTTCGCACGGACAACTATATGTAGCCGTATCAAGGGTAAAGAGCAAGAAGGGCCTCAAACTATTATGTTGTGACACTGATGGGAACCATTGCAATCACACAACAAACGTTGTGTACAAAGAAATCCTTAATCGTCTTTGATTTTTTTCCATTTTTTTGTTTGATCGTGTTATCTTTTAAACAATACATTCAAGGTTATTTATTTTATACCTTTTTATTCTTCAATGTTGAGGTAAATACTCGTACTAGGTTCGTTGAGGCCTTTCCCTTATGAACCGAGTGAGACCCTGCAAACAAAGATAAACCCGTTAGCCTCGTCCCGGGTTTTATCCCAAGACCAAGCTCCGGTGCAAGGATAAGTATTTATCCGGATTGGAGTAAATGTAGAGTATGTAGGTGAGTAATAAATATGGGTGAAAGTAGTTGGTTCGAGTATTGAATGCGCTGGGGTATTTATAGTGTACCAGCCACTTGTTACCTGCTGTGCCTGGGGGCGTGTATCCGGTACGTGAACAGTTGCTGTACCTGGGAGAATGGATCTGGTACATGAACAGTTGCTGTTCCTGGGAGAATGGATCTGGTACATGAACAGTTGCTGTAGGCGGTGCACTGCTCATGTACTTATCGTACCATTCCATTAAATGCTTTAAGCGGTGCACTATTCATGTACTTGCCGTACCATTCCATTAAATGCTTTAAGCGGTGCACTATTCATGTACTTGCCGTACCATTCCATTAAATGCTATAGGCGGTGCACTATTCATGTACTTGCCGTCCTGGTCTATTACTTATTTATTATTGTTATTGCGTTCCGGGCCGGATGATTTTGAATGGAGTTCGTCCGGTTTGATCCATCCGGAATGGGTCATCCGGACACCTACACGAACATGTCCCCCCCCCAAGTATTGTATCTTTGGTTTCCGAATCAAAGGTGCAATATAAAACAAAGATAACCGAAAACAGGCTACTGTATGAGCCGGACAAACGTAATTAATGCGAAGAGGGATGATGAATATGCCATGAGTCATACCTTGGTTATCGTGCGGCCCGACACGTGTTACGGCGTATTCCATTCAACGGTTAAGATGCGTGGATTAGCATGATTTGACGTTTCGTCTTATTATCTTTCCGCCTATAAATAGGGGTGGTGAATCTCATTTTTTACCACTTCTATATTTTTCACTGCTTCATTCCGAGCTCTCTGCGAACTTCCCTTCCGTCTTTCAGGTGCGTTCATCTTCCTTGTTAGTTTTAGATTTTCTTTCGTCCCATTCGGCCTTTCAAGACATGTCGGACGATCATCTTCCACCGGATAACCAAGAAGGTACTAGCGGTACTACTTACTTTCCGAAACTTGATATGCATATCCATACATCGGTTATGAATGAAGCCCAAGTGAGCTGGGCTGCTAAGACTTACGGTATTCCTCTAGACCTGCACCCACGAGTGCCTCCGGCCGGGATGACGATGATCCAGGTTCCGAACGATAGTTTGGGTTTATATCTTCATTTTTTCAAACAGGGGGGTTTTAGGATTCCGGTTTCTACGTTTCTATTGGGGGTGTTGAATCATTTTAGAGTTCACATTGCTCAGTTGGTGCCGCTTGGGGTGAACCGGACGACCATGTTCGAGATGTATTGCCGGTCGCTTGGTATAGACCCTACCGTTATTTTGTTCAGGGTTTTTTACAAACTTTGCAAACAAGGCCACTGGTTCTCCTTCCAGGCTCGGACGGGCAGGAATTATAAACCCTGTTTTAAGGAGATTCAGTCCAGCCTTAAAAATTGGAAAAATCAATTCTTTTTGGTTGATCGGAGGGCAATTCCTATTGCTATGCCATGGCGGGATGTAGATTCTAATATCAGTGATCCTGCTCCTTCTGCCGGGTCTTATGATGTGGGTGCTGTTGCTAGGCTTCGTGAGGTGGTCATTCCCCTTCACAAGCCTGAGCCCAGTATTTTATATGCCGCTGGACTTAGCAATGTGTGGAAACACGCCGGACGGCATCCTGTCTTGAAGGGTCCGGAGGGCAATGGTAATATGACCCTAATCGTATTTTGCCCCTCTTTTTTTTATATTTCTAACTCTTCTTATCTTATACTTTTGTGCATTGTTCTTCCCCTTTTTGTTACAGTTGTTACTATGTCGGAGCTTCTTCGCTTCCCGTCCTTTGCCGGCTGTAAGGTCACTCCCGGGCCGCCTCTCGCTGAAGGGGAAAACCGTGTGACCTATACTTCCCCTCCGGCCCCCAACAATGAAGCGATCCCCCCTAAGACCAGACACATGGAAGCGGTGGAAACACCTGATCCGGACGTGGTTGTCGCCCGGTCGCGCAAAGAGGCTCAGGCGCATGCCAAGGGAGCCGAGGGCGAGGGTGTCTCGAAAAAGAGACGTGTTGCAGCTGCGGGGTCTCGTGCTGCTAAGAAGAGAAGGAATACTGAAGAGCTTGTTGATCAA
Organism: Artemisia tridentata subsp. tridentata; assembly: GCA_021014915.2. Lineage (NCBI taxonomy): Eukaryota > Viridiplantae > Streptophyta > Magnoliopsida > Asterales > Asteraceae > Artemisia > Artemisia tridentata. Next base: position 78,095,139 of record CP139509.1, read on the forward strand.
GACGTTAGTTCAACTCATGTTTCGTCTCCCAATCCTTTGAATCAATCTTCTCCGGTCAACCCTGCTTTTCAGTCCGGGCCTTCTCATCCTGATGGGCAAGAGAATGAAGATGTTGGTGATCCACATCATAGTGAGGAATCTGAATCTCCTCAAGCCAGCCAAAGGTCTCTTTCTTTGGAGCGTGAGCCAAACCGCTCGGCCACCCATACTGGTTAGTCTTATGCTTTTCTCCCTCTGTTTATTTTTATTAAGGCCGGAGTGTTGATTTTATTTTTCTTGTAGTTCATGCTTCCGGTGTAGTGACGCAGTTTGTTGACTTGACTGCCGACCGCCTTGGAGCGGATGAAGGTGAGTGATTTCGTATACCGTTCATCTTATCCTTATCTTTAGTTTTTTGCTTACACATATTTTTTTCTTTTTCTTTTTAGGCACTTCCGGTGGGCGTCATGGGGATAATGTTTTTACTCCCCAGTGGGGGCTTACCGATAGCTGTCGAATGAATAATATTGTGAACTGCAGGGATATGCTCAAAAATTTGTTCACCCCGGCTGACCAAGATTTTTACTTTTATGGGATGTCTGATGAGGTAGCTGTCAAGCGGTCCTATCGGTCACTGGGGACGTGTATGCTAGAACAAGCTAACGTTCTGATGCGGTTTGAGTCTTTGTCCGAGCAGTATGCTGATCTTTCCTACAAGCATCAATCTTGCCAGGATGTGGAAGCCCGGTTCAAAGAATGTAAGCAAGAGCTGCTGGGGGTTAGAGCCGAGAGAAATTCTGCGGTTGACCGGGTTGATGAGCTTGAGCAGGAAAGGTTGAACCTGGTTAGAGTTGGGGTTGAGCAGGCTGCAAAGATTAGGGACTTGGAGGCCAAACTTGCTGGGTCAGAGAGCTTGTGTATAAAGCTGGTCAAGGAGAGAGAAGATTTAGCTGTGGCATGTGGGCAGGGAGAGATCGCTAGGCACCGTTTGGTCCGTGAGTATTTCCCTACGTTCGTTCGGCGTCTACTTCAGAGCGAAGAATACAAACGGAGTTTGGCTGGGCCGTTCAATACGGCTATTGCTGCCGGCTGGCTACAGGGGGTTCAAGAAGGCCGTTCTGCTGAGGCCATACAAGCTATTCTTGATGCCTCTACTGGATTTGATCTTGGGGCCGGGGCTAAACTTTACCCAGACTATGATGCCTTGTTTGACAAGCGGTACTCTTATGTTGACAAAATCTCCCGTGCTTATAACAAGAGTCTGGCTGATCTACAGAATCTGCTTCCGGATGAAACCCCTCCAACTCCCGGTCAAGGTGGTTCAGGCTCTGCGCAGCCTTAGAGTTGTAATAACTTAGTTTTTGAACAGTTTAGAATGTTTTGTTTTAAGATAAATGGTGCTTTTTTGTAACCGTCTGTTGCGCCCCATTGCCCGAGCGGCAATTTTGCTTTGTATGGATATTTGGATCATTCAAGCTTATGTTATGCTGACCTGTCTTTCTTTTATCTATATATATATTTTTTTTTATATTATTATTACCCGCTTAATGTGTTTGTTTAAGGTTGTTTGTGTGTTTTTTGCATTTCGTACTCATGCGGTGAATAGCACCTTTCAAATGGCATAACCGTTCGGTGAACAGCACCTGGGTTCTTCCCTTGTGAATAGCACAATTGGGGTATGATAACCGTTCGGTGAACAGCACCTGGGTTCTTCCCTTGTGAATAGCACAATTGGGGTATAATAACCGTTCGGTGAACAGCACCTGGGTTCTTCCCTTGTGAATAGCACAATTGGGGTATAATAACCGTTCGGTGAACAGCACCTGGGTTCTTCCCTTGTGAATAGCACAATTGGGGTATAATAACCGTTCGGTGAACAGCACCTGGGTTAGGAATAGTAGACATTGACTACACATCGACGGAGGTAGCTAGCCGTCCGCCGGAGTCATTATTAACTTATGTCTTACATGATTTTGCGGGAAAATTGCTGTCATTCCAACCGGAATGTAGCGTTCATTTCATTTCACATTAAATATTTAAGATTACATTTGTTTACATATAGCACCGCCTTAAATTCATAGCGTTCCATGTGCGTGGAACTTCCCTTTCATCTAGTGTCATAAGTTTGTATGAGCCATTCTGGAAGGCTTCAATCACTTGATATGGTCCTTCCCATGTAGGTCCCAGCTTTCCCAAGTTTTCTACTCTGCTGGCCTCGTTCTTTCGATACACAAATTCCCCGACCTTAAATGATGCCGGACGGACTCTTTTGTTGTAGTATTGTTCCACTTTGGATTTGTACTTTGCTTCTTTGATGGCTGCCGCTTCGCGCCTTTCCTGTAGTATGTCCAGGTTTAGACGCATTTCGTCTTCGTTCATTCCTTCCTGGACCATCATGGTTCTGTGAGTCGGCATTCCGATTTCTGCAGGAATTACTGCCTCGCTTCCATATGTTAGGCTGAACGGCGTCTCACCGTTGCTTGTTTTCAAAGATGTTCGGTGAGCCCATAAGACATTGGGTAATTCGTCTACCCATCCGGCCCTTTCTCTTCCCAAACGTGTTTTGATGCCCTTCATGAGACTCTTGTTGGCTCCTTCCACAAGCCCATTTGCTTGTGCATGAGCTACCGCTGTATTTATCTGTGTTATTTTTAGTTTTTGACACCAAGTTTTGAACGGATCCTTGACAAAGTTTGTTCCGTTGTCCGTCACGATGATGGATGGAAGACCATATCGGCATACTATGTTGTCCCACACAAATTTGATAACCTCTTTGCCGGTGGTTCTGGCTAAAGGTTTTGCCTCAATCCATTTGGTAAAGTAGTCGATTGCTACTATGACAAATTGGACTTTTCCCGGGGCCGCCGGGAGTGGACCGAGGACATCCATCCCCCATTGGTAAAACGGCCAAGGTGCCATGATAGATGTCATTATGTTCTTGGGGAGTTTCGGCACCGGTGAGTGTATCTGGCAGGAGTCACATTTCCTTATTTCGTCCCTTGCGTCTTGGTGCATAGTGGGCCAGTAATATCCTTGTCGGATTGCCTTTGCTACGACCGACCGAGGTCCTGAATGCATTCCGCATGCTCCCATGTGTAATTCCCGGATGACATAGTTTGCCTGCAAGGGTCCTACGCACCTTAGCATAGGCATGAGATAGGATTTTTTGAAAAGTACGTCGCCCTCCATGACGTATTGACTTATTTTCATTCGGAGGGCTCTAGCGTCGTTCTTGTCGTCCGGCCATTTCCCTTCTTGGAGACACCTTACTATTGGTGTCATCCAATTATCTTCCTCTTCTTCTACTACTGTGCTGACCGCTGTTGTTTCTATAGATGGTTTGCCCAGAATTTCAACAAGGATTTCTTTGGTTAGGTGGTTGAAGGCGACGGATGCTAGTTTGCTCAGTATGTCTGCTTTCTGGTTTTGGTTCCGAGGTATGTTTGCTATTCGGAATTTCTGGAAGTAGGTTATGTTGCGTTTTGCTTCGGCTAAGTATTTTGTCATGTGATCCGTGTAAGCTACAAATTCACCATTTATCTGCCGTGCTACTAATTGAGAATCAACCTTTACGGAGAGAGCGGATACTTTCATCTCTTTCGCTATTCTTAATCCAGCGAGCAATGCCTCGTATTCCGCTTGGTTGTTGGTGCTTGGGAAATCCAACCTGAGGGCATAGGTGTATTCCGTCCCTGTTGGGCTTATTAGGACTAGGCCTGCTCCCGATCCGTTCTTTCCTGATGCACCGTCAGTATACAAAGTCCATTCGTCCTCTCCCTCAGTAGTTCTTAACTTGGCCGTTACTTGCTCCTCAATCCTTCCGTTGCTGTCTACCGGTACTTCATTTATGAAGTCCGCCAACACTTGACCTTTGACTGCACTTCTGGGTTCATATGTTATGTCATACGTCCCCAATTCAACAGAATACTTGGCCAGTTTTCCCGAAGCCTCCGATTTGTTCAGGATTTGTTTGATCGGTTGGTCGGTGATGACTTTAATTGGGTGTGCCTCAAAATACCTCCTGAGTCTTCTTGATGCATGGAGCAACGATAGGGCTAGTCTTTCAAGCGGAGCGTAGTTGCACTCAGCTTCATGTAGTGTTCGACTAACATAATGGACTGGAAGCTGTATTTCGTTTCGTTCGACCAACAAAACGGCACTGACTGCCTCTTTCGCTGCCGCTAAGTAGACACACAGTGGTTCCTTCGGTTTTGGGGCGGCCAGGTATGGAAGTTTAACGATGACCCTTTTGAGTTCTTGGAAAGCCTTCTCCACATCGTCCGTCCAACGGAATTCGTCCTTGTTCACTTTTGTGATATTTTTTAAAGTTTCGAAGAATGGTAAAGCCCGTTCGGCTGATTTGGCGAGAAACCTGTTTAAAGCAGCCAACTTTCCCGAGAGGCTTTGCATTTCCCGCAGCGTCTTAGGAGATTGCATTTCCGTGATGGCTTTCGTCTTATCCGGATTTGCTCGTATGCCCTCGGATGTAACCATGTATCCCAAGAATTTTCCTTCTTGGACAGCGAACGAGCACTTCTTCGGATTGAGTTTCATGTTTATCCTTCTGAGATTGTCGAATGTCTCCGCTATGTCAGCTAGTAGGGTTTTCTCCGTTGCACTTTTGATCACCATATCATCAACGTAAACCTCTAGGTTCCTGCCGATTTGAGACTGGAAAGCTGTGTCTACCAGGTATTGATATGTGGCTCCTGCATTTTTTAGACCGAACGGCATCTTGGTGTAACAGAACGTTCCTTGGTCTGTGTAGAATGCTGTTTTTTCTTCGTCTTCGGTGGCCATTTGCACTTGGTGGTACCCTTTGTAGGCGTCCAGGAAGCACTTGTATTTTGAGCCTATAATGGATTCCACCTTTAAATCTATCTCCGGGAGGGGATAGTAATCCTTTGGGCATGCCGAGTTAACATTCTTGAAGTCGATACACATCCTCCAACTCCCGTCTCCTTTTTTTACTAGGACCGGGTTGGAGATCCATGTTGGGTATTTTACCGGCCTTACTATTCCTGCCTTCAACCACTCGTTTACTTCTTTCGTAACCGCTTGGCTTTTTTCCGCTGAGAGGGGTCTCTTCTTTTGACTCACGGGAGTGATCGATGGATTGGCGTTCAGGGTGTGTTGTATGACTCGCCTGGGGACGCCTGTCATATGAGATGGTTCCCATGCAAATATATCCATGTTCCTCTTGAGTATATTCTTTAAGCTTTCCGAACCGGCGGACGACAAATTCCGTCCGATGGATACCAATTGGTCAGGATAAGCAGGATTCACCATGACTTCCTCGGTTGATTCGAACTCCGTCCGTTCTACGGGTTCGGGTTCTTCCTCCGTTATTCTTTTTTTGTTTATTTCTCGACATTCGAATACCGATGCTGCTTGAGTGACTAACGTTGCTATTCCTTTGGGAGTCGGAAATTTCATCATTGAATGTATAGTGGATGGAATGGCTCGTAACTTTTTTAATCCGGATCGTCCTATTATAATGTTGAAAGGTGAGGGTGCGCTTGCCACGATGAACTTCATTGTAGTGCGGCTGCAAAAAACACCGCTACCGAAGCATACGTCCAATTCTATTTTTCCCATAGGCTTTACCTGCTCCCCGGAGAAACCTGCCAGAGTCGTTGCTGTTTCAACCATTCTTGCCTTAATGGTCGGATGTAGGTTATCGAAGCAGTGTTTAAACATTATGTCACACGAGGCCCCCTCGTCTATATGGACCCTCATCACTAGGTATCCAGCGATTTCCGCTTCTACTACGATGGCTTCTTCGGCCAGGTCGTCCGTTGGTACCGGGGGGAAAGTTATCGGTACGTTCATCCAGTTTTCTGTGGTGGTCATCGTCTTTCTTTTTCGGCCCTCCTCTTGGCAACTAACCATATTAATGATCTTTCTTCCCTACTGGCCGTCCTTTTTATGATGAGCCTTTCCTCTCTGCCTTACATCTTTGATAAGGTGACTTAGCTTACCGGACTCTAAAGCCAGTTCCAATTGTTTTTTCAGCTGAAAGCAATCGTTAGTGTAATGCCCCTTTTCTCCGTGGTAATCACAGTACCTGTCAAGGTTTTCCTTCCTGGGAGTGCCGGCCAATGGGGGCGGCAGTGGTAGCCGGAGGTGATGCTCAGTAGCCAAGATTTCCCTGGGGGTTTGTTTCAACGATTCTAACGTCAACCGGTTCTTATCGTCCTTGAACCCGTAACGAGGGTTTCATGCGAGTTCCTGCCTTGGGGATGCATACGGGGAAAGGCGATCCTTAGGCCGAAACATGGGTCTGGGTCCCCACCCCCGTCTATCTTCAAAACTTTTGTGGGGCCGCTCGTTTCTTGTCATTTGCGATCCTCCCCCATCCCTCCGGGTGTATTCCCCCTTTGGTAATTCGGTGTTTCGGAAAGCCTCTTCCGACCGAATGTAATCTTCTACCCTTGCTAGCATTTCGTCAACCGTTTTTGGGATTGTGTCAGAGAATTTCTTTGCCAGTTCTGGACAGTGGTGGCCATTCAAGAAAGAGGAAACCTGCATTATTTCTGGAGCGTCCGGAAAGTAGTTCGCCTCACTTACCCATCGTTCCTTGAAATCCGGCAGACTTTCGTTGGCTCTCCTATGGATCTTGTTAATTTCTGTGAGGTCCTTGACACATATCCTTAGTATACCGAATCTGATCAGGAACTTCCTTTGGAGGTCTTCCCAACTGTCAATGCTCCCGGTTGGTAATTTATCGAACCATCCTCTAGCCTTTCCATCTAACGTTTGTTGGAACATTCGACACCACACGGGCATCGGCCATTCTTCGTGGTTCCCCGCTCCAGTGAACCGGTTGATGTGGTCGTCCGGATCAGTCGTTCCATCATATAATTTGAGATTCGTTGGTATCTTGTGCTTTGGAGCGGAGAACTCGATGATTCTTCTGGTGAACGGACACTTTATCATTTCTTTGTGAGGTTTGTTCAAGTCGTCTACCACCGCCGCTTTATCTTTGCGGACTGTTTTTCTTACGGGGCTTCTCTCCTCTTCGTCCGTTAGGTCGTCGACCGCCACCGCTTTACCCTTGCGGCCTGTCTTTCTTACGGGGCTTACCCCCTCTTCGTCCGTCAGGTCGTCATCAAAGTTTAGAAGCATTGGCTTGATCAGGTCGCGGTTCGCTGATTGCTTCATCAGTTCCTTGAGAGCTGACACGTGGCCTTCTATAAGGGCTTGTGGATCCGGGGGGATAGGTCCCCCGGACGGACCGCCTGCTTCCGGGAGATCTGGAAGAGGGGCGAAATGGTAAGAACCGCTCATTCTATGCTTTGTGGTAGATTGAACTTGGGTCCCACGGATGGCGCCAGTTTGTTGAGGTAAATACTCGTACTAGGTTCGTTGAGGCCTTTCCCTTATGAACCGAGTGAGACCCTGCAAACAAAGATAAACCCGTTAGCCTCGTCCCGGGTTTTATCCCAAGACCAAGCTCCGGTGCAAGGATAAGTATTTATCCGGATTGGAGTAAATGTAGAGTATGTAGGTGAGTAATAAATATGGGTGAAAGTAGTTGGTTCGAGTATTGAATGCGTTGGGGTATTTATAGTGTACCAGCCACTTGTTACCTGCTGTGCCTGGGGGCGTGTATCCGGTACGTGAACAGTTGCTGTACCTGGGAGAATGGATCTGGTACATGAACAGTTGCTGTTCCTGGGAGAATGGATCTGGTACATGAACAGTTGCTGTAGGCGGTGCACTGCTCATGTACTTATCGTACCATTCCATTAAATGCTTTAAGCGGTGCACTATTCATGTACTTGTCGTACCATTCCATTAAATGCTTTAAGCGGTGCACTATTCATGTACTTGCCGTACCATTCCATTAAATGCTATAGGCGGTGCACTATTCATGTACTTGCCGTCCTGGTCTATTACTTATTTATTATTGTTATTGCGTTCCGGGTCGGATGATTTTGAATGGAGTTCGTCCGGTTTGATCCATCCGGAATGGGTCATCCGGACACCTACACGAACATTCAACATTATACATTTTTTTCGGATACCTTATTTTAACATCACATTTGTAATAATTTTTAAGTTTAATAATAAAACTTTAAGCTAGCCGGCCAGCGGCCGGGCCTTAGGCTAGTAAAATGAATAATATTATAAAGTAAAAAACAGGCTATATCAAAAGACAAAAATGTCACGTAAGATCACGTTGGCGAGTTGGAATTTTGTACTAACAAGAGGGGCATATCGGGAAAACATTCTATTTTTGTAAACTAGAAAAATCTAAGAAAGCGTCCTGATGACGTATAGTCTACACCCGGGTCACGAACCCGGTTAGTAAATAATACTAACAATTAAGCCCACCACGCTTGGGCCGCAACTGGACTACCAGTTATGCGGCTTGGGTCGACAAGGCCCAAGCCCAAAGTTATTTCCGGATAATATATAGAATATCTTCTAAATAAAGAAGATATATACTATATACCCGATGTCGGCTAACACGCCGAAGAGTAGGGAACACGAAACCCACTAGGGTTTCATGCATATATAAAGGGCACCAAAGCCCTCGGTAAAAGGTACGATCTTCAATAAACCTTCACCATAAACTAAACCCTACATTCGATTACTTACTCTCACGCCGGAGGATAATCGGGGGAGACAATCCCTCGATAAGCCTAACGGTGTTTGTTCTTTTTCTTAGTGCGCAGGTTCCATCGAGCATTAAGATTCAATTGGTACGAGAATAGAAGTCCTATCAAGGAACGCCCAACTTTTGTATCAACAAGTGGCGCCATCCGTGGGACCCTACACTAAGGATTTTACCAAAAAACTAGAATGACGAAACACGGAAGTCATAAGAGTCCGCATGGGAAGAAAACGCAGGACGATCCACTAGGAAAGAAGCATCAAATTGATACGGCTTCTAAACAGGCCTCTGGGACAACCAGTACGCCTCAAAACTTAGGAGCGCACCCAAATCTGGTCTTTCCTGCAGTGGAATCGCTTACCAGGTTTACCCCCGCTATTACGACAAGTACTAGTGAGATAGAACTGGAGCGCACACCTCTTGCCATGCCAGAAGTAAACTTCACTGAGCCTCCCAACGCGCCTGTACGAAACAAGGATCCAGCTTTGGAAACCGACTCTATCGCGCTAGAAGGAGTTGCCTCCGAATTAGCCCCAAGTGACTTCGTATCTCAAAACTACGAAGCCTTGACTGCGCTCATGCGAGAGGAGGCAAAGAAGAGGTCAAGCCAAAGTCTGCACGCCAGACTCAACTTTGACCCTAATCCTGACGCATCCCCACCGCGCTACCGAAAGGAAAGACGCGAGAGGGATAGCCGTAAACAGCCAGTGTTCGCCAGGATTGGAAGGAAGGTTGTGGACGATGAAGCAGCCGACCTTCAACATCTGGAAGAGCCTGAAGAGGGGGAGCGGCGCGCCAATGTCCACGCTAGGCTTGGCAGACGCAGAATCCAAGATAGGCTTGGGCGACGATGTTCCCCAAGTGAAAGCCCCTCAAGCTCTGACTCTGAGGATAGTCGGTGCAAGCGCCGCAGAGGAGCAAGCTCAGACTCTGATGATAGTCGACTCAAGCGTCACAAAAGAGTCCGCTCATCCTCAAGAGATTCCTCGGACAGCGAGACTGGACACTGGAAATCAAGAGGGAAATACCGCGACCAGGATGATGAAGACATGTCTCTCCCCTGGCGTCGCCAAAAGGTTGATGCGTTTACTAGGCGCATCAGTGACTTTTCTGAAAATAAGAAAAGGCGCATGCCTGCTAATGTCAAAACATATGATGGGACAGGTGATCCTGATGATCACCTAAAAATTTTCGAATCAGCAGCTACTATCGAAAATTGGCCACAGCCTGTGTGGTGCCATATGTTCAACTCCACATTAGTAGGAAATGCGCGCAACTGGTTTAGTAAGCTTCCACGCAGAAGCATTGGTGGGTTTGAAGAGTTGCGCAGAGCGTTTCGCTTAAACTTCACCCAAAGAAAGAAGTGCGCAAAAAACCCTGTCGAACTCGCTAGGGTTAAACAGCGACAAGGGGAATCCACAAGCGCTTTCATGGAACGCTTCAAGGACGAGTGCATGAAAGTCAAGGCGTGTCCAGAGATACTCAAAATATCGGGTTTTATGAATGCAATCAATAACCCAGATCTGATAAAAAAGCTAAATGATAAGGTTCCCCTAACCTTCGATGAGCTCATGAAGCGCACGAGGTCTTTCGTCCAAGGAGAAGAAGCCGCCGCGGATAGCAGGAAAAGCTATTCGAACCATAGGTCGCAAGAAGAGTCAAGGAGACAATCCAATGACCAGAGCGGCAATCGTAATAGGAGTTACCGTAATCAAGGCGGCGGAAGGGGAAACGACAAGTATACCCCATTAACAAAAACCCCAAAGGAGATATTCGCAACAGAAGGAGCGAACTTCCCGAAACCACCACCAATCCGCACCCCAGAGGATAAGCGTATAGGGAATGGTTATTGCGAATACCATGGACAGAAGGGCCACACAACTAACGATTGCGTTCAACTGCGCCAATTGATTGAAAAATTGGTAAAGGAAGGAAAGATGGACCACCTCGTAAAAAACATCAGAGAAGGGAAAGATAAACAAAAACCAGTGGCCAAGAAAGAGACGCCAAGAGAAAAGGCAGATATCATCTACATGATACAGCCATGGCCGCGCGCGACAAGACAAAAAGTTAGTCAGCGTTTCTCTAAGGGAAACGAAATCTCTTTCCCCTCCCTGACTGCGAACAACGCAGTGGTGGATCCACTTACCATTGAAATACATACGGGGGGTCACGACATCCGTCGCATGTATATAGATGGAGGTGCATCCGCTAATATTATATATGAACACTGCTTCAAGAAACTGCGACCTGAGATACAGAGTCAGTTGATCCCAGCCACAGCACCGCTCACTGGCTTCACAGGAGAGAAGATATGGCCCACGGGGCAATTGCGTCTATTTGTAGAAGTTGGTGACAAACCACACTCTACAGTTACCTGGATGGATTTCATGATAATCAGATCCCCCTCTCCGTACAATGGTATCATCGGGAGACCTGGAATATCATCTATCCGCGCCGTGCCATCCACAGCGCACGGGATGCTAAAGTTCCCAGTGGAAGGAGGTATTGTCACCCTTTACAATACCACCACACCACCCAAGGAATGTAACGCAGTGACAAGTGACGTAAGTATTGTTCCAGAACAGCGCGCAATCAAAGTCCCAAACCTAACGGTCGCCATTCACCCTGAATACCCGGATCAACAGGTATCTATTGGTGGGTCTCTGTCTGACAAAGGCAGGTCAGCTATATGCGCACTCTTGCAAAATAATTTGGATATTTTTGCATGGGAACCTAAGCATATGACAGGAGTGCCACGCTCCATCACGGAACATAAGCTACAAATCCGACAAGGATATCCTCCAATACGACAGAAAAAGCGCGGACAAGCTCCAGACCGCGCAAAAGCCATCCTGGAAGAAGTACATAAGCTGGTAGACGCAGGCATCATGCGTGAAGTCTACTACCATGACTGGCTCTCTAACCCAGTGATGGTAAAGAAGAGCGATGGCAGTTGGAGGATGTGCGTAGACTTTACGGATCTCAATAAAGCATGTCCACAGGACTGCTACCCGCTACCGGAAATAGACTGGAAAATTGAGTCTCTATGTGGATATCCCTTCAAATGCTTCCTGGACGCATACAAGGGATACCACCAAATTCAAATGGCGGAGGAAGACGAAGAAAAGACGGCCTTCCACACAAGTCAAGGGGTCTACTGCTACACAAAGATGCCCTTCGGCCTAAAGAACGCAGGAGCAACATACCAAAGATTGGTGGACACTGCGTTCGAGAAACAAGTGGGACGCAACTTGGAAGTATACGTCGATGATCTCGTCATCAAAAGCCATACAGAGGACGAGCTGGTGCGCGACATGGAGGAAACATTCAAAACACTCAGGAGAATCAACATGAAATTGAACCCCAAGAAGTGTACGTTTGGCGCTACGGAAGGCATGTTTCTCGGGTATTTGATAGAACCCGATGGGATCAAACCTTGCCCAGAGAAGACTCAAGCAGTCATTGACCTCCCCTCACCGCGCACACTAAAAGAAGTTCAGTCACTAAACGGCAAGCTAGCCGGACTGAACCGATTCTTATCTAAATCAGCAGACAAGTCACTTCCCCTATTCAAGACACTCAAGAAGTGCACCAAAAAGGGAGATTTCAGGTGGACTGCGGAGGCAGAAGAAGCCTTCCAACAGCTCAAACAACACATAGCATCGCTCCCAAAGCTTGTTGCACCCCGACCAGGGGAAGAGCTGATAATGTACCTATCTGCGACTCAAGGAGCAGTCAGCGCAGTCCTACTGACAGACAGGAATTCCGTCCAAACACCCATCTATTTTGTTAGTAAGGCGCTGAAGAAAACGGAGATTAACTACACTGCAATGGAGAAATTGGTCCTAGCCTTAGTGTTTGCAGCGAAAAGACTACGCAGGTACTTCCAGGCGCATCCAATCGCTGTTATCACGGACCAACCCATTAAACAGGTTATATCGAAACCCGACGCATCGGGACGCCTACAAAAATGGAGTGTGTTACTGGGCGAGCATAACATATCATACAGACCGCGCACTGCAATTAAAGGGCAGATATTGGCCGACTTCATCATCGAGAAACCGGATACAGACACTCCACCTGCGACAAGCAAGGAGGAACTCCAAGAACCATGGATTCTATTTACTGACGGATCCTCATGCGTAGATGGATCAGGAGGTGGCCTTATTCTCACCAACCCAGAAGGAGTTGAATTCACCTACGCACTGCGTTTTGAATTCACAGCCACGAACAACGAGGCAGAATACGAAGCACTCCTAGCTGGGTTACGCATCGCAACTCAAATGGGTGCACGCAACCTAGAAGTAAACGTCGATTCGCGGCTAGTGGCTAACCACGTTTCAGGAGAATATATAGCAAAGGAGGAACACATGATCCAATACCTCGAAAAGACCAAATCTCTGATCCAGAACTTCGATAGATTCATCATCAAGCAGGTTCCCAGGAGTGAAAATAGGAAAGCAGATGCGCTGAGCAAAATTGCATCCACCAGTTTTGCGCATCTATCAAAACAAGTTTTGGTGGAAACCTTGAAAAACAAGTCAATCACAGAGATGGAAATATCCACGGTGATAGAAGAGGAAAATCCTACGTGGATGACACCGATCATTGACTTCATCAGCAAGGGCATACTTCCCCAAGAGCAGAAGGAAGCTCGAAGAATCCGACGCACAGCGCAGCGATTCGAGCTCAGAGACGACGTCTTATATAGACGCTCATTCCTACAACCATGGCTTAGGTGTGTTGGACCTCTCCAGGCAGACTATGTACTTAGAGAGATCCACGCAGGCTCATGCAGCATGCACTCAGGACCACGGTCCATTGTAGCGCGCGCCCTAAGGTCTGGATACTATTGGCCTACTATGCACCGTGACGCACGCGACTTGGTACGGAAGTGCAATGATTGCCAAGTTCACAGACCTATTCCGCGCCGACCACAACATGAACTAACACCTATTACATCGCCATGGCCCTTCTACAAATGGGGTATCGACATCGCTGGACCTTTTCCCATTGCCGCAGGAGGATAGAAATTCCTCATTGTGGCAATAGATTACTTTACCAAGTGGATCGAAGCAAAGGCAGTAGCGACTATAACAGGTAACCAGGTGAAACGATTCATGTGGGACAACATAGTATGTCGTTTTGGATTGCCTGGAGAAATTATCTCGGATAACGGAAAACAATTCCGTGATAATCCGTTCAAAGATTGGTGCGAACAATTGAACATCACGCAACACTTTGCATCAGTAACTCATCCACAAACCAATGGTCTGGTCGAGCGCGCAAACAGAAGCCTTGGCGAAGGAATCAAAGCGCGCCTGGACAGACACAAAGGTAGATGGGTAGAAGAACTATCACATGTTCTCTGGGCGCACCGAACAACCATCAAGGTTAGCAACGGGGACACCCCCTTCTCTTTGGTCTATGGGACAGAAGCTGTAATACCGGCTGAAATTGGAATGCCAACCATCCGTACTGCGGAAGTTAACATGGCAACCAATGATGATGAGCGGCGCATAGACTTAGATCTATTGGAAGAGCGACGTGAACGCGCAGCAATACGCGAAGAGAAAGCCAAGTCGAGAATGAAAAAATACTATGACACCAAAGTACGCAGCACTTCATTCAGACCAGGCGACTTCGTATACCGCGAAAACGACTCAAGCCGCGCAGAAGACACTGGGAAGCTAGGACCAAAGTGGGAAGGACCTTACGAGGTCATAGAGGCACTTGGCAATGGAGCGTACAAGCTACGCGACAAGGACGGAAATGAGCTACAGCGAACATGGAACGTCCGCAACCTTAAACGGTGCTATCTTTGAAGAAGGCTACGGCCTAACATGGACACTCATGCACTTTAGAAAGTGCCCTCAATAAAGATCCATGTAATTTTATTTTTTATGTATTATCTAGATAAAACATTCTTTTTCAAAACTTGCAAGTATTAATAAAACGTTATGGTTTCTAGCTAACTCCATAACACATTTAACTTTATTGTTTGCATCTTTATCATTGTATTTCAATATTGTTATAATCTTGCCTACATGGCGTGCATGCACACACTAAGACCCACGATGGCAGAAAGGATGAGTTAACCTAATAAACAACTCGTTGAGTAAGAGGGTTGCAGACCCATCAACATCGGATCACGAATCCTTGTTAAACACCTTGCGCTCAAGACGTTGGCGCAAGTTCCTTACACATCCCACGACGGATGCGCAAAAGGGCACACTGTGCGCGTTTAACAATTCAGGAGGTCAAGACTCTTGACTCCTTAAAGTACAATACGACAAGTAAACTTATAAAAATACATAGACGACTATGATTCAAAATTCAAAACACGACTACGGTCCTTAAGGAAATTCATACACGATTATGACCCTTATTTTCTAAGTACGCTTAAACACTTAAAGCTATCTTCACGCAAGGATACATAAGTCATATAAGAACTACGAGTTCAAAAAGCATAAGTATTTAGAAGTTATAGAAACACTAAGTACAAAAGCAACTTTTTATTCATAGAATACAGTTCTACAAAAAGACTTGTACAAAAGAGCTAAATACTATATGTACGCCTTAACTGGCTGGAACCCCCGCTCCAAGCCGCTTCCTTTGAATCCGCGAGTCTCTTCAACAACTCCGCATCATCAAGGGAAACAGTGGCCACGCAGACAGGCACACCATCGGATCTAGGCTGATGTGCAGCGCCTATGCCGCACAGAATGGCCTTTCCTTTCTCGCCTTTCTTCCGTGCGACCCTGGAAACATGCGCATTTAGCGACCTTTGCAAAGAAATCTCTTTCTCAAGACGGAAAGGATTCAGAATGTCACGAGGCTGAGCAAAAATGGGTACCTTCAACTGCGCCATATCAGGCTTCAAGTAGAAGTCCACCTGCTGATCTGCATTATCCTGCAGATGCCTAGGAAGAGTGAGCCCCGCCATGATCACGCTGATCGGCTGGTCCTGATCACGCTCCAAGAGAGCGATGTGCGGAAGCTCAAGCTTCTTTAGCTCCTCCATGGCAGCAACAAGCTCAGCATGGGCATCCGCCTTATACCCAGGCACCTCAGCAAGCGGCACAGTCAACAACTTGGCCTCCGCGAGTTTGTCTGCGGCCGAGGTCTCACCGTGCGCAATAGCGCAATTGACAACCTTCCCAAAGGATCCGGTGACCTCAGGATGCTCCAGCGTACACATGGCAGCCAGGCGAAGACCATGACTGATCAACCACCTACGAAATAACACAAGTGTTAATAAGAAAAAGGGTCTCAAATATATACAAGTTATAAGGAAAATACAATGGTCATGTACCTGCGCTCGGCCACAGATTGAACCAAATGAGGATAAAGCTCCTCATCATACTCGATGCTAAGCTTACGGAGCTTCTCCTCCTGCATCTTCAGCGCAAGCTCCACTTTGCTGCGGAACTCTTCAATGTTGGCAAAGTGCTTGCTCCTATTTTGTTGCAAGTACTTCAGCGCCCATAAAGAATTCCGTCTCTGAAGATCCGCAGCAGCACGCTCTTTCCCCAGCTCAGCCATCACCATGACCTTCTCCTCACCCATTTTTCGCGCAGACGCCTCTGCGCGCTCCAGTTTAGCCTTGGAGCTCAGCTGCTCAGCTTTAGAGCTTGCTAATTCAGCTTGCACAGACGCCAGTTGCGCCCGCAGTCTGGAAATTTCCTCAGACTTATGCACCTTTGCTTGCGCCACCAGCTCAGACTGGCGCACAGCGATAGAGGCAAGCTCCTCCATCGTAGAATCAAATGGACTTGACTCCACTTCAACACCCCTCGGTGAACGCGCCCTGTCCAGAGCATGACTCACCTCGGGTGGCGCACTCCCATCTAGGACGCCAGCGTCCTCCACAGGCTTTTCGCTGCAAAAAACATCAAGAGACAAAGTTAGTGCACGGTCAATCATACACAAAATACTAAGGAAATGCTAAATAATACTTACATGGGGGGAGGAGTCGAGGACACGTCCTTCTCCTTCTCAGTCTCAGTCGTGGACGCACCTCCACCAGACTTCTCGACATCCACACTGAAGACACAAAGGAACGAAGTTAGCACAAAATATAACTTGACAAAAGTTCATTACTAAAGTACTTACTTCATCTGCACCCCAGCAAGAGACGAGCTTTCCCCAGCATCAGTTCGCGGCCTCTTGGACGGCCCTTCACCATCACTGCCAAGCGCTCTCTTGCGCGTCAGTGGGGAGCTCTCCTCCATCTCACTGTCAGTCTCCTCTAAATGGATCACCGTTTCGGGAAGAGGAGGCTGCGCAGCGTCAGGACTTGGCTGCACAGGAGGAGCCACCTCCTGTATTGGCTCAGCCGCTATCACATCAGGGGAGCCTTCGGGATCTGGGATAACCAAATCCACGACGCGCCCTGCCGTCGCCTGCAGAATAGTCTGCTCACCGTCCCCCAGAGGACGCACTCCCACCGCCACGGAACGCGGATTCTCTAGCCTCACAACAGCGAACAGATCCATATCTGCGCATCAAGTAAACAAAGAAAAGCAAGTTACATAAAGTATGGAAAAAGAAGAAGCGCTTACACTAATAACGACAGTAAGGCGACAGAAGGAGCACCCACCCGTGCCATCCGCATTCAAGAATGTGGGGACCTCCGTCTCATGCTCAAAGTAGTTGCGACTGATGCCCATATGCACCAGGAACGCCTCCGGATATGGCTTGATGGGAATACGGTTCTCATCAATGATCGCCGCATGATCCGCGTTATACCACGTCTCAGGGGGGCGCTCATCCTTGGGCAGATCGGCACGGGTGTAAAATGGAAAATGGTCAGGGAAGACGGCTTCATCAACCCAAAAGAATTTTTCCCTCCAATCCTTGAGCTTATCTACCTTCTGCACGTAACACTGTAACTTTCCAACGCGCTTCGAGAAGGTAACCCACCCATTTGACCACGTTGCGTGATAAAACGCGCGAAATAAGTGGAGGGTTGGGTGAATCGCCAACAAGCGACAGTTCACCTCAAAGTTAGCAATCTTCCCAGCACCAATACAATGCAACTGGGAGATGTGGAGATTGTAATAATTGAGTATGTCACTCAATAACACGGAGATGGGGACGCGCTGATTCGCCCACTCGAAAAAGCGCGTATATAACCCCACCTTCCCAGCAGGGAAATCCGCGATGGTGTCATTTGGGCCTGGTACCTCAGGGCGCAGGCCCATAGGGATAAAATAATCCGAGGTAAACTGAATCAGTTCATCCTCGGTTATGTTAGAATGGAAATTATGAAGTTGCGCTACCATTTTGTGAATCAGAATATGGGCGCACGCGCTATTACCTTTGAATTATTGTTTTTCGAAGAAGATTTGAAGATGTAAAAATGGCGGAATTGTGATTTTTTAACTGTGGACGTCACAGTGAATGAGAGGCGGTAGTTTATATACTTTTCCTACCCACCACAGATGATTGACACGTGTGCCCCACTAGCTCAAATCGTGTGGCTAGGATAAATGACGGTACAAGGCAAGTGGGCAAACTCTCCACTTCCCAAGGTACCCAAATTGCACTTTTTTGGACTAGATACATCACACGTGTGTTTTTGGCGGTATATTTTTTGAAAGCTTCCCGCGTACGCGTGGGGAATAATTTCGACATGACTCTAGTCTAGCGTCCGCAGGTTTTACCCTGCGCACACTAGACTGGGGGGACATGATGACGTATAGTCTACACCCGGGTCACGAACCCGGTTAGTAAATAATACTAACAATTAAGCCCACCACGCTTGGGCCGCAACTGGACTACCAGTTATGCGGCTTGGGTCGACAAGGCCCAAGCCCAAAGTTATTTCCGGATAATATATAGAATATCTTCTAAATAAAGAAGATATATACTATATACCCGATGTCGGCTAACACGCCGAAGAGTAGGGAACACGAAACCCACTAGGGTTTCATGCATATATAAAGGGCACCCAAGCCCTCGGTAAAAGGTACGATCTTCAATAAACCTTCACCATAAACTAAACCCTACATTCGATTACTTACTCTCACGCCGGAGGATAATCGGGGGAGACAATCCCTCGATAAGCCTAACGGTGTTTGTTCTTTTTCTTAGTGCGCAGGTTCCATCGAGCATTAAGATTCAATTGGTACGAGAATAGAAGTCCTATCAAGGAACGCCCAACTTTTGTATCAACACGTCCTATGGCAAGCTGTAGATATTTATTGGTCACATATTAACAGAACCTACTTTTGAATCCTTTTTTGCTGCTCCAACAAGATTTGTTCATGTCAACAAAAGTTTATGTCATTGCCCAATCGCACCATTGTCAGAGTGAGCTCACGCGGTAAGATTGTATAAATACATTTTCATTTTTATCATGCCACTTAACATGCTTGTAGATTAATGTGGGTTTGTATCATAGTATGTAATTGATCATGCCACATTAGATAGAAATAAAATCACCACTTTTGCATTGAAAAAGGATTGCTTTATCAGCAAAAATAAAAAGATAATGGATATGAAGAGACTAGAGGGGTCGATAATTGCATCAAAGTTTTATAAAATAACAGTCTAAGATTGTATGCAGCTAATTTGACACATTTTCTTTTTGTATACATTCGGTTTTTAATTTTTTAATTATCAAACTTGCTAATATTTTTTATTATATGCATTATTATGGGTTACGTTCGATGTGGCCTTTGAAATTTGCTAAGACGTGGCATTTGAAGCTTTTGACAAGTCAAATATTACCCGTAATAAGGCATAAAATAGGGAATATTAGCAAGTTTGATGATTAAATGAGAACATTAAAAGTTTTGTGTAAAAAAAATGTAAAGTTGGATGATTTTTAAACAATTATCCCAAATTTTATATACATTGGACATTAAGCGTTAGGAAAGAAGAATACATGTAACAAGACTCATCAATATTATAAAGGAAAATAACATGGAGCAGCATGAAAGAACGCATTGAACAAGACTGTTTATACTTTAGACAAGAGCTAATTCCCAAAATGGTAGCTTATAAAAACTTTTTTCAAAAAATAGTAGGAAAATAATGGCTTTTTTCAAAAAGGTCATGTGCGAATGTGCGACTCCATCCAATGTGCGACACGTGTCCACTTATTTAATATTAAAGTACAGTGGATAGGTGGGGTAGGTGGGACTTTGACTTTGAATTTCTGCTTAAATGACAAATATACCCTTCTCTTAAATATAAATAAATACCAATTTCACATTCTTATCCTTATCTCTTTCATCATCTCCTTCTCCCTCATTCACCACCCATCACCACCGCCTGGCCACCAAAAATTCCGGCCAGCCAGCCACAAAAAATTTCGGCCAGCCAAATAAATATTCAAAATCACCTTCAAAACTTCCAAATAAATATTCAAAACTCTAAATAATATGTGTAGATCTATAAAAAAAATCGTATAATATATAGATCTATCAGGTGGTGAATAGATATAGAGTTTTGAATAGATCTATTTAGAGTTTTGAATATTTATTTAGAGTTTTGAATAGATCTATCAGTGATTTATATTTAATTATGTATCATTCATCTTCATCTCTTTCCTGTAACCAACCACCACTTTGAATCTTTGTGTGTTTGTTAACAAGATTGAAGATTGAATCTTGAGAGGAAACCAGCCACCAACCACCCATTTGGTCATTCAAAACAGAGTTTCTAGCTTTTTGGTCATTGATGAAGGATTCACTTAGACACAGAAACTTTTAATTTGGAAAGTAATTGTTTAGACATGCTCCAGAGTGGTGTTATCTGATTTTGATTATATTATCTGATTGTTATTTATCAATCGGATTTGTTTAGGCATAATCGGATTAGCTTTTGATTTTGATTATATTATCAATCGGATTTATTTATCAATCGGATTTGATTGTTATTATCAATCGGATTTGATTTTGATTATATTAGCTTTTTGGTAATTGTTTAGGCATAATCGGATTTTAATCGGATTTGATGATTGTGAAAGTAAGAATGAGTCACATTCGCACATTTAATGTCGCACATTTGTGCGAATGTGCGAATGTGCAAATGTGCAAATGTGCGAATTTCGCGAATTCGCACACTTCATTGCCCCGAAAAGTCTTATTTTTCTCTCTTCTAACTATATTAATTTAAAAGCTACTCTCTTTTTACCATGTTGATTTAGAAGTTATAATTTCATACCTTGCCCACCATTTGCACATTCGCACATCTATCCTAAGTCTCACTTCACTCCCCCAACATCTATCCAGTCATGTGAGGATAATTATATCTTTTTGCCTACTTCATCTTCAACCTTAATTACTACTGTATTCTATTAAATATCTTTTTTTCTCTAATTAAAATTCACAAACATATCCCAAATTAACCCCAAACACGCTTAACTAACTTGAAAAAAAAATCAAAGTAACACTTTTATCTCAACAAAATCACATTGTTGCCTTCTGTCTCATCCAATCTGGCATCCCACCGGTAATTATATCAATCAAGTCTCAGAATAGAAATGAAAACATTTCAAAATTATCTCAGATTTATTTTCGTGTTCGTTTTGATTTATATCAAAACCATTAAAGGTTCACACGAAATAAAAAATCATCATCGATCTACTCTTTTTGAAGCATAGCTCCTTTTAATATCCGAACTAAAAAGAAAAGATGAATAACAAACGTGTTATCATCTATTCTTGGCTCGTTTAAAGACCACAAACAAAACGAAAATACACGAACACAATACCTACCTGAGACCACCAATGGATCTTGAAGTTATGTTTGTGTTTGATTCGGATTAATGAAGTTATGATGATGGAGATGAGATGAGTTTTAGTTTTGGATTGATTGATGAAGGAGATGAGATTGATTGATGATAATTATTTGTGTGATGAGATTTTTTAGATCTGAGTTTGGGAGAAGATATGGATGGGGCTTCAATTTTAGATATGAGTTTTAGATCTAAGTTTGTGTGATGATAATTATGTGGTGGGGGTATTATAGTCTTTTAACACCTTCAATAATAAGGCAAAAAAGAGAATATCTCACCAACCACTGTACTTTATTATTAAAAAATATGACACGTGTCGCACATTGAATGGAGTCACACATTCGCACATGACTTTTTTGGGAAAAGCAATTATTTTCCTACTATATTTTGAAAAAAGTTTTTTTAAACTACCATTTTGGAATTGGCTCCTGTTTATACTTTATACGAAAGATGCTTTGCATGGTGGAGTGACCTGAGGTGGTTGAATTTTAATTTAAACGAGTCGATGCACCCGCGCGTTGCGGCGGTTTTTTTTTTTTTTTTTTTTTTTTTGCGTTTAATTTTTATGCTAAACATATAGAATATGATTGGTTTTGCAAAATGTCACATATTTCGTGGGTTCTTCTAGCCATTTTTTCATACTTTGTGAAAAATGACTCATTTTGCAAAGAGTTGTCAACTGCAGGAGTATTTTTTGCTATTTTTTAAACTTTCGAAACGACGTCGTCCAAGTGGGCATTGTGCAAATAACTTAAGGCAACTGTAGCAATGAGAGGAAGTCAACTGTAGCAGTGTTTTTTTTCACCCTCAAAACATCGACGTTTTCTACGCTCTTTAATAATATTAGTAATACCACAAAATTTCATTTTTAATCGGGTACTCTAAACTATGCTCTTTTGTAAAATATATGTTTTATAAACAAGAAATAATCGAATTTATGAATAATAAAACTTATAAGCTTGCAACAAACAAATATAGTTTAAATACAGTTATTGGTTGTCCCCATGAGCAAATAGAACACTTATCACTTATCAGAAGTATCAATAGTTCAATACTGAGCAAATAGAACACTTATCACTTATCAGAAGTATCAATAGTTCAATACCGTCATTAGTACATGAACAGTCTGAGCTGAATATTGAAACTAGTTATTTAAACGACTTTTAAAAGACAAATTAAGGGATGTGTTATACATACCCTCTTTATGTTATCATATCACGAAGGGTTTAGTCAAATCGTATAACTTGCAATACACACCGTACAAGCCAGCGATGCATCCAATGATTGGATACCCTCCCATAACCAATAATCATAAGGCTAGCCACAATGGCTCGGATAATATCGGTCGATCACCAAATGTGACCGATATTTGTTTCGGTCGAGGCTTTTGTGGCAAGTTGGTCATATATCGGTCGATGTCCAAAAAAAAACTATCGGTCGAAATTTCGACCGACTTTTATACTTCACAAAACACGGCCTACTTGGATATCAGTTCAATTGTAGTATTGATGCCACGTGTTGAGCGAAAGACTTTTTTTCATGCATATATGATGGGTTAAATCTTTGATAAAGAGGAAGATTAATGTAACTAATTTTCCCTCTGTTTCAAAATTTATTTGATCTCCATACTTGAAAGTGTGGTGGTGTTCTAGTTGGTTTTTAATACAGTAAGGGAGATGGGGACGTATATATATATATATATTTTTTAAAGAAGCCATCCATAAAAAAGCCATGCATGTACAACACGTATTGGAAGATTCATTCGATGATAGATATATTTGCATGCATGTACACGTGTATATATATATATATATATATATATATATATATATATATATATATATATATATATATGTTTGAATTAGAAAAAAAAAAATAAAAAAAAAAAAAAAAAAAAAAAAAAAGATCATTACTGTGGCAACTTAGTCATGTCTGATCACCAGAGAAAGAAAACTAACATGGCAGCTAGTGACCCACTAGCCTAATGAAAATATGAAATGATACTTGCGCGTACTTACCAATTCTTATCATCTGGAAAGTATTTCTTAGCACTTTTCATTTGTAGATTCATCCCGATAGTTCGGCCATTTATTAATTACTTCTTCCGCTCTAAATTAATTTTTTACATTTCCTTTTTGGATACTCTTAATTTAATTATTCATTACTAAAAATAAACAAAAAAAAAAAGTAATCAAAATTACTGTTGATACAAAAGTTGGGCGTTCCTTGATAGGGCTTTTTTTCTCGTACCAATTCGAATCTTAATGCTTGATGAGACCTGCGCACTAAGAAAAAGAACGAACACCGTTAGGCTTATCGAGGGATTGTCTCCCCCGATTATCCTCCGGCGTGAGAGTAAGTAATCGAACGTAGGGTTTAGTTTATGGTTAGGGTTTATTGAAGATCGTACCTTTACCGAGGGCTTGGGTGCCCTTTATATATGCATGAAACCCTAGTGGGTTTCGTGTTCCCTACTCTTCGGCGTGTTAGCCGACATCGGGTATATAGTATATATCTTCTTTATTTAGAAGATATTCTATATATTATCCGGAAATAACTTTGGGCTTGGGCCTTGTCGACCCAAGCCGCATAACTGGTAGTCCAGTTGCGGCCCAAGCGTGGTGGGCTTAATTGTTAGTATTATTTGCTAACCGGGTTCGTGACCCGGGTATAGACTATACGTCATCATGTCCCCCCAGTCTAGTGTGCGCAGGGTAATACCTGCGGATGCTAGACTAAGGTCTTGTCGAAATAATTCCTCACGCGTACGCGGGAAGCTTTCAAAAATATACCGCCTAAAATCCACGTGGAATGTATCTAGTCCAAAAAAGTGCAATTGGGGTACCTTGGGAAGTGGAGAGGTTGCCCACTTGCCTTGTCCCGTCATTTATCCTAGCCACACGATTTGAGCTAGTGGGGTACACGTGGCGATCATCTGTGGTGGATAGGAAAAGTATATAAACTACCGCCGCTTATTCACTGTGACATCCACAGTTAAAAAATCACACTTCCACCATTTCCACATCTTCAAATCTTCTTCCAAAAAAAAGATAATTCAAAGGTAATTGCGCGTGCGCACATAATCTAAGTCACAATATGGTAGCGCAACTGCATGATTTTCATTCTAACATAACCGAGGATGAACTGATTCAGTTCACCTCGGATTACTTTATCCCTATGGGCCTGCGCCCAGAGGTACCCGGTCCGAATGACACCATCGCGGATTTCCCTGCTGGGAAGGTGGGGTTATATACGCGCTTTTTCGAGTGGGCGAATCAGCGCGTCCCCATCTCCGTGTTACTGAGTGACATACTCAATTATTACAACCTCCACATCTCCCAGTTGCATTGTATTGGTGCTGGGAAGATTGCTAACTTTGAGGTGAACTGTCGCTTGTTGGCGATTCACCCAACCCTCCACTTATTTCGCGCGTTTTATCACGCAACGTGGTCAAATGGGTGGGTTACCTTCTCGAAGCGCGTTGGAAAGTTACAGTGTTACGTGCAGAAGGTAGATAAGCTCAAGGATTGGAGGGAAAAATTCTTTTGGGTTGATGAAGCCGTCTTCCCTGACCATTTTCCATTTTACACCCGTGCCGATCTGCCCAAGGATGAGCGCCCCCCCGAGACGTGGTATAACGCGGATCATGCGGCGATCATTGATGAGAACCGTATTCCCATCAAGCCGTATCCGGAGGCGTTCCTGGTGCATATGGGCATCAGTCGCAACTACTTCGAGCATGAGACGGAGGTCCCCACATTCTTGAATGCGGATGGCACGGGTGGGTGCTCCTTCTGTCGCCTTACTGTCGTTTATTAGTGTAAGCGCTTCTTCTTTTTCCATACTTTATGTAACTTGCTTTCCTTTGTTTACTTGATGCGCAGATATGGATCTGTTCGCTGTTGTGAGGCTGGAGAATCCGCGTTCCGTGGCGGTGGGAGTGCGTCCTCTGGGGGATGGTGAGCAGACTATTCTGCAGGCGACTGCAGGGCGCGTCGTGGATTTGGTTATCCCAGATTCCGAAGGCTCCCCTGATGTGATAGCGGCGGAGCCAATACAGGAGGTGGCTCCTCCTGTGCAGCCAAGTCCTGAAGCTGCGCAGCCTCCTCTTCCCGAAATGGTGATCCATTTAGAGGAGACTGACAGTGAGATGGAGGAGAGCTCCCCACTGACGCGGAAGAGAGCGTCTGGTGGTTATGGTGAAGGGCCTTCCAAGAGGCCGCGGACTGAGGCTGGGGAAGGCCCATCTTCTACTGAGGTGCAGATGGAGTAAGTATCTGAATTGTTAGTTATAAACTTTTGTCAAGTTGCATTTTATTCTAACCATGTTGCTCCGTGTCTTCAGTGTGGAAGTTGAGAAGTCTGGTGGAGGTGCGTCCACGACTAAAACTGAGAAGGAGAAGGACGTGTCCTCAACTGAGGCTGAGAAGGAGAAAAACGTGTCCTCGACTCCTCCCCCCACGTAAGTAGTTTTTAGTAATCCCTTAGGATTTTGTATATGCTTGACCGTTTTCCGTACGCTGATCTTGCTTCTTGATTTTTCGTACAGTGAACAGCCTGCTGGTGTTGTTGATGAGAGTGCGCCACCCAAGGAGAGTCCCCTTGAGGCGTCTGCATCGAAGGACATTGCAGTGGAGTTAAGTCCCTTTGACTCCGCGATGGAGGAGCTGGCCTCCATAGCTGTGCGCCAGTCTGAGCTGGTTTCGCAAGCCAGGGTGTACCAGTCTGATGAAGTTTCCAGAATGCGGGCGCAATTAGCGTCTCTGCAGGCTGAGTTAGCAAGCTCTAAAGCTGAGCAGCTGAGCTCCAAGGCTAAACTGGAGTGCGCGGAGGCGTCTGCGCGAAAAATGGGTGAGGAGAAGGTCATGGTGCTGGCTGAGTTGGAGCGGGAGCGCGCTTTTGCAGACCGTCAGAGGCGTAACTCGTTGTGGGCGCTGAAGTACTTGGAACAGAATAGGAGCAAGCACTTTGCCAATATTGAAGAGTTCCGCAGCCGCATTGAGCTTGCCCTGAAGACGCAAGAGGAGAAGCTCCGCCAGCTCAGCATTGAGTACGATGAGGAGCTGTACCCCCATCTTGTTCAGTCTGTGGCTGAGCGCAGGTATATGCTAATTTACTTCGTTATAACTTGTGTATATGTTGGACCTTCTTTCTTTAACACTTGTGTTATTTTGTAGGTGGTTGATCAGCCATGGTCTTCGCTTGGCTGCCATGTGCACGCTGGAGCATCCTGAGGTCACCGCATCCTTTGGGAAGGTTGTGAATTGCGCTATTGCGCACGGTGAGACCTCGGCCGCAGACAAGCTTGCGGAGGCCAAGTTGCTGACTGTGCCGCTTGCTGAGGTGCCTGGGTATAAGGCGGATGCCCATGCTGAGCTTGTTGCTGCCATGGAGGAGCTAAAGAAGCTTGAGCTTCCGCACATCGCTCTCTTGGAGCGTGATCAGGACCAGCCGATCAGTGTGATCATGGCGGGGCTCACTCTTCCTAGGCATCTGCAGGATGATGCAGATCAGCAGGTGGACTTCTACTTGAAGCCTGATGTGGCGCAGTTGAAGGTACCTATTTTTGCTCAGCCTCGTGACATTCTGAATCCTTTTCGTCTTGAGAAAGAGATTTCTTTGCAAAGGTCGCTAAATGCGCATGTTTCCAGGGTCGCACGAAAGAAAGGCGAGAAAGGAAAGGCCATTCTGTGCGGCATAGGCGCTGCGCATCAGCCTAGATCCGATGGTGTGCCTGTCTGCGTGGCCACTGTTTCCCTTGATGATGCCGAGTTACTGAAGCGACTCGAGGATGCAAAGGAAGCGGCTTTTGGTGGGGGCTCTAGCCAGCTGAGGCGTGCCTATAGCATTTAGCCTTTTTGTATAAGCCTTTTTGTAGAAACGTATTCTGTAAATAAAAAGTTGCTTTTGTACTTAGTGTGTCTATAACTTCTAAATACTTATGCTTTTTGAACTCGTAGTTCTTATATGACTTATGTATCCTTGCGTGAAGATAGCTTTAAGTGTTTAAGCGTACTTAGAAAATAAGGGTCATAATCGTGTATGAATTTCCTTAAGGACCGTAGTCGTGTGTTGAATTTTTCCAACTTAATCATAGTCGTCTATGTATTTTTGTAAGTTTACTTGTCGTATTGTACTTTAAGGAATCAAGAGTCTTGATTTCCTGAGTTGTTAAACGCGCACAGTGTGCTCTATCGCGCATCCGTCGTGGGATGCGTGAGGAGCTTGCGCCAACGTCTTGAGCGCAAGGTGTTTAACAAGGATTCGTGATCCGGTGTTGATGGGTTTGCAACCCTCTTACTCAACGAGTAGTTTATTAGGTTTACTCATCCTTTCTGCCATCGTGGGTCTTAGTGTGTGCATGCACGCCATATAGGCAAGAATATAACAATATTGAAACATGATAATAAAAGATGCAAACAATAAAGTTAAATGTGTTATGGAGCTAGCTAGAAACCATAACGTTTTATTAATACTTGCAAGTTTTGAAAAAGAATGTTTATCTAGATAATTCATAAAAATAAAATTACATGGATCTTTATTGAGGGCACTTTCTAAAGCGCAAGAGTGTCCATGTTGGGCCGTAGCCTTCTTCAAAGATAGCACCGTTTAAGGTTGCGGACGTTCCATGTTCGCTGTAGCTCATTTCCGTCCTTGTCGCGTAGCTTGTACGCTCCATTGCCAAGTGCCTCTATGACCTCGTAAGGTCCTTCCCACTTTGGTCCTAGCTTCCCAGTGTCTTCTGCGCGGCTTGAGTCGTTTTCGCGGTATACGAAGTCGCCTGGTCTGAATGAAGTGCTGCGTACTTTGATGTCATAGTATTTTTTCATTCTTGACTTAGCTTTCTCCTCGCGTATTGCTGCGCGCTCACGTCTCTCTTCCAACAGATCTAAGTCTATGCGCCGCTCATCGTCATTGGTTGCCACGTTAACTTCCGCAGTACGGATGGTTGGCATTCCAATTTCAGCTGGTATAACCGCTTCTGTCCCATAGACCAAAGAGAAGGGAGTGTCCCCGTTGCTAACCTTGATGGTTGTTCGGTGCGCCCAAAGAACATGTGATAGTTCTTCTACCCATCTACCTTTGTGTCTGTCCAGGCGCGCTTTTATTCCTTCGCCAAGGCTTCTGTTTGCGCGCTCGACCAGACCATTGGTTTGTGGATGAGTTACTGATGCAAAGTGCTGCGTTATGTTCAGTTGTTCGCACCAGTCCTTGAACGGGTTATCACGGAATTGTTTTCCGTTGTCAGAGATAATTTCTCCAGGCAATCCAAAACGACATACTATGTTGTCCCACACGAATCGTTTAACCTGGTTACCTGTTATAGTTGCTACTGCCTTTGCTTCGATCCACTTGGTAAAGTAATCGATTGCCACAATGAGGAATTTCAATCCTCCTGCGGCAATGGGGAAAGGTCCAGCGATGTCGATACCCCATTTGTAGAAGGGCCATGGCGATGTAATAGGTGTTAGTTCATGTTTTGGTCGACGCGGAATAGGTCTGTGAACTTGGCAATCGTTGCACTTCCGTACCAAGTCGCGTGCATCACGGTGCATAGTTGGCCAATAGTATCCAGACCTAAGGGCGCGCGCTACAATGGATCGTGGTCCTGAGTGCATGCTGCATGAGCCTGCGTGGATCTCTCGAAGTACATAGTCTGCCTGGAGAGGTCCAACACACCTTAGCCATGGTTGTAGGAATGAGCGTCTATATAAGACGTCATCTCGGAGCTCGAATCGCTGCGCTGTGCGCCGGATTCTTCGAGCTTCCTTCTGTTCTTGGGGGAGTATGCCCTTGCTGATGAAGTCAATGATTGGCGTCATCCACGTAGGATGTTCCTCTTCTATAACCGTGGATATTTCCATCTCTGTGATTGACTTGTTTTTCAAGGTTTCCACCAAAACTTGTTTTGATAGATGCGCAAAACTGGTGGATGCAATTTTGCTCAGCGCATCTGCTTTTCTATTTTCACTCCTTGGAACCTGCTTGATGACAAATCTATCGAAGTTCTGGATCAGAGATTTGGTCTTTTCGAGGTATTGGATCATGTGTTCCTCCTTTGCTACATATTCGCCTGACACGTGGTTAGCCACTAGTCGTGAATCGACGTTTACTTCTAGATTACGTACACCCATTTGAGTTGCGATACGTAACCCCGCTAGGAGTGCTTCGTATTCTGCCTCGTTGTTCGTGGCTGTGAATTCAAAACGCAGTGCGTAGGTGAATTCAACTCCTTCTGGGTTGGTGAGAATAAGGCCACCTCCTGATCCATCTACGCATGAGGATCCATCAGTAAATAGAGTCCATGGTTCTTGAAGTTCCTCCTTGCTTGTCGCAAGTGGAGTGTCTGTGTCCGGCTTCTCGATGATGAAGTCGGCCAATATCTGCCCTTTAATTGCAGTGCGCGGTCTGTATGATATGTTGTGCTCTCCTAGTAACACACTCCATTTTTGTAAGCGCCCCGATGCGTCGGGTTTCGAGATAACTTGTTTGATGGGTTGGTCTGTGATGACAGCGATTGGGTGCGCCTGGAAGTACCTGCGCAGTCTTTTCGCTGCAAACACTAAAGCTAGGACCAACTTTTCCATTGCCGTGTAGTTGATCTCTGTCTTTTTGAGCGCCTTACTAACAAAATAAATGGGTGTTTGGACGGAGTTCCTGTCTGTCAATAGCACTGCGCTGACTGCTCCTTGGGTCGCAGATAGGTACATGATCAGCTCTTCCCCTGTTCGGGGTGCAACAAGCTTTGGGAGCGCTGCTATGTGTTGTTTGAGCTGTTGGAAGGCTTCTTCTGCCTCTGCAGTCCACCGGAAGTCTCCCTTTTTGGTGCACTTCTTGAGTGTCTTGAATAGGGGAAGTGACTTGTCTGCTGATTTGGATAAGAATCGGTTCAGTCCGGCTAGCTTGCCGTTTAATGACTGAACTTCTTTTAGTGTGCGCGGTGAGGGGAGGTCAATGACTGCTTGAGTCTTCTCTGGGCAAGGCTTGATCCCATCGGGTTCTATCAAATACCCGAGAAACATGCCTTCCGTAGCGCCAAACGTACACTTCTTGGGGTTCAATTTCATGTTGATTCTCCTGAGTGTTTTGAATGTTTCCTCCATGTCGCGCACCAGCTCGTCCTCTGTATGGCTTTTGATGACGAGATCATCGACGTATACTTCCAAGTTGCGTCCCACTTGCTTCTCGAACGCAGTGTCCACCAATCTTTGGTATGTTGCTCCTGCGTTCTTTAGGCCGAAGGGCATCTTTGTGTAGCAGTAGACCCCTTGACTTGTGTGGAAGGCCGTCTTTTCTTCGTCTTCCTCCGCCATTTGAATTTGATGGTATCCCTTGTATGCGTCCAGGAAGCATTTGAAGGGATATCCACATAGAGACTCAATTTTCCAGTCTATCTCCGGTAGCGGGTAGCAGTCCTGTGGACATGCTTTATTGAGATCTGTAAAGTCTACGCACATCCTCCAACTGCCATCGCTCTTCTTTACCATTACTGGGTTAGAGAGCCAGTCATGGTAGTAGACTTCACGCATGATGCCTGCGTCTACTAGCTTATGTACTTCTTCCAGGATGGCTTTAGCGCGGTCTGGAGCTTGTCCGCGCTTTTTCTGTCGTATTGGAGGATATCCTTGTCGGATTTGCAGCTTATGTTCCGTGATGGAGCGTGGCACTCCTGTCATATGCTTAGGTTCCCATGCAAAAACATCCAAATTATTTTGCAAGAGTGCGCATATAGCTGACCTGCCTTTGTCAGACAGAGACCCACCAATAGATACCTGTTGAGCCGGGTATTCAGGGTGAATGGCGACCGTTAGGTTAGGGACTTTGATTGCGCGCTGTTGTGGAACAACGCTTACGTCACTTGTCACTGCGTTGCATTCGTTGGGTGGTATGGTGGTATTGTAAAGAGTGACAATACCTCCTTCCACTGGGAATTTGAGCATTCCGTGCGCTGTGGATGGCACGGCGCGGATGGATGATATTCCAGGTCTCCCAATAATACCGTTATACGGAGAGGGGGATCTGATTACCATGAAGTTCATCCAGGTAGTTGTAGAGTGTGGTTTGTCACCAACTTCTACAAATAGACGTAATTGCCCCGTGGGCCATATCTTCTCCCCTGTGAAGCGCGGTGAACGGCGTTGTGGCTGGGATCAGCTGACTCTGTATCTCAGGTCGCAGCTTCTTGAAGCAGTGTTCATATATAATATTAGCGGATGCACCTCCATCGATATACATGCGACGGATGTCGTGACCCCCCGTATGTATTTCAATGGTAAGTGGATCCACCACTGCGTTGTTCGCAGTCAGGGAGGGGAAAGAGATTTCGTTTCCCTTAGAGAAACGCTGACTAACTTTTTGTCTTGTCGCGCGCGGCCATGGCTGTATCATGTAGATGATATCTGCCTTTTCTCTTGGCGTCTCTTTCTTGGGCACTGGTTTTTGTTTATCTTTCCCTTCTCTGATGTTTTTTACGAGGTGGTCCATCTTTCCTTCCCTTACCAACTTTTCAATCAATTGGCGCAGTTGGACGCAATCGTTAGTTGTGTGGCCCTTCTGTCCATGGTATTCGCAATAACCATTCCCTATACGCTTATCCTCTGGGGTGCGGATTGGTGGTGGTTTCGGGAAGTTCGCTCCTTCTGTTGCGAATATCTCCTTTGGAGTTTTTGTTAATGGGGTATACTTGTCGTTTCCCCTTCCGCCGCCTTGATTACGGTAACTCCTATTACGATTGCCGCTCTGGTCATTGGATTGTCTCCTTGACTCTTCTTGCGACCTATGGTTCGAATAGCTTTTCCTGCTATCCGCGGCGGCTTCTTCTCCTTGGACGAAAGACCTCGTACGCTTCATGAGCTCATCGAAGGTTAGGGGAATCTTATCATTTAGCTTTTTTATCAGATCTGGGTTATTGATTGCATTCATAAAACCCGATATTTTGAGTATCTCTGGACACGCCTTGACTTTCATGCACTCGTCCTTGAAGCGTTCCATGAAAGCGCTTGTGGATTCCCCTTGTCGCTGTTTAACCCTAGCGAGTTCGACAGGGTTTTTTGCGCACTTCTTTCTTTGGGTGAAGTTTAAGCGAAACGCTCTGCGCAACTCTTCAAACCCACCAATGCTTCTGCGTGGAAGCTTACTAAACCAGTTGCGCGCATTTCCTACTAATGTGGAGTTGAACATATGGCACCACACAGGCTGTGGCCAATTTTCGATAGTAGCTGCTGATTCGAAAATTTTTAGGTGATCATCAGGATCACCTGTCCCATCATATGTTTTGACATTAGCAGGCATGCGCCTTTTCTTATTTTCAGAAAAGTCACTGATGCGCCTAGTAAACGCATCAACCTTTTGGCGACGCCAGGGGAGAGACATGTCTTCATCACCCTGGTCGCGGTATTTCCCTCTTGATTTCCAGTGTCCAGTTTCGCTGTCCGAGGAATCTCTTGAGGATGAGCGGACTCTTTTGTGACGCTTGAGTCGACTATCATCAGAGTCTGAGCTTGCTCCTCTGCGGCGCTTGCGCCGGCTATCCTCAGAGTCAGAGCTTGAGGGGCTTTCACTTGGGGAACATCGTCGCCCAAGCCTATCTTGGATTCTGCGTCTGCCAAGCCTAGCGTGGACATTGGCGCGCCGCTCCCCCTCTTCAGGCTCTTCCAGATGTTGAAGGTCGGCTGCTTCATCGTCCACAACCTTCCTTCCAATCCTGGCGAACACTGGCTGTTTACGGCTATCCCTCTCGCGTCTTTCCTTTCGGTAGCGCGGTGGGGATGCGTCAGGATTAGGGTCAAAGTTGAGTCTGGCGTGCAGACTTTGGCTTGACCTCTTCTTTGCCTCCTCTCGCATGAGCGCAGTCAAGGCTTCGTAGTTTTGAGATACGAAGTCACTTGGGGCTAATTCGGAGGCAACTCCTTCTAGCGCGATAGAGTCGGTTTCCAAAGCTGGATCCTTGTTTCGTACAGGCGCGTTGGGAGGCTCAGTGAAGTTTACTTCTGGCATGGCATGAGGTGTGCGCTCCAGTTCTATCTCACTAGTACTTGTCGTAATAGCGGGGGTAAACCTGGTAAGCGATTCCACTGCAGGAAAGACCAGATTTGGGTGCGCTCCTAGGTTTTGAGGCGTACTGGTTGTCCCAGAGGCCTGTTTAGAAGCTGCATCAGTTTGATGCTTCTTCCCTAGCAGGTCGTCCTGCGTTTTCTTCCCATGCGGACTCTTATGACTTCCGTGTTTCGTCATTCTAGTTCTTTGGCAAAATCCTTAGTGTAGGGTCCCACGGATGGCGCCACTTGTTGAT
Source organism: Artemisia tridentata subsp. tridentata (assembly GCA_021014915.2). NCBI lineage: Eukaryota > Viridiplantae > Streptophyta > Magnoliopsida > Asterales > Asteraceae > Artemisia > Artemisia tridentata. The sequence continues at coordinate 78,128,786 of CP139509.1, forward strand.
ACAAAAGTTGGGCGTTCCTTGATAGGGCTTCTTTTCTCGTACCAATTCGAATCTTAATGCTTGATGAGACCTGCGCACTAAGAAAAAGAACGAACACCGTTAGGCTTATCGAGGGATTGTCTCCCCCGATTATCCTCCGGCGTGAGAGTAAGTAATCGAACGTAGGGTTTAGTTTATGGTTAGGGTTTATTGAAGATCGTACCTTTACCGAGGGCTTGGGTGCCCTTTATATATGCATGAAACCCTAGTGGGTTTCGTGTTCCCTACTCTTCGGCGTGTTAGCCGACATCGGGTATATAGTATATATCTTCTTTATTTAGAAGATATTCTATATATTATCCGGAAATAACTTTGGGCTTGGGCCTTGTCGACCCAAGCCGCATAACTGGTAGTCCAGTTGCGGCCAAGCGTGGTGGGCTTAATTGTTAGTATTATTTGCTAACCGGGTTCGTGACCCGGGTATAGACTATACGTCATCAATTACTATATTACCATTACTTGAAATTGTTATCAGAAACTTCAATGAAAGTAGTGATTAATAAGTTAAAGCGTTTTGCTAAAACTAATGACCGAAGTTTACATTTTATTTTTTTTGTTGAAAAGTGAATATATTATAACTCAACAATAACAACTTTACAAAAGCAGACCTAAAAGATAGATAGACATGCCTAATCCAACTAGCAATTGCTTATTCAGAAGTAGCAATGTATATACAACTACAAGATGTCTAGAATGTAGATACTATCCTCACACTTAGATTATCTGGGGGGTTGTACATGAAGGCTTCACCATATACAGAGAAAAATTCCAGTTCCATTGAGGCTTTTGACAGCAAGTTACATTTTTAGTTAAGACCCACACACACCCATGAATCATGGAGTATCATTCCTCACATGAATCATGTAGTACCAAAGTTTACGTTAAGACATTACACGATGTCCAAACAAAATCATAAGGAGTTGTTTCTAAAAATGTCTTAATATCACAATAGCATAGTACCCATGTAAAGCAGCGGTTTAGAGGCGAATGTTGTTTAGCAATTTTCGAATTTTACATTGTTTGCCAAATGTTGTTTAACGATTTTATATAATTGATGATAGTTTATAGATATTGTGTGTTTATATTGTGAGATTGTGAAAGTGGTATGTATTGGTTTATTATTGTATTCAGGAAATTCACTTGCAATTGTTGAATATCTATTTGATTGTGCAATAATTTAACAAAAGTTCAATATCTCTCGGCGGTTAGGATGCATGGTTTTCACCAGGGTGATCAAGGTTCGAATTATGCAATTGAAGTTTTTTTTTTTTTTTTTTTTTTTTTTTTTTTTTTTTTTTTTTAATCTTATACGATTTAACAATTAAAAAGTGTGTAAGCTGAAAATTTTAAGTCTTTTATAAATGAAATGTCTCAAATGCTTTATATATTAATATAGATAATTTTGTGAATAGTTTGTTGTTAACAACCTTTAGGATTGTTGTTAGCATTTTCCATAAGTTAAAAATAAATTGTTATTTGCAAAAAGTAAAAAATAAAAAGCATCAATGATTATTGTTTACAGTTGGATATGTCATTTTAAGATGAAAAGTTTATTATTTTTGTTGTTTCTTCTAAAAAATTATCATAGCTTTTTTAAAAATTCTCACCAAATATACTACTCTCTCTGTCCTAAAATTATTGTCACCTGACAAAAAACACATTCTTTTAGAAAAATGCCACTATCACTACTTTCTCTCTTTTACTTTTTTGCCAAATGACAAGTTTACCCTTAACCAATTAATTAACACTTGAGCAAATTGCATTTTTGGTCCTTGTGGTTTGGCCAAATTGCAGATTTGGTCCCCAACTTTTTCAAAGTGCACCAGACGTCCCCATTTTCAAGTTTTCGTTGCATTTTTGGTCCCTGGCCTCAGTCAAATGACACAAATGCCCCTCTTCTTTTCTTTTTTTATATTCCTTTTCAGTTTTTAACACAAATGGTCCTTGTGTTGCGCAAGGCTTTACAAATTTAGTCCTTTTTTTTTCACAAATGGTCCTTCTTACACAAAATCGTCCTTGTGTGGCGCAAGGCTTACACAAATGGTCCTTGAGTCCGTTTTTCTTCCGTTTTTTACATTTTCATCCGTTTTTCTTACGTTTTTTTTTTCTGTTTTTGTCTGTTTTTCTTATGTTTTTGTCCCGTTTTCTTACGTTTTTTACGTTTTCGTCCCTTATTCTTACGTTTTTACCCGTTATTGTCCGTTTTTCTTACGTTTTTGTCCGTTTTTCTTACGTTTTTTCCGTTTTTATCTGTTTTTCTTACGTTTTTGTCCGTTTTTCTTACATTTTTTCCGTTTTCATACGTTTTTGTCCGTTTTTCTTACGTTTTTTTCTGTTTTTACCCGTTATTGTCCGTTTTTCTTACGTTTTTGTCCGTTTTTCTTACTTTTTTTTCCGTTTTTGTCCGTTTTTATCCGTTTTTGTTCATTTTCCTTACTTTTTTTCCGTTTTCTTTTTTTTTTGTCCCAATTTTTTATTTAGTCCGAATTTTTTGTCCCGTTTTTTTTTGACCAATTTTTTTTTTAAAATAAATAAAATTAAAAAATTAAAAAAAAAAAAATTGTCCGAATTTTTTGTCGGATTTTTTTTTGTCCGAATTTAAAAAAAAAAAAAAAGTTCAAAATTTTGTTCGATTTTTTTTCTTTTTTGTCCGAATTTAAAATTAAAAAATAAAAAAATATATAAAAATTCAAAATTTTTTTCCGATTTTTATTTTTTTTGACCAAATTTTTTTAAAAAAATAATAAAATAAAAATAAAAAGATCAAATTGGACAAAAAATGTCAAAATTTGAATTTTTTTTTTCAAAATTGACAAAAAAAAATCGGACAAAAAATTCGGTCAAAAATTTTATTTTGTTTTAATTTTTTAATTATTTATTTTTTAAAAAAAATTTGGTCAAAAAAAAAACGGACAAAAAATTCGGACTAAAATAAAAAATTGGGACAAAAAAAAAAAAAAGAAAAAAAGTAAGGAAAAGAACAAAAACGGATAAAAAACGGAAAAAAAAAGGGACAAAAACGGAAAAAAAACGGAAAAAAACGATAAAAACGGACAAAAACGGAAAAAAAGAAAAAAGTAAGAAAAACGGATAAGAACGGACAAAAACGTAAGAAAAACGGACAATAACGGGTAAAAAAAAAAGAAAAACGAAAAAAACGGACAAAAAACGTAGAAAAACGGACAAAAACGTAAGAAAAACGGAAAACTAAAAAAACGTAAAAAAAAAACGGACAAATAACGGTAAAAAAAAAAAACAGAAAAAAACGTAAGAAAAACGGACAAAAACGTATGAAAACGGAAAAAAATGTAAGAAAAAACGGACAAAAACGTAAGAAAAAACAGATAAAAACAACGAAAAAACGTAAGAAAAACGGACAAAAACGTAAGAAAAACGAACAATAACGGTAAAAAACGGAAAAAACGTAAGAATAAGGGACGAAAACGTAAAAAACGTAAGAAAACCGGACAAAAACATAAGAAAAACGGCCAAAAACAGAAAAAAAAACGTAAGAAAAACGGACGAAAATGTAAAAAAACGGAAGAAAAAACGGACTCAAGGACCATTTGTGTAAGCCTTGCGGCACACAAGGACGATTTTGTGTAAGAAGGACCATTTGTGAAAAAAAAAGGACTAAATTTGTAAAGCCTTGCGCAACACAAGGACCATTTGTGTTAAAAACTGAAAAGGAATATAAAAAAAGAAAAGGGGCATTTGTGTCATTTGACTGAGGCCAGGGACCAAAAATGCAACGAAAACTTGAAAATGGGGACGTCTGGTGCACTTTCAAAAAGTTGGGGACCAATTCTGCAATTTGGCCAAACCACAAGGACCAAAAATGCAATTTACTCTTAACACTTCTTTAAAGTTTGCAATATTAATTTCAACCAAGGGTAATATAGTAAACTTTACCAAACTCCACTATCTATTCACTTTCTATTTTGGGTATGTGACAATAATTTTGAGACGTCCAAAAAAGGAATAAGTGACAATAAAATTGAGACGGAAGGAGTATTTAATAATCAAATATCTTCTTTGTTTATATTGGGTTAAACATAAGGCTAAACAAAGTGGTGCTCAACTCACCACTTGGTGAGTGAGTCACTCACGCCCCACCCAAAACATCAAACGCAAGTCACGGCCAAAATAGGATTGAATGGTGAGTTGCTCACCAATGTATTCGGCTGACAAAGTGGGACTCAAACTATTAAATAATTGTTTTTTATTTGTAAGTGTGTGTGAGGTATTTATTGAAGTATATTTGTATAAAGTGAGTATTTTAATGAAAGGTGAGTGGAATATGACCAAAACGGATATATAACGAGTGAGAGTGAGAAGAGAAGAGAGAGAAAGTTGATATCGCATTGAATGACTCACCCACTATTTATTTTGCGATATCTATAATTAAAATAAATAAATAAAGGGATATGTTATATGGACGGGGGACAAGGGTGGCATGCCCTTTGTCTCCCCACTTGTCCCCTATTTTTTTTTGCACAGCACAGTTTTTGTCAGTTTCTGTTCTGTATTTTTGACAGTTTTAAGCGTTTGACATATTAAACTTTATATTTTTTGTTTCGCATTTTTAGGTTTATAGCTTTTTGATATAAACAAAATAAAAAAAAATAAAAAAAAATAAAAAAATTGAAGAGGTCATTATAACCAAATTGGGAGGGTCATTATAACCGACCCTTAAATAAAAACGTTTATTTTGGGGCTGTAAGTCAGCATAGCACCATAACGTGAAACACACGCGCGAGTAAGAAACAAAACAGACACGCCATCGAAACACATGCCTACTTTCCCGGAAACCATAAAAACTCACAAACTTTCTTCTCTTCCTCCTGCACACACATTTGACATTTCCAACATCCTTATTAAAATACAAAACAATGAAGACAACACCTTATTCTACCAACTTGTTATTCAATCTATCTCTACACTTTCTAAAACAAAACTTAACTCCATAAATTAAAACTTAATAAAACCAAGATAACCAAAAGGTCTTAACTTAACTCAAACTTAAATGCAAATATTAAACTACTAAAAATGCATTAAAATAAACAAAACAAACAAACACTAGCACAAGCCTTGTGCTTTTATTCTTCAACTTTTGTCTTCATCCTTCAAAATATTCATGCTTCAAGATGTCTTCATTTTGAAATTTGCCGGACAACTCCCGATTAGTTATTTGCGTTTTAAACTTCCTTGTAAAATTTCTTCCATCAGGACAAACTATATCAAACTTCACATGCCATTCTCCATCACCTTCTTCCTTCTTGTAAACACTAGCTCCTTCGGGTCCCCATTCCAAATTCTTCAATTGAACCGGTAAAGATCCAAGAAAATCTGTCAATTTATTGAACACAAAAACATTTTTGAATGGGTTATAGAAAACCTCCATAGCTAAAGCTCTTTCCAACTCATCTTCAATACCAAAGTAACTAGGGACAATCGGCCCATATTTAGGTCTCCCTTCTTCATCTCTACCAACTTCGAAACAACCTAAATGATCTTCTTCTTCTTCTTCATCTTCATGCACTTCCTTCACAATCTTGCCTCTAGGTCTAGGATAGTAAGTATGCTTCAAGATTCCATCACTAATAGTCATAGTACCTCTACCCATATCTATAACAAGTTGTAACACCCCGTGACCAAAAACGATCAAAAACGTGAAAATTTTAAAACTTTTTGACTTTCTACGCGGAAACGCTTGAACTATGACTCATACATGAACTAAAGACTTTAAATATCGATAATACCATAAGTAGTCTACTCAGACTAAAAGTAGTCTACTCATACCAAAAGTAGTCTACACATACCAAAAGTAGTCTACACAAGACACAAAGAGACCAAAGTAGTCTACACAAGACACAAAGAGACCAAAGTAGTCTACACAAGACACAAAAGACCCGTGCTACCTTATATCCATAAAACTGACACTTTAGACCTATGTTCAAACACATATAATCCACATTAGGCTAAAATATATCATATTTAATGTTTTTCTAAATTTCTTGACCCATTCGACCCAAAATGGGTTAAAACAGCCTTGTCCCAAACACTCCGTTTCCTGCATATCCCTTTTTGTACACTTTTTACCCGTTTTCCGGAAAACGACTTCTTTACTCGAAAAGACACTAAAACTTCCAGGATTTATTAATACTTCTTCGGGCTCAGTTTCATCTAAAACATTTACCGTTGGACACTTCGGTATAGTACTTTTAAAAATGGACGGGTTATGCATAAAACCCGTTTTGACCCGTTGACACCCCAAACCACTTAAACTACTTCATTGACTCACCATACTCAACTAACCACTATATTTTAACATACCAAAACTGTCTCAACCATCCATGACCCGTTCAATAACCAAAATGGGTAAAAACTAGCTTATACCAAACATCCCCTTAAACAATCTTTCAAAAACACCTTTTATACATAAAGGGTCTTTCTAACATGTGCCTTAGGGCACATGTTAAGTACACAAAAGGACAAAAAAAAAGGTACAAAAAGTACAAAAAAGTACTTAGGCCCACATGTACTTTTTGTACTTTTTTTTTGTCCTTTTGTGTACTTATCATGTGCCCTTAGGGCACATGTTAGAAAAATCCATACATAAATGCACAAACTACTAGATATCCAATTTGACTTCTTCACAACATAACATTCCTAACATATTAAAAGAGTGTTGGTACATTGACATGACCCATAACTTCCCAAAATGGGTGAGATTGGCTAAATGCCAATCACCCTCTTTACTACCATTATAACCAAGTAGCATATGGACTTCTTGACATGAACATAACTTGACTCTTGAACTAACATAGAAAATGACCGTTGACTACCAAAATGACCATATGAAAAGAAATATACCCAAAACACGATAAGACACGTCGGGGGCTTCCAACTTCACTATGCTTGGTCCAAAAGAACGGTCTTCTACTACAACTTCTTCTAGTACAAAGCTACCACTACGCAATCACATAATCTTATCTTTACCTTTGCTTGATCCATCGGTACCTATAAAGAAAAACATCACAACTAAACACGTAAGCGAAACGCTTAGTAAGTACATGGCAATAACAAGCTAACAATGTATGATATAAATCATACTATATCCATAACTAGTCTAACCACTAGTTAAGCTAGCGATATAGGGGCACTTACCTCACGCCAACATAGTCGGCATAAACACGATCAACCCGTAAGGTTGAACCTCATCCCATAGTTAGCCCAACGACTAACTAAGCTAATCCCATAGTTAGCCCAACGACTAACTAAGCTACTCCTAGTGATGGATCCATACTAGCTACGCACCCTATACCCTATCTTTCACCATTACCATGTAACAAACATGATAAAGCTAACACATAAACCATTATCATACATAATATATGATAAAGCTAACAATAACATGTTAATACCAATGTACTTACCTTGATTCTTAAGCACAATCACACTAACAATAGCTTCCCCACTTCTTACTTGCTTCCTATATCATAACCATCTCAAATTAGAGACTAATTAACTAGCTAATCATGAATTTATCAACACTTGATCATTATGATCAAACATGAACCCTAATTCACAATTTGGGGAAGAACACTTACTTGTTGAAGAGATTACAATTAAGGGTTCTCTAGTGATTTGCAACTCTTGAAGAAGATTAAATAACTTGAAGATGATAATGGAGTTTTTTTTTTTTTTTTTTTTTCCCCTCCTTTTTTTTTTTTTTTTTTTCTCTCCTTTTTCTTTTCCTGGACCGGCCTTAAGCTACTCACCTTTAACACTCTCAATTTTTCTAGACAATTCCCAAATAATCTAGGAATTAGATATTTAACTACTAAACTTTGCTCATATGGCGATTTTAGCCCATCTAGTTTCATTCTTTTTATAATGACCACATATTTACTTATTTAGCTAACTAATATCACAAGACTTATAATATACAATATATATTATTTACATAACTAGTACCTTATCGGGATACGGGTGTAACAATTCTCCCCTCCTTAAATTAATTAAGCATTTATCATATTAAAATTCTTCTAATAACCTTAAATTAATTATCCTAATTAATCTATTACTTAAACTAATTAATCATAGCATTAATGAAACATAAAAACTGAAAAATAACAAAAATTACTAAAACAAAAACTTTTACCGAGACCACCAACCGATCGGATGGGCATCCATCCGATTCGGTTGGTTCCGAATCAAACTCTTTTTTTTTTTTTACTTTTTACCTTTTTAACTTAAAAAAAACTATGCTACTAAGCCCAACTACCAAGAAAATCTTAACAATTCCCCGGCAGCGGCGCCAAAAACTTGATGTGCATGTCGTTGTGTTCAAGTTTTAAAATTTATAAGCACGATTTATCCAATTCTCTAATCACACATACGAGCAAGTATACTCGTCCATGGTAGTAAAGGTGGGTAAGTCGAGATCGTCCCAAGGGAATTGGGGTTTAGGTTTAGTAAAATAAGTTTTAGCAAAAAGGGTGTCAATCCAATTTGAAGTAAATTTAAAAGCAAGCAAGGTTCAATCAATCAAAAACAAATATACTTGTGTGTGATTCTATGTCCAATTATTTAGAGTAACCAACCAAGTTGGATGTGACTTGTAGTGATGCACAACTTAATATGAATGATTCACAATCAATGGTTTTTATCATGAGAAATCATATCTAGAATTCAATCTCCTAGTTAATTCCTTTCGGCCTTGATTAACTATTACGACAATTCTTTTAAGCTTTTTGTTGTTTGAAAGCATTTCTTATCTTAAGAATTCCTACGAATCCTTTCGGCCTTTTTCGTGATGAAATCGTTTCCAAATCCATTTTAATGAGTAAAGATGGTGCTTGTCACACACCATAATCCATACTAATTCGTGCACTAACTTTTTGGAATAAAAACATAAAGAAAACTCCTTTCGGCCTTTGTTAGTCTTTAACATTGTTTTTACCAACCAATTAAGCAAGATTAGATTGTATCTCAACAAACTCATAAAACAAGATATGTTTTCATGCATCACTACGATAAGATTACTCCAACAATTGTCACATCATACACACACAAGTACAACCAAAATCACTCCATAACAATCATAATCAAACACAAGTAATTAACCAAACTTTCATTCATCTTATAGTAAAAGTAAAGGTAGTTCATAATAACTCAACAAGAAATACCTAATCGAGGAATTACAAGAACTAGAATTGTGGAACTATAGCAATCCACACTCCTCCAATCGCCTTTGATTACACGTAAACAACTCCACACACGGACACAACTCTTGAGACTTGAACTCAAGGCTTCCTGGACTTTTTACAGCAACTACAAGCTTTCGGGCAATAATAATAAGTTAGTTAGACTTGGTGTAAGCCTCACTCGATTTACTTTTGGGTTGTCACCTCCCAAAAACTTCTCTCTTTGTAAACTAGCCAAGGGTTTCTTAAATAAGTGAGGAAACCCTTATTCTCCAAGCAAAAACGTCCAATATCAGTAAATAGCAGAGAAATGATAAGCCTCAATGATTATGGGGCTTAACTTCTTCATTAATTGCAACTTTGTAACTCCAGCGTCGGCCAACCGATCGGTATTTGGCTCCAACCGATCGGTTGGAGCTCTTGGTAAAATAGCCTTCTCCCATCCGAATCGGATGCAGGTGCCATCCGATCGGATAGATCACTCTGCCATACAACTTTATTTTTTTCTTTCTCTTTTCTCATTACGTGCTTGATCCTTCGCTGTACCACTACTTCCTATCATAGAACTTGATCTTTTCTTGATATATAAGCATGGAAATCTTGAACTAATCAACTCCTTGAAGTATCGCGTGGTTTCTCTCTCGTAATTCTTCAAATGTGCATAATCTCTTCATTTCTTCGTCTTTTCCTGCACTTGGCTATATTTACTTGCATACACACTTTTTCATAAATATGATGCACAAAACTAGCAATAACGCGCCTAAAAACATGTTAGATTTAAGCGTTATCAGCCATGAATCATGGAGTATCATTCCTCACATGAATCATGCAGTACCAAAGTTTACGTTAAGACATTACACGATGTCCAAACAAAATCATAAGGAGTTGTTTCTAAAAATGTCTTAATATCACAATAGCATGGTACCCATGTAAAGCAGCGGTTTAGAGGCGAATGTTGTTTAGCGATTTTCGAATTTTACATTGTTTGCCAAATGTTGTTTAACGATTTTATATAATTGATGATAGTTTATAGATATTGTGTGTTTATATTGTGAGATTGTGAAAGTGGTATGTATTGGTTTATTATTGTATTCAGGAAATTCACTTGCAATTGTTGAATATCTATTTGATTGTGCAATAACTTAACAAAAGTTCAATATCTCTCGGCGGTTAGGATGCATGGTTTTCACCAGGGTGATCAAGGTTCGAATTATGCAATTGAAGTTTTTTTTTTAATCTTATACGATTTAACAATTAAAAAGTGTGTAAGCTGAAAATTTTAAGCATTTTATAAATGAAATGTCTTAAATGCTTTATATATTAATATAGATAATTTTGTGAATAGTTTGTTGTTAACAACCTTTAGGATTGTTGTTAGCATTTTCCATAAGTTAAAAATAAATTGTTATTTGCAAAAAGTAAAAAATAAAAAGCATCAATGATTATTGTTTACAATTTTTGTTGGACATGTCATTTTAAGATGAAAAGTTTATTATTTTTGTTGTTTCTTCTAAAAAATTATCATAGCTTTTTTAAAAATTCTCAACAAATATACTATTTAATAATCAAATATCATCTTTGTTTATATTGAGTTAAACATAAGGCTAAACAAAGTAGTGCTCAACTCATCACTTGGTGAGTGAGTCACTCACTCACGCCTCACCTAAAACATCAAACGCAAGTCACGGCCAAAATATGATTGAATGGTGAGTTGCTCACCAATGTATTCGGCTGACAAAGTGGGACTCAAACTATAAAGTAATTGTTTTTTATTTGTAAGTGTGTGTGAGGTATTTAGTGAAGTATATTTGTATAAAGTGAGTGTTTTAATAAAAGGTGAAAACAAAGTGACCAAAATGAATGTATAGTGAGTGGGAGTGAGTGTAAGTGAGAGGAGAGAGAAAGTTGATATTGTGCTGAATGACTCACCCTCTATTTATTTTGTGATATCTATAATTAAAATAAATAAATAAAAACGTTTATTTTGGGGCTGTAAGTCAGCATAGCACCATAACGTGAAACACACGCGCGAGTAAGAAACAAAACTGACACGCCATCGAAACACATGCCTACTTTCCCGGAAACCATAAAAACTCCCAAACTTTCTTCTCTTCCTCCTGCACACATTTCACATTTCCAACATCCTTATTAAAATACAAAACAATGAACACAACAAACATCCTTAGAAACATACACCACCATATAACGAAACATTCCATCTCTAACGTTCCCATAAACCGAACCCATGTCGGGCATTTGCAGCTTTGTTCCCGGTTTCTTAACAGGAGAACAAGGCTGGAGATACATTTCCCGGTGGTACGTAGGTATAGTAGTGGTAATGGTAATGGTGGTCATAAAGTGAATGAGACAACGAGGTCGAGTATTGCGAATAGTGGACCCATTGTTTGGTATTTAGGAATGATTAATGCTAGACCTATTCTTACCAAAAGTATTACCTCTACGGTTATTTATACTGCTGCTGATTTAACATCTCAGGTACTATTTCTTGTTTTTGTTATTGTTGTTGATGTTTGTGTTTTTTTAATGTTGGGTATGTTGTAATGTGTTTTAATTAGTTATGTAGGTTATATAATTTGGATTGGAATGTTATTCGATTTGAATAAGTTAATATTTTTTGCTTACTGAGAAATTAGGGATCAGAAAGATAATCTAAGACGTTCATGTGATGGATCCTACTTTAAAGGCCAACATAGATATTCTTTTAGTGTCTTTTATAATAATTTTACTACGGTTGTCGACTCGTTCATTTTTCTAAAACACCCATTTTCTTAATATCTAGAGACAGATACACAATCTGTCTTTTCCTCTCAATACTAGCAAAAACCACGTTTTCTTGAATATCTCTGAATCTTCATCAATGAACCACAATAGCTGTATGAATTACCGCCGCTTCTCCCTCTTCAATATTGAAGCATAGTGCGGGTACACTTTTAGTTTGAATCAAAAGCCCGTTTTCAGTAGTTTCTTGATGCTGCTGTGACTTGGGATTATTGGTGCCTGCTATAATCTGGAACTTTGTTTGTTCAGGACGTGGCTTTTAGCTAGGTTGTCTAGTTATACCTATTTGTTGCTAGGGTTCCATGAGTTATACACTTTGAAACAATCTCGTGTATAAAAAGAATCTCCGTCTTGTACCCATGTTTGTGGATGTTTGCGGATCACATCAATCGGTAGCACATAGTCCGTAACGCTAGTAGAGCCTGATGCGTGCTAAGATCAATGTTTAATGATCAGCTCTTGTAAATCTCTAATTTGAACTTCGGTTTTCTTTAACTGATGCTAGAAAGCAGAAGTGTATAGACTATATGGGTGTGCAATTTCTAGGATAACTAGAGTCTAGGTCAAACTCTCAAACTTAAGTACCTTCATAAAAAAACAAATTGACCAAGGAGTATATTTTGAGCAGTCTGCTTGTTTCTCTTCAACTCATTTACACCCTAACACGATATGATGCAAGGTTGACCCGTCAAAAAGCTTACTGGTACCAAGAGGGTTCGCAAGCACAAATACCTCAATATCTTTGGTATAAATATACACTGTAATATAGTTAATGATGTATATCACGCATTAATGACAACCTTTCCAAGCCAAATTGCCGTTATGCCCACAAATCATCATGATTCTTGAACTTGTTCTTATTAGTTTTTATCCACAACATTCTCTGATTTAAACTAAAAGTTCAGTTCGAACCTCATCTCTGTTTTGTCATGGCAGAAGGGTGTTTATACGGTTTAATAGCAGCCAAACACTTCTAATAATACTTGTGCAAGTCAATTATTGCAAGTTTAATGAGACACGGTGAGTCCTACTTCTTGGCAGATATTTCTTGCTTGATAACAGTTTATTCTTTTGATCAAGTGATTATATGTTCTTATAACATGCGGTTCACTTCTTGATTATTAAAAATTTCTTTAAACTTTAATGTGTATAGGATCGTATCTGATTAACAATTAACTGAATTAATTAGGTGACAAGATCTAACAGTTCCTTATATTTGTGGCTGATTTTGGCTAATTATCTTTTTTTATTATTATTGGTCTAATATAAACTTTATTAATATCTTTGACACACTAATTGATAGTAATAAATAGATTAAACTTTTCGGACTAAAATTGTTTCAGTTCATTTCATCTCTTACCAAAACTATCCATTTTCACCCACCCAACCCTAAACCCTCTCATTGCGCCACCTGTACAATAAGCCCAGGCATATTCAATAGCTTTAGAGACTGTATTTGTTTAGTGACATAAAATCATTGTAGTCTAGCTTCTCATGTAGACTTTACAATTCCATCTTCAGACGATGACACAGTCATCTTCAGAGCCTTTTGATTTCATACGGACTTGTCGTATGGCTGGATATGGAGCGGTCTTTTCAGGTCCGACGCTGCATTTCTGGTTTAACTTTGTTTCAAGAGTTTTCCCGAAGAAGGACCTTATCTCAACATTTAAAAAGATGTTCATGGGCCAGTTTATATATGGACCTATTATGACAGCTGTTTTTTTCTCTGTGAATGCAGCCCTACAATGTAATATTTATTTTGTTATCTATGCATTTTACAGTGAATTCACTTTTTGGTGGTTCCACTTGTAGTTTATAAATTTTACTGCTGTTTAATTTTTTTAGGTGAACGAGGTAAAGAAATCATGGCTAGGTTGAAGCGAGACATGGTGCCCACAATGATCAACAATGTTATTTACTGGCCTTTATGTGATTTTATCACATTCAGATTCGTCCCTGTTCATTTGCAGGTAAAATCATCACATCGTGTTTTTTAATTAATCCATATATTTTACTTCCGTCATACAATGGCAATGCTAATAAGCGACATTCATTTATTTTGCAACCAATCTTCCAAAAGAAAACTTTGTAATGCTGATAATGAGATCTATATTATCATTGTTAACTTGAAAACTTTTGTTTCTGTCAAATTAGATGTTTTTTACAGACTATTGACTTTCCATATTGGTTTTGAAAATTGCAGCCGCTAGTGAGCAACTCTTTTTCGTATGTATGGACGATATACATTACATACATGGCGAGCTTAGCAAAAGCAGAGACCAACTAATCCAACACAAGATAGCACAAGTGAAGACACAACCATCAGCATTTTTCGGTCAACACAAAAGCCACACTATAGTATTCACAATTTACATTTACAGATCAAATCTATACAATTGTTAACCAGTACATTACTTCTTTTGTATCATCCAAACTCACCAATTTAACATGTTACAAGCTTCAAGCTGTAGTTTCTTTATATGCTAACGCAATATATGACAATAGGAGAAGCTGACAAAAATAAAACTGGATGTCAAACCTAGAACTTCAATAAATGAAGAGAGTGCATGTAAATGTTGGAGGCATATCCTCTTATGCTATACAACTCGACTAATAAAGAAAACTGAGACAAACATCTGGAAGAATAACAGGACATGTCCAGCAAACTCAAAAGAATCACCCCACCCCAATCCTATGAAAACTAATTTTATCACTCCAGAGTACTATTGTATATCTTCTCTAATTGTGTTGACCAGTCAACTCCAAGTTTACAAGGATCACACTCCATTGCAACAGTAAAATCCAAAACCGACACGGTTGATAGTATCCTTGGCCTAAACCGATATGACCCAAGTCCACTAAAACCAGGTGTGTTTTGTGCGACCCTTGACCGAGCAAGTCCGATACATGGTTCCATCAATCTCTTCAAGTAAACATTCAAACCAATGTTTAGCAAGTTAGCATAATTATCTGAGACGCTAAGCCCCTCAACCTTCAATTTCTCCTTCAAACGGATCTTTAAATATCTGTTATCCGGTAGCTCAAAACTGCTTTGACATGATTGAGTCCATGGACCAGTTGGACCATATACTGTTTTACGCGCCTGGCCTGTTTTCATAGAAATACCGAAAGGAGCTGTAACTGGGCTTCTACTTTGAATACCGGGACTTCCAGAAACCACTTCTTCACCATCTTCCACAGAAAATACTTCAACAGGTGGTCTGCTACCAAGAGAGTGTAGTTCAGTTGAACTTTGATGCTGCTCATGGTGCACTTTCGATCTGTTTGGTCCAAGTGGGCTGGGCCTGTCCTTTGATCTGCGGTCACGTGGAGATCTGCTTTTGCGAGGTGACAAAGGAAATGCATCTCCATAAAGTGACTGAAGATTACTCCTTTGGGGGTTTCTTGTGACTTTGACATTGAGGGAATTTGCCAACTTTTTGACTGTTGGTGGTGGGACTTTAGCTGAAACGCCGTTTTTGAAAACTGAAGAAATTAAACGATTGTGAAGAGGGAGATTTTCCCTTCCGATAGTCCGAATACAGAACTTGTCAAAATTGCTCTTGCTGAGTTGGAGGCTGAAGAGTTTGTTGAGCAAATTGAAATAATTATCTGCTCTTTGTTGTCCAATTTTTTTATATAAAAGAGCTTTCAGCTCCAAAGTATCTATTCGTGTATGCTGATTTAAACCCATCTGCTCTTAAATACCTAAAACAAAACGAACATCAGATCCAGATCAACATTTTTATTCTAAATATCTAGTAGCATACAATGAGATAACATCTATCTTGCTGCATATAGATTAAACATATCATAATAGGCGCACTCCCACTAAGTTTCATGCAGCTTGCAAGTAAAGCTTTATGCCTATAACTGCAATCAATTTTTTTGTCCAACACTCGAAAGAAAAACAGTGCAAGTCATGTTTGAACAATGTTTCTAACAAAGTTCAAGTCAGGACTTAGACTAATGTATGACCTGACCACTCACCTGTTTGCATAATTGCATACACAGTCCACACTGAGTTGTATCTGCGGCAACTTAAGCACTCTCAGTTACATCTTTCTATATTGCAGGCATCATTTTAGTACACCATTTATCGATTCATAATCAAAATTCAGGCTTAAAATACAGAAAGGCATAGATTTCATGAGTCTGTTTGAGCCATAATTTAATCAAGGGGGAACATTTTACCATTTTATCAAGGAGATAACAATCACGATACTTAAAGAGCACCTATCGCCGTCAAGTTTGTAAATTATGGGGAAGCATTACCAGAGTATCAAATTGCAATAACGACTAGCAACCATACAGGTACATAGCAATTTTCAGTAAAAGGAAAAGAGAGAATAAAAGCTTATACAAGATGCTCTCTTTTGTACACAGACTTGATCAAATAATAAAAACTTATTCAGATGTGACACGTTGACACTATGTAGCTACATACAACCATAATGAGAGCCACATGAATTCAGAGGTGGCTCAAGGGTAAAGCAACTAAAGCTAGGGCTTTAGGCCCCCAATTTTTGAAGGCCCCGATTTTCTAGCATATTGTATACGGAGTATATATATAGTCAGTCATATGTTTTTTCGTCCGTCATTTTTAGGGATCCGATTATGTAAGGACCAAATTAGCCCCTAAATATTAAATAATCGGAAATTTTGTGTCTTTTATGTTCTCACTTTTTAGGCCTACAAGCTGTAAAAAAACTAAGCCCAATAACTTAAGTAAATAAAAGGAGATTTTCGCATGGTAAAAAAAAAGATCGAGTTATTAAACCCATGTTTAATGTGATTAGAAGACTTCTATCACTAACCATTTAAACGTTTGGATTGCATATAGACTATAGAGTAATGTTAAGGGTTCCGGCGACGGTTGCTTCAGCAGAAAAAGTGTTTCAAATGTTAGTTAAAAAATAATTCAAGCCCGTAAATGTCATTAAGACTAAATGGGTTGGCTCATTTATCGTTAAAAAAAGAGATATTATACCATATTGATTTTAAAAAGTGAATCAAAGATTTCGTATCAAAAAAAGGCCACAAAAGCAAAGATTATATAAAACGATTTTTCCGCAAATAACTTTGATAAAAGGCCCCATGCTAAAGCTTCGCTTTAGGCCTCATTGAAGGTTGTGCCGCCCCTCTTAACTACTCTAGATTTAGTGTTGGTGAAAGTGTGAAACCACACTTCTCTATATCTAGTGTTTTATCCAACCACAGGTGATTCTAAAAAGTCATTAAAAACAATCATTACAACCACTTATCTGCTAACTACTTTCAGATAAAACCTATTTCGAATTAGCAACTTTAATCCGTTTATTCAAAACAGACTATTCACTCATACAGCATCGCATAACCAGTTTGAATAACCAATCAGCCTATCAAATAATGAAATAATCAAACACAACAAAATATTCAGCTATCTCAATTTCCCACATCTCTCAAATTCAAAAACTGCTATTTTTATTGGCGAATTTTAAATTATTAGTACCATCTACATCCACTACAGTTATGGCAGTTACAACACACAAAATATCAACAAACTACTTATAGCAGTTAAACCAAATAAAGAATATTTCTTGTTAACAAATAACATTAGATGATCAAATAAAAATCAAAATTTTATACTACCAAATCAATCCACAGTAAAAACATCATTATAAACCCAAACAAAAAACTACCCAATTATCCCCATTATCCGCACCATTCGAAAAAAGAAAAAAATACAACTAATACAAACTTCAAGGTTCAAAACGTATCAAAACCGTTACACAAATTTAAACTAATACTAACAGATTCCAGATACGTCACTAATCTTTCAACTCTCACAAAATATCAACAAACAATATAATCCAAATAAAGATAATTTCTTGATTTAATTAATCTGATTACGCAAGACGTAAAATCATCTTTTAACGGCTCCAATAT
Source organism: Artemisia tridentata subsp. tridentata (assembly GCA_021014915.2). Taxonomy (NCBI): domain Eukaryota; kingdom Viridiplantae; phylum Streptophyta; class Magnoliopsida; order Asterales; family Asteraceae; genus Artemisia; species Artemisia tridentata. The sequence continues at coordinate 78,146,767 of CP139509.1, forward strand.
AAGAGTACAGTGATTAAAACAGGACAAACGGAAAAGCATGTTACTAAATTATGCCAGAAGTCATAAATAATAACTAGGCAGCTTCAAAATGTTTAGCTTATTTCACTAACAAATAATCAGATACTCACTTAAAATAACCAAATCCGAATTTAATTAATCTGATTACGTATTACATATGAGCCAAACAAGACACAAAATAATCTTTTAACGGCTCCAATATAAGAGTACAGAGATTAAAACAGGACAAATGAAAAAGCACATTACTAAATTATGCCAGAAGTCACTAAGAAATAATCAAATACTCACTTAAAATAACCAAATCCGAATATACCAAACACCCGCCATATAACGTCTCCCAACAAACTCCATTCAAATTCAAAACATTTACTCTATGCCCAAACACAAACTTTAAACATACCCGATTAACCACCACTCAAAAACAAACAAAAAAATGCTAAATTTAAACAAACACTAACTAACACATTCCAGCTAAATCCACTACTCTTTTAAAACATAAATAACAACAAAGATAATACCTTGATTTAACATATTTTGAAATCTAACAAATAACATTACATAATCTTATAAAAATCAAAACTTTATACCAAATTAATCCATAACAACAAAAACCCAACTTAAAAAAACTAAAAATAATCCATATAAACACATTACAAAATCCCAATATAAAATCTTTATAAAAACTCAAAATTCAAAATAAGGATCAAGAAGTAATGAAATTGACCTTGATTTGAGGAAATGAATAGTGGGTTGAGTGATTTGATCTTTGATTGATATTTGGATTTTGATGAGTGATTGAAGCCCTGATTGAAATTTTTTGGGAATTTTTTTGAAAACCCCTCTTTTTTATTCTGTTCTTTTTAGTTTGCGAAATATGTGTAGTTGAATGTTTTTTGCAAGAAAGACTTTGCTTGACATTAGTTTCATGTCTTGTGGAAAACTCATCCTTGAGTTTGAGTTGATGTTGCAAATATAACCCTAAAAGTTTATAGCTCAATTTTTTTTTTTTTTTTTTTTTTATTTATTTTTTTTTGTGGAAAGGCTGTATTGCTCAAAAAATGCACTTTTACTGTATCATATTCATGAAATAGCTTGAAATACAATATTCTAGAGCCTATTGGTCCTGCTTAAATAGATAATATGAGGGAGGGAAAGTTTAGACTAACTCAGCGACCCACTTAAGAGAGTGTCTGTTAGCTTTGAGAAACATGATCATTTTCTTGCAAGGTTACGCGTCTTAAAGTTTTCTTGGAAATTGCTACCTGTGAAGTTTGACTTGAGTCTCCGGTGACAAGAATGACTAAGATTGTTAACGGTTATCTTTATTGTTTTGTTGAAAACTGCATTTGGAAAATTTTAAGTAATACCATGTATGTGACCAATAGTATATAGTTTGGAGTGTTTTCGAACCAAGTACTTTGCTGAAATGTTGAAGTAAAACCCTGAGGATGGGTCCCACTTCTAAGCTTCGTCCTTCGGATGGGATCCTTTGGACTTCGTTTGTTCCTACACAAGAAGAACACGCGTCAGGCTCGCCCCGGGTTTGATCCCAGGACCGACCTCCGGCGTGAGAGTAAGTTTCAGGTCAATAAGAACAGTAGTATTAAAGTAATGGTAGTAGGTGTTAAATTGAATGCATATCATAAATGAGGTGTGGGTATTTATACTACCCACACTTACTGTACCTGTTCACCTTGGGACCACGCGAGTTGACCTATGTCTGACCTATAAAGTAGGTGTCAAGCCACGTGGGAGACACAATCCCGTAATATCTGGAATGTCAGTAGTTGATGGGACCTGTTACTGTAGACGGCGGCGGTTCGCTCTGTGTGTATATCAAAAGGTCCGAGACAGTCCGAACGATCCTTTTGAGTTCGGACACCGGAGCCTGGTCCGGACGACTCTAGCATCCGGACACATACACCAACATGTCCCCCCCAGTATTGTAGTATCGGTTGGAGATCGATGGTGCAATACTTTATTAACACCTTCATGTATTTTGGCACCTTTGGCTTGGCCAAGTCGTCTGGATCTTCTCCGGACACATACACCAACATGTCCCCCCCAGTATTGTATTACTAGTAGAAGACTAGTAATGTAATACTTTGACGGATGTGCTGTGGTTTATTGCTTTGTATTCTTCGGATGTGTCTTTTTATTTTTGCATCCTCGTCCCCATTTCAATTATATATTCCGTCCAAGCGAACCCTATGTATGAATTATGTAAGTGTTGGGTCGGATTTTTGAAAGGTTCATCTTACCTTGATGGGCTAATTTAATTGCAGGCCCATGGGCCGAGCAAAGCAGTTGTCTTTTTAGTGAAATATTGGCATGCCACGCGTATGCTAACCGTGGGAATCTAACGTTCCATATTTTGCCATGTCAGCGAGTGACAGGCTGACTTGGCACTTTTTTGATTGTCTTTATGTCTTTCCCTATATATATATAGGTTTGGCTCTTATAAGAGTTTTGCTGTTAACTGTGTGTTTACTTACCTCATCCTCGGTGTTTGTATATTTTGCACAATTTGCTCAACCGTTGAGAAGTCTGAGAGGTGCGTTACCTTACTCTTTTGTAATTTATCTTTAGCACTTTGTTCCATCGGCATCCTTTTAGATATGACCGCTGAGATGAGTGAACAGAGGGACTTCCCATTGGTAAGTAGACTTGGGCCTCAACCTAGTAGGGTAGCACCTAAGTTTGACATGCACGTACATACTTCTAAGTTAACACAAGGTGAGCTGGACCGGGTGGTTGCGGAGTTCGGAATTCCATTGGATTTGCATCCGGTGCTTCCTCCGCTGGGTATGACTATGGACATGTTGCCGGAGACTAAGATTGGTGTTTATGTGCATCAGCTGAGGACGGGGGGTGTCAGGATTCCTTTCTCTACTTTTCTGCTAGCAGTGATAGGATATTTTCGTGTACATTTTTCTCAAGTGGTTCCGATAGGGTTGAACAGGGTCACTATGTTTGAAATCCGATGCTACAGTCTGAACGTGGTGCCGACTGTTCCCCTTTTCCGGGTTTTTTATAGGTTGTGCAAGCAGGGGCATTGGTTTTCTTTCGAAAGCCGGGCGGGGACGAGAGCCTTAAAATGTTTTAAGGAAGTGTTGACCGGCCTAAAGAATTGGAAGGGTCATTTCTTTTTGATAGATCGGAGGGCGATACCGCATGGTATGCCGTGGAGGCATAGGGATTCTAAAGTTACAGATGATTTTCCTGTGGTTTATTCTGAGAGAGATGCTGAGAAAGTTGCAGAGAAGGTTATCTTTCTGAGGAAACCTTTGGATGGTATCTTATGGATGGTGGGGCTTAGTAGGGTTTTCGAGTACCCTGGGTACAAGGGCGTTTTAAAGGATGCCGATGGGCATGGTAAAACATATTTCTTTAGCCGTCATTCGCAGGGGTTGCTTGTTTATTGGTTTGACCTTAGGTTGCTTTGTTGTTTTTGTAGTTCTTTCCATGACAGAGTATCTGGAGCTTCCCGTGGAGGTTGACGTGGACGTTGGTAGGGGAGATCCTCTTGAGGAGGGGGGTGAGAGACCGAAGAGAACCACCGAGCCTTTGGTAGCAGGTAGCACCGTGCCCAAAACCACTCCTATACAGAAGGTGGTTGAGAAGGCGGATTTGAACGTGTTAGCTGCTAGAGAGGAGAAGGAAAGAAAAAAGATGGAAGATGAGAAGAAAAGGAGCGCCGAGGGACCATCAGAGACTGCTACTTCTCGCAAGAAGAAGAAAACCGAACGGAAAGATGACGAACAATCTGACCGAACTATCGATGCCTCCCCCCTTCGCCGTATTGAACCGCAAGTTGTTGCCGAAGTTGCGCTGAATCAGGGGGAAAGAAGAGAATCAGGGGAGCAGGTTGTGGGTGAAGGGGGCGAGCATGAGCGCACTGCTGAGACCAACCTTGAAGGTCAGCCGGATCCGGATACTCATACGGAAGAGCAACCATCTTCCGATGGTAAGGGATACGAGCTGGTACCTTTTTCTCCTCCTCTTTTATGTATGTGAGCTGTGTTTTATACTTTACTATTGATTTTACAGATCATTCGGATCATTCCATGCACTCCCCGCCACCTTCTACGGCGCATCCGTCACCAGGAGCAGGTGAGGCGAACTCGTCTTGCTATATTTACTCATTATGTCCTTGTTTTTGTTGAGTGACTTCTGACGTTGTTGCAGATGAAGGCTCTCTCGAGGGAGAAATTTTTGCTCCCGGCTGGTCTCTTCCCAATCATGTCCGCTTGGACTCTTATAGGGCTTGTCTAGAGTTGCTGGCACATCTTACCCCTCCAGCTGAGAAGATTGCGATAGAAGGGCTGACCGATAGCCAGCTGGTTCATCGGTCGTATGAGCAATCCGGGGGTGGGATTGCGATGCAGGCCGAGCTACTTCGTCGCTTCAACCAATTGCTCGATGAGCACAGGGAGCTGGACAGGACGTATAAAAATAGCGTGGTGGAGCATGGTGCGGAGCATGGCAGATATGTGCGGTTGGTTGAAGAGTTTGATGCCCTCAAGCAAGAATTGGCTGATGTGAGAGCTGGTATATCGGAACGAGAAGAGGAACTAGCAGTTCGGCTGGCTGAGATGGAGAAAGAAAGGGATGATTGGAAAAGAACAGCTGAATCTCATGCTGAGGGTGTTAAAGGGTTGGAGCAAGAGATGGCAAAAAAGAATGAAGCCTTAGGGAAGGTTGAGGGGGCGAACAGGGATTTGCTTGCTGAGGTCGGGAGGTTGGAGATGGAGCGTCAAAATGTCGTGAAGGATCTCCTCCCGACCGCTTGTCGACGTTTGTTTTGCAGCTCTGAGTATAAGGCACAGATGGGATGGGTTTATGGATTGGCCTACACCGCAGGTTTCCTGGATGGTCTTGCCTATGAGCGTAAGAAAGACGAGCACGAGCGACTTTTGGGCAAGTTTGATAAGCTTAACATGGAGGCTCCCCGTATCTGGAAAGCGGAGTATGTAAAGTTGTTTGATGCCCAGTATCCGTATATTCAGAAGCTTGCTGATTCGTACCGGATGCCTTTGAGTGACCTCATGAATCTGTTGCCCGCTGCTGGTGCTCCTAAGTCGAAGCCTGTGACAGCCGCACCAGCTAACAAGGTCGGAGAGTCATCCGGGGCCAAGCACAGACCGGGTGAAGGTTCCTCCGCTGCTGAGAACGTTGCGGGTGAAGGCTAGTGGTTATTTTCTTTGTTTTTGTTTCGGATGAATGTAATGATGATACTTGTTGTGGATAAGTGCCATGTAATAACTTACTTGTGATGGCTTGAAGACGTTGTTCTTACACTTGCTGGAATAATTTTTACTTAATTTGTTCGTATAGATATCCCGCTTATGTGTGTTATTGATAACGAGGTGTTGTTTGAGCTGGCTTGTCCCGTTTGGAGTGTTTGGGACGTCGTACCGTATCCCCTTCCCCTTTTTTTTTTTTTTTTTTTGGTGGCGTTGCTCTTTTTTCGTTGAAACGGGCTTCTGAATATATACATATGTTTTTTATTGTTCGAGTGTGGTTGGAGTCCCGGCGTTCCAGCATACCGGTACTTATCCTGGCGCGAAGAAGGTCGTTATAAATAGTTGTTCGCGACTAATGTTCTGGCTCCTTTTTTACCTTTGGATCCGCAACTTGAGTTGACTGATTATCCATTCTAGATTGACTTGACGATTTGTGAAGCGGAGTGTGACACATCTCTTTTGTTTATCATCTTTATTCTAGTTTTTTTTTTTGTATAATCCGTTGTGTCGGGTGAAGCGATTTCGATCCACTCACGAGAGAGGGAGTGTTTTCCATAATCCGATGGATGAATAATCCGGAGGGTTATCACGATCCACTCACGAGGGAGGGAGTGTTTTCCACGATCCGATGGATGAATAATCCGGAGGGTTATCACGATCCACTCACGAGGGAGGGAGTGTTTTCCACAATCCGATGAATGAATAATCCGGAGGGTTATCACGATCCACTCACGAGGGAGGGAGTGTTTTCCGGAGGGTTATCACGATCCACTCACGAGGGAGGGAGTGTTTTCCACAATCCGATGAATGAATAATCCGGAGGGTTATCACGATCCACTCACGAGGGAGGGAGTGTTTTCCACAATCCGATGAATGAATAATCCGGAGGGTTATCACGATCCACTCACGAGGGAGGGAGTGTTTTCCACAATCCGAAGAATGAATAATCCGGAGGGTTATCACGATCCACTCACGAGGGAGGGAGTGTTTTCCACAATCCGATGCATGAATAATCCGGAGGGTTATCACGATCCACTCACGAGGGAGGGAGTGTTTTCCACAATCCGATGAATGAATAATCCGGAGGGTTATCACGATCCACTCACGAGGGAGGGAGTGTTTTCCACAATCCGATGAATGAATAATCCGGAGGGTTATCACGATCCACTCACGAGGGAGGGAGTGTTTTCCACAATCCGATGAATGAATAATCCGGAGGGTTATCACGATCCACTCACGAGGGAGGGAGTGTTTTCCACAATCCGATGCATGAATAATCTGGAGTGACATGGCACTTGACATTTTATAACTGTAATACAATATTTCCGGGAAAAGGAGAAGGTCATAAATTATTACAGATACTTAGAATGTTAGTTTACATTTTCCACAAAAGAAAATTTCAAAATTAAACTTCATCATACATTCATTACAGTATCGTCCCCGTCGTCCGGTGTTGTGTGTTTTTTTTTTTTGAATGAGGTTTTGAAACCAAAGCCTTTACTGCGAAGGTTTTGAAGTCAAAGCTTCCTTGTTTTATTCTTCCGGTATCCCGTTCGTCCTCGAGCTGAGAATATTATCTTCCTCGGAGGGTGCTCTTAGTCGATTTTTCTTGAAAACTTGGCATTCGAACTTGTCAGTCAATTGTGTAGTTAAAGTTGCGATCCCTTTCGGGGTGGGGAACTTCAACATGTTGTGGCTGGTCGAAGCGATGGCTCGGAGTTTCCCGAGACCCGCTCTCCCCAATATCATATCGTATGGTGACGGAGACCGTACAACGTAAAATTTTATAAACAGTTTCCTGTACTTTCCACGGCTGCCCAGAATTGTCTTTAAAACAACCTTACCCCTCGGTTTACTGCCTTCTCCTGAGAAGCCTGCCAGGGTGGTGTGGGTTGCCTTGATCCTAGCTTTTGTTCCGGTGTTCAGCTTGTTAAAGCAATGTTCGTATATGACGTTCACCGATGACCCACCATCCGCCAGTATCTTCTCGATCAGACTTCCCTCGACACTGCCTCTCACAACAAGGGGTTCGTATGATAACCTTCCGAATGCGCATGAAGGAAAGGTTATTGGTGTGTTCATCCATTTCTTATTTCCATGTCCCAACCTTGGTTCTTGATCGTCGGCCGGGCTTTCTATTAGATTAATCACTTTGGCTTTTCCGTTATCATTCTTTCTTTGTTGGTCTTTGTCCCTCTCCATCTCGCGTTGTCTTAGATCTTTCATGAGGTGGTCCAGCTTTCCGGATTCTAAAGCAAATATCAGTTGTTTCTTGAGTTGATGACAATCGTCGGTCAAATGTCCTTTTTCCCTGTGGTACTCGCAGAACTTGTCTAAATTTTCTTTTCTTATCCTGCCTCCGGTTGGGCGAGGGAAGGGTAAGTTCAAATGGTGCTCCGTGGCGAGAATTTCCCTAGGGGGCTTAGTTAACGGCCACCATCCATTGGGCCGTTTGGGGGGATCGTTGCGGCGGTAGTCCAAGAGGGGTAGATCGTTACGGGGGAAATCATTGCGAGGGTAGCTCCTGAGTGGAACTGCGTAGGGGTGATATGTGTCTTTCTGTTTGAAGTCGTTTCGGCGATCCACTCGCGGTCTATCGTTTCTAAAACCCTGGGTTCCCTTCTTGTTTGAGTCGAAACCCTCTCCCTTCGGTAGTTCTGTACTACGGAACGCTTCTTCAGATCTTATGAAGTCATCTACCCTGGTAAACATTTCTGTGACCGTATGCGGAACCCTGTCGGAAATTTTTTGGCGAGAGCGGGGCATTTGTGCGCACTCATGAAGGCTGAAATTCTCATAATCTCCGGTACCCCACTTATATAGCTTGCCTCATCTGTCCATCTCTCCTTGAATTCCGGAAGAGACTCATGAGCTCGACGAATGATTTTTGCAATCTCTGTGGGGTTTTTTATGCATTTCTTCCTGAGTGAAAACCTCGTGGAGAACTGTTCCCTTAACTCGTTCCAACTATCAATACTTCCGGGTTCTAATCTTTCGAACCATCCACCTGCGGCCCCGTCCAATGTCTGCTGAAACATGCGGCACCATACGGGCATCGGCCATTCCCCTGGTTCGCGGCTCCTGTGAACCTGGTGAGATGGTCGTTCGGGTCTGTCGAACCATCATAAAACCTCATGTTCAACGGCATAGTGTGACTCGGCCCGGAGAATTCCACAATGCGCCGGGTGAATGGTGATCTCGATGTTTCCTTAAAGGGCTTATGCAGATCATCATCCTTTCCCTTGTCCTTTATATGACTTGCATTCTCTTCGTCTTCAAAGTTTAACCGTATCGGCTTAAGAGCGCTTGCATTTAACCTGTTGTGCTTTTTGATGAGCTCCGTCAATGACGCCACGTGGGCCGTGATCATTTCTCGAAGATCGGCGGACTCTTCGGCCGGGCCTTCATTTGAGTTTCGGATGTTACCTGTTTCGTCCCGGTTATTGTTGGGTTGAAGGGTGCTGTCGGTTTCATTTAGGTTCTGGACGTTGTCGGTTCCGTATCTGTTGCCGGCGAGAGGTTGGGGAATATTGTCGGCCTCGTTCGGGTCTAAGGTATTGTCAATCTCGTATCGGTTGTTGTTGTTTGTTTCGGTCCTTCCGTCTCCGAATCGAAGAGGAGTGAAGGAAGGACCAGCCATGTCAATGCTCTAGTAGATTGAATAGCGGGTCCCACGGATGGCGCCAATTTGTTGAAGTAAAACCCTGAGGATGGGTCCCACTTCTAAGCTTCGTCCTTCGGATGGGATCCTTTGGACTTCGTTTGTTCCTACACAAGAAGAACACGCGTCAGGCTCGCCCCGGGTTTGATCCCAGGACCGACCTCCGGCGTGAGAGTAAGTTTCGGGTCAATAAGAACAGTAGTATTAAAGTAATGGTAGTAGGTGTTAAATTGAATGCATATCATAAATGAGGTGTGGGTATTTATACTACCCACACTTACTGTACCTGTTCACCTTGGGACCACGCGAGTTGACCTATGTCTGACCTATAAAGTAGGTGTCAGGCCACGTGGGAGACACAATCCCGTAATATCTGGAATGTCAGTAGTTGATGGGACCTGTTACTGTAGACGGCGGCGGTTCGCTCTGTGTGTATATCAAAAGGTCCGAGACAGTCCGAACGATCCTTTTGAGTTCGGACACCGGAGCCTGGTCCGGACGACTCTAGCATCCGGACACATACACCAACAATGGTAATAATTCTATTATTTAGAGGGTATTGTTAGTTTTGAAAGCACGATTAGCATATACTTTCAATATGCTAAGTTAAGTTAATCGGCAAGTACAACAGTAAAAATGATGTTTCAAGTCGAATGGTTTGAGTTTTGATATTGAAGTGTTCCAAGATCATAAATTGACAAATACCTGACCGCAAAACTTTATACATGCTCAATTGCATGCTAAAGCATCACAAAACAAGACACACAATTATACTCAGTAACTAGAGTCTAGTATTTAGATCTTTTTACGAACTTTTCTATGCATTTTCATGTAGGTTAATTTTACAAATTGGTCATACATTGTTAGTATCAAATGTTCAATTGCATCAGTGGTTACGCGAGACTAAAACTTGTTCAACATGCTTTTGAACATAGTTGAAGCTAAAATATCATTCAAAATTATTACATTACAACATGGACGAAGCAAGATTGAATCGTAAAATGAAAAATATAAACAAATGAAACAGAAGGAAGCTACTCAAAGGTTAGTTAAGGTACTAAAATACCTACAAGGGCTTAAAATGTAATATGCTATAATCTGTGTTTCAATACGTCAATCTTCATATGACACAATCACATAATTGGTCAAACTTCATCATGGTACTAGCTCTATTATACATCATTCCAACTCTACTCTACTACTTGTAAGTTTAAACCAGCAAGAACATGTAAAAAATAATGAATACAATAACCATTCACAACTTATGAATTTTCTTTTAAATACAGCAAGAATATGCAGTACACTATATATCGAACAGTCTCACCCTGACTTCGATACTTCAGGGAATATTTCCGATACTTCTTCCATCTCGGAAGATAGCAGGCTGACCTCAGCTTCATCATGTACAGGCAGTGTCGGGTTTTCATGGTCTCCAATGTCACGATCATTAGAATGCACATCATCATCAGACATAAAGTGGGCCCAATTCTTATTCTTCGCATGAATGATGGCAGGGTACAAGATGAACCCGAGAACAAGAACCAAACCAGTCACTAGGAATGTTCTTGCGGATGCCAGACACATAACGAGTATAAGTAAAAAAGCAGGAGGTATACATAGCATCGTTGCACCAAATGTTTTGAGAGGAACTTTATATGGTCTGTGAAGATCAGGCTTCTTTAATCTTAGTTTTATGAAAGCCGCGAATTCGAAAAGCATTCCAATGGCATAAAGAAAGTTGAGAAATTCCAAGATTTCTTGAAAACTCATCCATGATAAGAAGATCACACCGGTTGCTGAGCATAATATGCTGATTGTAGGTGTCCCAAATTTTGACCTATAAGGTTTTACAGTTATGGATAAGAAGTTTTTTGAAGAGCAAAGAAAGATTTAATATATACTTATAAGAACACCCAGAGAGGACCAGATACAGCAGAATACCAGCGAGGAGGAGGCCAAAACCCAAAATTCACAGAAAACAAAAAACAACCCCCAAAACCACCCAAACACCTATTGTTTTACGGTGGTGGGTGATAAGTAAAATTGAAATATACAAAATTGTTTAATTCATGATCTTACATTAAATCTTTTTATACCTCTGCTAAGTGCTAAGGGAAAATCAAAGTTTTCTTTAGGGCCATAAATCCTCAACTATGAAGAATAACTTTCAGAGTTCAAATCAGTCTATTCTGGGTAACTAAAAACTTAAACAGATGTGGTTTTCCCTATTCAGGTTACCCGGGGAGGACGAGTCTTTTGACTCGGATGTACGCAGCCTCACCAGGTTAATCCCGGGACCGTTTCCGGCCCTTCCCTGGCCACCTCCAAATGTACACACCTAGTGAGGTTTGAACTCTTGACCTTTTGTTTGAAAGCCAAGGACCTTACTCCTAGACCATTTGGTGATGGTTTGGGTAACTAAAAACTTGATGTAGGTAAATAGTAAATGTTTGTACCTCGTAGACGACAGAAGATGTAGGTAAATGACCAATTTCAGGGTCATCCCTTACAGAAAATAGACAAAACATTTAAAAGTTTGTACCTCGTAGACGACAGAAGATGTGGTGCATTATGTTACTATAAACAGAAATTGATGGGTTGGGGAGAGGAGACATACCAACTAACCCTTCCTAAGGCGGTAACCAGGGAATATCCCATTTGAGTAAGATAGTGACACTTGATTGTTCTGGTATATAAACACCGACATGGGCCCTTTTATACAACTTTTTTGGTCTAAACTGAAATGACATAGAATCATATATAGTAGCATACCCACATGTAGCTCGAATAAATGCAGATATCCCGCCCATTCATAAACATATGAAAATTTGATTCAATATATAGTTAGCTTGTTAAAAAGAACTTTTGACTACTTGTCAAAATTTCTAAAATAGTCTAATTCGAATAAAATTACTTGCAACTTCAAAAGTTTCTAAAAATATAAAGAGTAAATTGCAAAAAATCGTCCTTGTGGTTTGGCCAAATTGCACGTTTCGTCCTTGTGGTTCATTAAGTGCAAAGATCGTCCTTATTTTCCACTATTACGTGCACTTTTGGTCCTCCATCATTGCAAAAATCGTCCTTGTGGTTTGCCAAATTTCACTGTTGAAGGACCAAAAGTGCACGTAACAGTACAAAATAAGGACGATCTTTGCACTTATTGAACCAAAAGGACGAAACGTGCAATTTGGCCAAACCACAAAGACGATTTTTGCAATTTACTCAAATATAAATGTAGCAACTTCGCCGGACATCTTAGATATAAAATTTTAAACACGTTGAGCATTCAGGGCTACACGTTTACAACGCCAAAACGAGTGATCCCAAACGACATTTAGGTGATAAAGTAATCCAACACTGGATATTCAATAAAGATTCAAATTTTGACCTTCAAAAGAACCGTTAACTTAAGCCTACCAATATAGCAATATTTATATGGCAAGAACAGCATAAAATCAAACAATCACTAGTACTGAATAAATACCTCGAAGCAAATACAGAAGGAAGCATCCCCATCTCACTCATACCAAGAAGTTGAAAAGCATCACTACTCATTTCAGCTTCAAACAACCCCAAATTCGACATAGCAGAAGCTGCTTGAATCCACCACTTAAGCCACGACCCACCAATCAACATCCCAACTTGCGCGAAATACCCATCACTCCACTCACTAGACTCCACATCCAACGACCCTGTTCCCGCCAAAAGCGGAATCAAATACGAACAAACCACTAACACAACTGCACCATAAAGCGCCTTAGGAAACGTCCTACTAGGATCTTCTACCTCACCCGCAAGCGTACTAGCCTTATCCCAATAATTCAAATTCCAAAACATATTATTAAAATATCCCCTCCACTCAACTTTCTTAAAATCCACTTTCACCCATCTTTTAACCTGAATCTTTGGAATCGCAAGCATACCCATTACAACAAACGGCAGTAACGAAAAACCGGCAAGAAAAACAGCTGAAGTACCAACAATATGCAGACCCCTATAGTTCAAATAAGTTAACAAAACAGTTATACCTAACAAAACAGGCACCCTAACATACAACACCTCAAGTATAGGAAATGAATGCTTCAAATAATCAAGAAACAAAACAGGATAAAGTGCATTATCCATAACACCACTAAACCATTTCCAAATCCCTTCTTGAAAACCCCAAAATGGGCCAAAAGCAGATGATATCCATATCACATAACCACCATTTTTAGGAAAACTTGTGGCTAATTCAGCTGTTATCAAAGCTTCAGGTATACTCCAAAAAATGGGAAAAATCAAGAAACCTGCTAAAGATAGTAAGGCACCACCTCCTGATTTTACTGAATCTTCAACACCAAATGGCCCACCAGAAACTTCATAAAAGATTAAAGCTATTAAGGGTAATAAAGTTAACTTTGGGTTTGACTTGTTTTCATCATTGCCCATTTTTGGAAACGTTTGATTTTTTCGGGTACTAATAAGGTGTCAACATTATCTTAATTATGGGTTTGTTTTTATTTATGGGTTTAAGTTATTATGTGAAATGATGTCAAGATATTTGTTTGAATTATGGGTTATGGGGAAGATGAAGTGTTTGACTTTTTTTTGAACAAGTTGAAGTTGTTTAAGAAGATGAAATCTTGTTTCCCATGTGTTTATCGCCACGGATATATAATCATAAAGTATCGTGTAAAACGTGATTTTTTTATGAGATCTTCTCATAGTTCATGTTAATAACTTAATATTGTGTTTAATAACATATCCGATTGATTTTTTATTTTTTTTTAGAGGCTTTTAGCGTTTAATAACTGTTCTCAGATTTGGAAATGAATCATAAGCTAACTAGTTTATAAGACGCAGATGGTTTCATAAATCAAATTTGTTTTAAAATTTTAGTTTAACGTATGGATATTTAAGAATTTTGATGTGTTTAATATTTTGTAAATGTGATATTACATGCACGAGGTTCATACTATAATTAACTAATAATTATATTTTAACTAAATTTGTTTCATGCGTACTAATTAGTCGTGCTTTCATTTTGATATTTATAATCACGTTCATTTACAAATTTTGTGTATTACAATTAAATCAATTTAACGGTATCAAAATTCTAGTTTTTTACCCATATACGTACCAGTTATTAAACGCGGATTAGGTTCGAAAAATGACTATAAGTAATAATAATATTTCAACTATATTTGATTTGGTTTGAAAATATGTTCAAATTTGTTTGATAATGTTTGAATAGTCAATTTTGATATTTTAACATAAGTCAAATTCAGTGAATATAAATGTTTTTATATGTTATATTTAATCTCGTGCATATACTCAATAACATTAGCCGTAAGTTGGTGGTTTTTTAGAATTACGATCAGCTTAATAATAATATGATAATGATAATAATAGTAATAGTGGGTGTTTATTAAAAAAAATTAAAGTACATGGGGTTTTGTAAAATATATAAATTTTTCTAAAAATTATAGAAATTGAGGATTTTACATATAAATTTTTCTAAAATTTTTGGAAATTGAAGATTTTACATTTAAGTCCATAAAATTAAATTTAAGATTATCATCTTTTTAAAAGTTTAAGATTTGATTGTAAATTCTATTAACCAAATAAACTATAATGTTTATTTACACTTAAAGTAAAAAAAAAATTAAAAAATATAATAATAAAAAAAATAAAAAAAAAAAAACCCTCACAAGACCATACGTATTTTCATCTTTTTTCTCCACTAAATTTATCAATAATTTGACCAAACAAATTAAATTATGATTTTTGTTACCCAATAGAATGGCTCGAGTTTGCAATTGAGCTATCCTATTCATCAATAAAATGATAAATTGTCACAAAACATTTTTCTCTTATTATATATAAGTCTAATAGATCTTAAAGACTTGCCTACAAATTTGATCGGTAAAAGTGCAAAATTGATAGGTGAATATGATGAGAAAAATACATTTTAAGTGGGCTCTCGCATGTGAGGGGTCCTGTTACATCAACCAACGTTCTTTCACATAATAAGGAGTTAAGCAAGCAGTTGAAAGGCTCATTTTATGTCGTCGATCTCCTTCTTTCTTCCCGTATGCTCAAGTCTTTCAGCTTGTGGGCTTTTAAACTACAGGCAGCCGCTTTGGCTTGTTTTTTTCGATCGAGTGTTCGTAATATGGAATAAAAGCATTCAAATCTTTACATGTTAGTAACATAAACCAATGCCTTTCTTCAATAACCAACAAAAACTCTCTTTTTAAATTAAAAGTCATTATGTGTTAACTCCTAAACTTAAAGAAACGAGTTAGATGCGTGTAATATTATGTGTTAACAAATTACAAGCTTAGTAACAAGAGTTCATAATCACACTTTGAAGGGTAACATACGTCACTCATGTTGTTACATGAGCTTCATATCACTTATTATTCTTGACCATGTGTAGTGGTGTGTAAGAGAGGATGGGGCGTTTTGCGCCATGTGGCAGTGTGGGCCATGTTGGGGCTTGGTAGAAAAAGTGGTGTAGTGGTAGTAGGGGAGTTTTGCGCCATGTGGCACCTTTTTTTTTTTTTTTTTTTTTTTTTTAATCACTAAAACTAATTAATTAAACTAAGTAATATATATATATATATATATATATTAAAACAATTTCATTAAAATAAAACATAAAACTATTACATAATTAAAAATAATAATAAAAATAAATAAATAAATAACAAATACCAACAAAAGCCACCAACAACTTCCACTTTTACAGATTGTTTTCATTTCTTCTTTCTCCTTCTTCTCCATTTACTTCTTCCATTTCTTCTTCACCATTCCAACAAATACCAAAAACAAGCTTGTTTCCGTCGATCTTCCCCAACTCATCTCTTCACCATTTCAACTTCTTTTTTTCCTTCTTCTGAATCAAATAGATTTGTATCCTCATTTTGAGCTAAATCAAATACCACAACCAATTAGAAGCAAGGGCGCGGGTGTGGTGTTCTCAACGCCTCTCCTTTTTTTTTCCAACCACGCCCGATCGTTTTGGTATTTGGGGCATTTTCGGGCGTTTTGGGGCAAAAATAAGGGGCTTCCACACCCCATTATAGTAGGTCTTATTATTCTTCACTAATGTCTCAAAAAAAATTAATGCATTTATGGTTCTATTGTCATATCTTTATTTTATACGAAAGGCCTCTAGCTTAGTTGGTACTCACATCTGAAAAATCAATGGGCTCATTTGAGAGATTTTGTGGATAAAAGGTCAAGGGTTCGAATCTCGGCTCATACTCTAGTTGGTGCCCCACTAGGCCACGAGAGTTGTCAGAGCTATTATTTGTGGGGTGGACAATGACTGGTGCCAAAAGGCACCCGGAGTCAAAGTGTTTCCGCCAATTCACACATTTTTGTAAAAAAATTCCACCAAAATATCAAAAAGTTTGGCGGAGATTATTATTTAGTGGTCAAAGCCCCATTCTAGCGATGAAACTCACCAAAGATTGTAAAACGTCAAACAATTCAGCAAACACATTCATATCGCATTCTGTAACTAATTAGCATAAAATGTTGGTCCCAACAGACCGATTAAAATTAACATAAGTAAAACTAGATATGTAGTTTGATTGCTTATTAAATATTCTCAATAAAACTAGATATGTAGTTTGATTGCTTACAAAGCGAACCAAACCAAAGGCCATGTTTGGTCAAACCGATTCCTTAACCAGGTTCGGTCCAACAAACCATATTGGCGGGTTGTGCGAACCAAATACAAAATAAGAAAGTAAAGGTGGACTGATGACTGAGTTTGGTCCGTTTCAGACCGATTTGTCTGTTTCGGTAATAAACTATCCACACTTGTTTGACTCGTCACTTAAGTCATTAAACAAAAACACGAAGGGGGTGTTTGATTTCGACTTAATTGACTTAATATGAAAAAAAACTGAATTAATTAAGTCATATGAAAACTCTGTGACTTATTAAAAAAAGATAGACCTAAAATATTAAATAGTAAAACCGAGCTTGCATGCGACTTAATAAAAAGTTTAACAAACAAGCCCGGAGAGTTCCCGCGAGTGTTGATTATCAATCCAAACAAAACAAAAAAAAAATGTCTGAAAACCAAAACCCAATTGAGTCAATCTGCAACACCTTTTCAAAAATCTCAACATCCATCCAATCAAATCTTTCCAAATTCATCCAAACACCCACAAACCCACATCTTTCAGTCTCTATCTCTGCAACAAACCCACCCACTGATTCTTCACTTCAACACACAAAGGTAGCTGCTTTTTATGTTGTTAATTTGGTGTAATATGAGTTGGGTTTAGTGTCAAATGTGATATTATGTGAGGATTTGTTATGCCCACCAAATGTTTGATGAAAGTAATGTAACTTTTAGTTTAAATATCGGAAATTAACTCTAAAATGTGTGAGGTCTCAAGTTCAATTCCTGCTAGGTGCAAACAACCTTAACTGGCCACGCCAACCTCCTGAAAAAGGAGTGTTTTCCCTGGTTTAGTCTATGTGGCGGTGGGTTCAAACCCCGTGGATTAGCTTGCCAAAAGGTTGGAAATCATGGTTACCAAAAAAAGAAAAAATAATAATAATAATAACAATAAAAAATCAGAAATTAGGTAGATGCTTTAATGTTGTATTATTGACAAGTGTTCTTAATATGGTGTAATATGAGTTGGGTATTTATTTAGTGTTGACGGTTGCGAGAATTTATCATGCTCACCAACTATTTGATGAAAGTACTGAATCAAGTTTATCATAATGATTGGGACGACTAAAAATACGCTTAAAAAAAAAATTATGCATAAACTTACGTGTCAGCATTTTGTTGGTCGCAATAACGTGACCAACGTTTTTACAAAATAATAAACTATTGCCGGCTTGCCGGCACGCAATTTTAGGCATTCTTTTAGTTCTCCTAATTATTTAGATATCATGTTTTGTTGTACTAACAATGTTGGTTCTTAGTAGTGTATTTATCTTTATTTTTTAAGTTTCTAGACCGAACTTGTGAGAATGTATTGGTCATTTCGGTCTAGAAACTTAAAAAATAAAGATAAATACACCACTAAGAACCAACATTATTGCTACAACAAAACATAGTTATGTGCTTTCTTGGATAGACTTGTTAAAAGATTAGAAATATGTATTGATGAAGTTATAAAATGATATTGAAAACATCTTTTTTTCCTCCTTCGGCTGGCCTAACTGGGGTACAAAGTTATTAATCAAATTATGATTTTGTCATTGGTGATAATGTGGAGGGACTAAAAGGATGTTATCCATCGTGTATATTGGGTGTAACTTGGAAGGGATGATTCAAAGGGGCCTGTATACTATTCTCTTGAATCAAACGTGTAAATTATTATTTTTATAAGTTCATAATAACTAACAAATGTCTGTGCAACTAAATATACTGAAAGGTTCTAGGATCAGAAAGTTGTAGCCTTAACGAGTGTTTGTGTGTGTTTAGGCTTATTCTGTAAGCAAGAAAAAAACTTTATCACAAGGCATAAACTGTATGGTTTCTAGAAAATATTTTTTGAAGATATGATATGTCAAAACCAACTCAGACCTTACTATCACGTCTCAGCAATACATCAATGTAGTTCAGTTGGAAATGTTGCAATAGAAGACTTATTACGGTACAAAAGGTCCAGGGGTCTAGATCAGAACAAGTGTGGTGTGTGTTTTTGTTAACAAATTAGGTGTGTCAACTGGTAGTCAGACTAGCAGATGCAGTTCAACGGGTTTAGTCTGTTTAGAGGAGGTTTTAGTTATCAGTTTCTGATCTGTTAACTTTATGCAAGTATATCATCATTATGGGTGTTATAGGAAGGTGTTTTCTTTCATTTACATGATCGTGATGCTTTACCATCAAGCACATAACCTGGTGATGCCTGGCCCCGCCCCTTATTCGAGTTTTTGGTCCCAAATCTCCCTTTTAATTGCCTGCTGAAAATATAATCAGGATACTTGAAAGTGAAGGTTATGCAATAATCTTACACGTTCCATTATTCTCATCATTTTGTTTCAGGCGGGTCCAGTGACTAGAGAAGAGCTTGGAAGGGCCACTTGGACTTTTATTCACACTCTTGGGGCTCAGGTATTCTCTTGTTAGTTACGTGTGGTAATTCTTGGATATTGTGTGTGCGTTTAGAGAAAGAAAGTTACGTTTGTCTTTTTGTGTATATAAAAAACGATATAAAGTTAAGTGAGTAAAAAAAGTATGAAATTAACTTAGGTTCACAGTGTCACAGAAACCAACATTCGCTGATCCCTTATAAAAGGTGCAACTTTGGATCTTTCTGCTTTTATATAAAATATATAAAAAATATGGTCTTGTTATACTGCACCAAAGTTTATGGGTGTACATTAACATTACCAACTCAGTTTTATATGAAGTCAGCAGCTGTCACTATTAGCAATGCTAACGTGGTAATTGGCACTACAATGCACACCCATCTTTGAAAGAGATGGGGTTGCAATCTTAAAATATGTTGCTTCTTTGTATGATCTGGGAAGGGCCATTAAACCTGTCCATAAAATGAGTTTGAAACAATAGGTAAGGCAGCATGCTGTTCATGGATAACTAATTCATTTCTAAAAATTTAAACCAACGATCACATTAAGACCTTCTTCGAAAATATGCATGCTATATATGGATAACTATATTTTAAAGACATGAACCAACAATCACTCTAAGCCTTGTATACGATACTGCATGGGGCAGGCTTACAATGATACACAATGAAGTTATAGAAAGCTGAAACCAACAAAAGTTGTAATTAAGGGACATGATATAAATATAATTAGTGCAGACATCCCTTCAATGATCTTAGCAGCTTCTGCCTATTTTTGATGATCTTGATTTAGTACATATATCCCTATCTAACTAGTGAATCCAAAGGTCTGTGTTCAAGGTGAACAAACAATTCAAAACAATCTCCCTAACCTTCTTGCAATTGCCATAATGTCCACTTCTATTCCTCAATTTTTCTCACAAACATCCATAAATGCGCTTGCATTGATGTTGCATCTATATTCCTTACATGTCCCTCCGTGACTCAACATTCTGCCCTGCAGATCAAAGCTTGTTTTTGACCATATAAAATTTAACGTAGAGCTTCAATGGGATTTCCAATCACATGAGACCCTAAGGCTAGTTACCATTTCCGCTCTGATCTTATTCAGTGACTAACCACATGCTTAGTACATATTTTGTTTCTTTTGCATTTATAGTGTCTGTACTTTGGCATATCTCAGTGAATTAAATGTTGCATTGCACTGCCTACACTCTAATATATGATGTTATTGGCAGAAAACACACACATCCATATGGCTTTTGTGAGCTCGGCCATTAATAAAGCCAAGATAGGTCATATTGTTAATCTTTAACTTGGTCCTGATAAGCATGGGACACCGTGTCTCACCATCACCTGCTTTCATGATTGCTATGGGGCCCTCATTGTTGTTAATAATGTTCCACTAAAACTTTTCTCCTGAAAGTACCTCACATTACGCTTGTAGATACTATATGCCTATATCATTACCTTCTCTAGATCTTAAAACAGTATATATGTTTTGGTGTCCCCTGGATTTCCTTAAGTCGTCATAATAAGAAACTAGTCTCATCCTCCTAGACCGTAATGAAATGCATACACCTGAAACGATGTATACTAAGCAATGGCTTGAACGAAGAAAAACAGCCTAGTCACTTGACCGATTTATGTACCTGTGATTTACTTTACTCAACTGCTTCTAGAATTCTAGTTACTTTTATTTTACAGAAGCCAACTATGTACTTATTGTTTAGATGAAACAGCTGCAGTTGTAAACCATATATATTATATCGATGGTTAGGCTGTTTCCTTTTCACAAACAACTCTTTAGCCTCTTTGCTTCATTCATTTTTTTACAATGCTTTCTAGCTGTTTCACCAATTGTTCTCAATCCTGCTAAAACCTTTCAGTATCCAGAAAAGCCAACAAGGCAGCAAAAGAAGGATGTTAAAGAACTGGTATTCACCTCTTGAAATATTTATGTCTCATCTTTCTCAAGGTCAAATTATGTGTAGTATGATGGGATTGTACTTTTCTGCAGATGGCAATATTATCTCGTATGTACCCTTGCCAGGAATGTGCAGACCACTTCAAAGAAGTGCTAAGGTAGTGCCTTTATCTTTTGTACGTTAAATTCACATGCGCTATTTCATCATTAAACTTGCAAGATGTAAAAAAAAACATCATAACTAGTGTTCTAGTGTGATACTTATATAATGAGCTTCCAACTGTGAAACATGAGCATGTTGGTTATTTAACATGCAACTCCTTTTTTATACATGATGCTGAAATTCAAGGTTCTGATTGTTTCAAAGATTTTGCAACAAGTCAGAGTGTGTTTCAATGATTTTGCAACATGTCAAAGTGTGTGAGATTAGAAGCAGGGCTAACTTTTATCATAAACAAGCATCAAAGATGCATTGAAATGCTTTTTTAGTTGACAGCTTCATGTTAAACACGGTTGACAGATCAAATCCTGTAAACGCTGGTTCTCAAGCTGAGTTTTCCCAGTGGCTATGTCGAGTGCACAATGTTGTCAACAGGAGGTAACTTATGTTTATGTAAATTATATTACATTTTATATCTACAGACTACAGGTTCTAGAGTGCGTTTGATTACTTGGCTTTACTCGTCTAGTCATGTAATATGAATCATAAACACCATACGAACCCACTTGCCCACTCATGGCTCTGATTTTTCAGAAATCTCGAGTGATATTTTGAAATGGGCTTTTGATTGAACATACACTACTTTTTATATGTTTTCCTGCAATAAGAATAGGCTTCTTCACATTGAACTCACACTACTTTTTATGTATCTCCCTGCATTAAGAACGTTTATTTTTTATTTTATTTTTTTCTCTCTCTCTCTGTTCAGTCGTATCTCACAGTGCTGGTATAATCATTCACTTTTATCATGTTTTGCAGCCTTGGCAAACCAACATTTCCATGTGAACGAGTTGATGCAAGATGGGGCAAGCTGGACTGCGAGCATCGCCTATGTGATCTACAAGGATCCATGACACTTTTCGGCAGTCGGAACAATTAGGGACTAAGCTTTCCTAGGATCAATCAATATTATATCAATACCAAGATGTAAATTCATAGAAATTAGGGGGTAAGCTTCCCTTCACATATTTAATGATTCCATTGTTACTTGAACCATCAAGTTAAATATTGTTGAATATAATAACTTGAGTTAACTTGTTCTTGGTATCAATTTACGTTTTTCATAGTTCAATTTGCTTAGTTGCCTTGGTTTTATCATTAGCCGTCTCATCTAAAACACGACTCTCTACTCATACTCCTTTGTTGAATTCATCTATTAGAAACTAAAGCTGCACACAAGAATCGTGCATGTTCGAAAAAGCCCACTAGACGGTCTAGACCTACCAGGATCAGATCTTGGTCGTGAATAATAGGAGCACTCCGCAATGAATTGTGTTACAGATCATTTTTCATATACAACATAAGTTTTTATATATTTAACATTTTAACCAGTTTATCCCTTACAACAGCTATTGAATCGCTAGTGTTACTTTCGAGTATTTTAATATAAGTGATGTCTAAACTATAATACTATATTCGCTACCAAATGCACTAAATGAAAAATAATATTGACCAACCATTTTGGACATGCTTAATGAACAATTTCAGATGGTCATAAGGTACTATACAAAAGGTCTGACAGAACACAATTGTTGTGTGAACATGAAGTTCTTGCATTTTGACTGCATGCATATCTTGTGATCCACTGAGATACTGACATAGAGGTTATATATAAGGATGTAGAAGGGAATATGGATCTCCAATCAAAGTTAGTGTTTAAGGTTGAAGTGAGAATAAGAGAAAAGTAACCAAACCCCATTTTCTTCTGATACCCAACTTCCAAGTTCTAGATGGCTAAAACATGCTCACAATTTTTTAACTCAACGAAAGAAATTTTTGTTTAAGTTAGAAGTGAGGATTGGAGGAAACTGGAGAATTTTGTCTAGAACAACATATAGATTTGTTCAGTTTCTTACAATATCTCCGACTTCTAAATGGCTAATATACTTGAACACACACAGTCAAAGACGGGAGGATTTGTTTAAATGTTGGAAGTGAGAATTGGTGGGGACTAAACATATTTGTCTCCAATGTTGTATGAATTTGTTTAGTTTCCTCCAATATCTCATCTCCGACTTCTAAAAGGCTAATGTACGCATACACGCAATATGGTGTTAAACTCAAGGTGAGGTTGCTGAATAACATCTTGTAAATTGAATAACTTGTTTACTCTTACCCACCGTATGCATACGCACAAAGCGATATACAACCAAAACACTAAATTGCTGTCAATGTTTGCTACAGTTCCATCTTTGTTTCATCTTCTTACATTTTGAAGGCTCAAACATATGAAAGCATGACTTACCATTTACTAATATCTTCTAGTAAACCTTTCATACAGAAAGTACTAATGCTGATCTTATACTGATATGCCTAACCTGCTCATAACATGACAACTTATTGCTGATGATCATACGTAGATTTGAATGTAACTCTTACTAGAAAAAATAATAGTTTCGTAATTCTGAGACCAGCAAAATGAAAAATGTCAATATATCTTCTTTTTAAAAATCAAGCAGAAGTAGCAATTTATACTTTAGGCATCTTGTTAAGCAAAGGCCAAGGAAACCAATGAGCCTGCACTAAACTGGTGTTATGCAGTACGGTTCTTGTTCTTATATAGTCGTACTCATATGTTCAAAAATTATATGTTATTGGTTTGATTGAAAACTAGATAAAAACCAAAAGAAAACCACACGTATATTTCATAAAAATTGAACAACGGAGATGGAGGTAAGGTGCCTATTTGTTAGACGTCGTTTTCAAACTTAGGATTTGTTGACATTCTATAGTTAACCTTCTAAAAAACAAAAACAAGAAACAAGTTCAACATTATCCTCGCATAAAGAAGAGAGACATCTAACTTCTTGATGCGGACCCTTGTGCTTGGTTATCTCCTAGTTGCAAACACTCAACAGTCCGAAATGGTGGGGCTTCACCAAACTTCAATATGTAAGCGGTTTCATAAACGGGGCGAAGAGGAGGCATAACTTGAGCATCCAAATATGAATTACACGAAAAACACCAAACCGACAAATCACTGTACCAAAAAAACAAACATAAAAATGTGGGTGAAAGTCTTCTATAAAGAACGTGAATTTATTATCGTACCTGTAACTCAATGCTATGCAGTGATTTTGTTGCTGATAATGCTCAAGCATATGCTTGTTGATAAATCGGCTACATAAAACATCTTTACAGCTCAAGCATAACCAGTTCTCACTAGGATGATGGCACCTTCACCATAAAACAATTTGGTAACCTTTTCAATAAGCAAAACATAATATTTCTGTATTTTAATTACAAACGCTTTTCAAATCAAATAAACATATATTTACGAAACTAAGGGAGTGTTTGGCATCGTGTTTTATAAGCTATTACGCAATTTGGAAAAATCAAAATAAGACAATAAACTATAACAGTAAGCTTATCGACTAAAAAGATCAAAATTGCTTATCATTAAAAAAAAAAAAAGTGATAAGCAGTTAACTAAGGGGGTGTTCAGATTAGCTTGTTTTGTGGGGCTTATAAGCAAATACAAACACCCCTAAATCACCATATAAACAAAATCAGTTTTGTTGCAACTACTCCTATAAAGTGACCATTTGCCCACATGTAATCAATTACCGATTTACACGTAATAACCAAATAATCACTTTCAAAGCCATATGCAACTTAAAACAACAATAAATAATGTGATAATTACTTACAAAACTCAATGCCAAAGGATAAGCAGTCCCAAACACCCTTAAGGAGTTGACTGAATTAGCTTATTTTGTAGGGTTATCAGCTTACTGAAATTTGAAAAATCTCATAAGCTCACTTTTTCAGTCTTATAGTTGATAAGCTTGTAATTGGAAAAAAAGAATGTGCAACTACTCCTAAAGTAATAAGTTTAAACAAAATAATAAACAAGTAATCACTCACAAAACCCAATGCCAAACACCCCCTAAGAAAACCAAAAAACATGTAAATAATTTGAAGGGTTTAAGGTTTATGAGTATAACCTGTTACATGGTGTGTCGGGTGTAGGAATATGGGTAAGATCCGAAGAGAGTTTATCCAGATGATCACAATGGGTTCGGGCTTCAACCCAACCGGATTCTGACCCGTATATTGCCATCAGAGCTTCTTGCTCCTCATCTAACTTGCTCTGATCGTGAGTGGAAGATGATGATGAATCGTATACTGTTTTTTGTTTGTCCGCCATTTTTTTTAATTAAAATTTCTCAATAGCTTCGATTTTACAGATTAACTAATGAATGCTTTCGGAATTTGAAGGGGCTATTATCTATAATACATAGGATCAATCGGTCTAACCTTTAAAACTGAAACGTTGAAAGTGAAGGGGTTGTGAACCGATACCCCCGTACACTCCAATTCTCTTATCCGACCTCATTCTCTTATTTTTTTCATAACACACTTTCAAATATTATTGGCATCAAATACCACACTATATCTCATACCTAACTATAATTTTTTATTTTTTTAAAACTAAAAGCCAGGTCTGAGATATTGTTGTGCGGCTCCATAACGAACTTCATGTCACGATTGTAGACCTCTCCGTCAATAAACTTGAAATATTCTTCATCCTTTTTCTTTTGAACCTTCAATTGCGCCTTCAATAAACTTTGCTTTTCAGCCGTGTAAGTTGCCAAGGTATCACGCATCGAACTTCGGCTTGAATCTTCAACATTCGCCTTTTTTTTGCCTCTCGATTGACGAGATGGAGCAGGGTTATCGTTGAGGTTCGGTAAGTGACAGTCGAAATCGTCCTCGTTTGTTGGCGTTAGAGCGTTACTTGACTCGGACGACTTTCTTTTCTTGCTCGATCCTTGGGATTCTTGACCATTCACCGGTTGTTCAAGCCACTTTGCTTGATATTTGAGAATGTGCCAAGCTTTAACATGCGTGAACGGTTTCTTATATTGTTTTTCATAATTGACATTGGCTCTCTCAAAGATTTGTAGATCGTTGCACCCGCTTTGGTTGATACGCACCTACATATTTATAAAAAAATGTAATACATGTATATATAAAACGTATAAAAAATGTAATATATGTATAAGTATATTTAAAACTTTAAAAAATCACAAAGATATAAATTATACCGCTTGGTGGAAGTAACCGTTGAACGCAACGATAGCTGTGTTCATAGGAGTCCATTTCGAGTTAACTTGATCTTTCATGCGTATGGTTCCATGCATAAGGGTTTGATAATGCTTTAGAACTCGCCTCCAAAATCCCACCTTTGTTTGACGGTCGCCTACTTTTTTGTCCACTGAAATTTTAATCCAAGCCTTAGGTAACGCCTCCTCCTCCTCGGCCGACCAATGCTTTTTATCCGCTTTTTTAGGACGCGTTACTACCTCGGCTTCAACTTCTTCGGCTTCTTCATTAATTTGTTGTGTCTTGGGTACCATGTCAACAAGGTCGAAATCTTCATCATCATCATCATCACGAATGGGTAACGGAGCGCTTTCCCGTTCACGCCTTTTTGGTTGGCTTAACCGCGGCTAAAACGGGTCGAAGTGAGTAGGCAATTGCGGGAGGGGTTGTTGGGTGTAGAAAAATGGTGGAGATTGAGGTTCGTACATTTGGGGGCGGTAAACGGGTTGAGATTGAGAAGACGATTCGTACAATTGCGGGCGGTAAACGGGTTGTGATTGAACTCGAGGACGAGATGCACCGTGAGCTCCGCCCCTTGACACTCGTTTGGTATTTTTAGGCTCCCTATTTTTTTTAGGCTCCATATATTTTTTTGTAAAGTGATTGAAAAAGTTGGGTTTGAAAAAAACTTAGTTGGAAACATATTAAAAAAATATATAAAAAAAAATTAAAAAAAAAATGTTGTTACCAACGGTCCATTGTTCCTCTTCTTCTCGTGTGTGATCTCATCCCGTACCACCCATACCGTGAGGACAGCGGTGGTGTTCCCGCACGGTATCGGGTTCATACCGTGTTCATCTCGTGTACGTTGCCAACCTCCTAATACTATTATTAAAAAACCTCATTACTTAAAAGTACAATAATTTATTCACATTGTACAACTAATTAGAAGCATATCTACCAAATTAAAAACAACCAATTAAAACACCCCTTACTAAAAATTACAATAAAATTTTCACAATGTACAATTTAAACAAACTACAACATAATCCAAAATATAAAATAATTAAACACACTAATTAATGTTATTTTTAAAACACCCTAAAATGAAAAGTACATGTTATTATACACATTATACAAATTAATAAAACACACAAAGCTTCATACAAGCTAACAAATTGATGGTACAAATAGTTTTGAAAACCGGACCGGACTAACGGGTTCAACCGGGAACTGGTGTCGCCACCGGTTCGGCTAACCAATAAAAGCCATCCGAAAACGAACCATAGAGGACCCGTTGAAACCGATACAAACTAGTGAATCAGGTCTCATCGAGATCTATTTCTCCGGTTAATCGTCACAGTGTACCCGCCGCCGCAACGCACGGGTACCCTGCTATACTATATATAAAGGAAAAACCAAAAGTGAAAAGTTGAAACTAAAAAAAGAAATGTTGAAAACATATATTTCAAAAGGAAACTATTAATACATATTGAAAATCGGGTTGACCTGGGACGCTTCAAACTCGGCGGGTTGACCCGATTTAATTTGACCCGTTTTTTACCCAAACCGTTGGGTTGACTCGGTTTAAATCGACCCATTTTTTGACCGGAACGGTTGAACCACCCCGGTCGAACCGGGTTTCAAAACATTATGTTTAATCCCCAAATCTTCAAACTTTTATTATTTTTCGTTTATAACCCATAATTTTTTTTAACACAAAACGATCTGTCGCTATAAAATGTAGCACCCCCAAAATCTGGATTCGCGGAAGCATACATGTTTTGGGTGCTACTAAATTGATATTACAACACACAAATATAGAGAACGGATTTAAAAATCCTTTTCAAAAATAGTTTACATTTCCAAATTTAAAATGTTATACATCAAGTTCAGTTTAAATTAAACAAGGCCCATTTAACATGACTGTCCCAATCAGAGTTTAATTCATATGTAAAAACACTTCTGGTAGTTATGGCCGATGTCATGCCATGCCTTCATCAAATACATACTCAAACACTTGAGAAAAACATGCTAAAAGTCAGCTAACCCTGGTGAGTTCATAGGTTTATAGTAAATAAGCACATATGGACCATACCAAATAAATCAGCAAGCACACACTAACCGCATGCTAACACTAAGCTCATACAACCGTAGTTACGACAAACAATATGCCTAACCGGCATAACATAACAAAGGTGCCCGCGAGTGTTTATCCCAATACACTCGGCAAATCCGACATGGTATACGCTCGCGTTGACCTGCCTGGCCAACCGAACGGGGGAGTCACCCCCAATAGATCTATTTATCTCACTCGCGCTTCCCACAGGAATTGACGGTTGATGATATTAGGCATAGTGGGATCATACATACTTAGGTTATCCGCATACTAGTGTGTAAAAAAAATAAAAGTTCAGTTTAGGTCCATGAAAACAGTTTTGCATGTTTCTCACCCCAAGGTTTATAAAACAGTTCATATAAAAATGGGGCTATAAACTCACCTTAACAGTTGCAATTCTGCTAGTAAACAAATAACGCATTGCAACCGCTCCGACACGCGACCTAGATTAGTATGGTAAGTCTTAGTGTACTATTCATGTTTCAAACGTTTTGACTCATTTGAAAGTTTTACGTGTGTCTAAATGCTCGCGTATTTCTTGCTTGTCGTGTGGTAAAGTATAATTCAAGAGTGGTTTATCGTAAAAGTTTCTTTAGTGATGGCTCATGGTGAAAGTGTAAGGTGAAAATAAGTGTGACGGGATCGTGCGTGCTTAGTACTCATCGTCGGAAAATACACAAGTGTGTATATATATATAGTGTAAGGTTATTTTCATAACCAAAAAAAGGTCGAGAACCGATCTTAGCCTTTAAATTTTATGATCAATAGTTGAGAATGCACATAGAATTTTTGTAAATAAATAGAACTATTTCCCTGCATTTTTTTTTAAAATTGAGGGTCAAAATAGGTATTATACATTTGATATTCAATTGTAACTGATTTGGTTCCATAAAATTAGCGTTATAAACGGAGAAGTTATCATAACTTCTCCCACTTGATTCAATCATATCAATTCCGAAAATATATCACAATTTAAAACACACACTACTTGTCATCTATCTCGGTTAAAATCCCGATTACTAGGTTTTTTTCAATCGGAAAAAATTGGGATTCTTAAAAAAATCAAATCGGCGGTTATTTTTGGTGAATAATGGGAGGTATTTTTATACTTTCTGATTGTACCATTTTTTTGTAGTAGAAGTATGAGATGATTATTTGAGATAAAAATCAAATCGGCGGTTATTTTCGGTGAGATAATTATATGATCAAAAACAAAAATCGCAGATCTCATAGAATTTATTGGGAATCTTGTTAATCTCTCGTTCCGATTCATTAACCGCCATGTAATCAGATGGAATTTTCGTCTTCCGAGATTGGTTACAAAATAAAGAAAAAGGTTCGAATTGTTCATGCGCACAGGTAATTTTCGTTATTATTTTTTGTCAAGGCTTTGTACTTTCCCTTTATTATTCGGTTGTGGCATAATTTAACTATTATTTTGGGAAAACGATTAGGATGTTGCAAGTTTTTAATACACCTAAATGAATTTCAACCCTTTTGATTTGAGGCAGAGCATTCGAATTATTTAACAAAAGTAGAACCTTCGAATTATTTAATATGTTAAAGTTCATTTAGTGTTTAAGGTTTTATGGCTTGCATAAATAAAATGAAAGAGGTGTGCATATGTGTTTTATGGCTTGTATTAATAAATGAAAGGATCTACATATGTGTTTTAAGGTTGATGTAAAATCAAGGAAAATGTATACATATATGTTTTAAATTGTGCATATATGTTAGAATTGGTGGTTGATTGTTATTATGATCTATGCGATATATGTTTAAATTATGCATATGTGTTAGGATGTGCATATGTATTTTAAGGTTGATGTAAAAATGTAAAATCAAGGAAAATGTATGCATATATGTTTTAAATTGTCCAACTTCAATTCTTGAAAGGTGCATTGGTGTTGTTTCTTAGTAATGGTGAATTGAATGATGAAAAGAAAAATACATGTGCATGCATTAGATTTTAGGCTTCATGTTGATGTGTGCACATGTATAAACGTGATATACTTTGTTTGATATCTATTTTTCTTTATATCTAACCTTACAAAATTCATGCAATAGTCTAACTAGTGTATATTGGTGTAACAAAATACTATGGCTTTTTATAATCACAGGTCTCTTGGATTATTTCATTGTTTGAAGATTTAAGGATCATAAAGACGTCAATGCACATGTATATAGTTCCAAATTGGCGCATCTCACGAAGATTATAACGAAAATGCACATATGCATACCTAGGTGCATGATGAAGAAATGAGTCGAAGCACTTCTGCAGTCCTAAAAGAAATTATTCTATGCACATTTTGCATTTTAAAATTGTATCAACATTTACACATGTAATAAATTTAGTTGACTATAAAGTTAAGAAGTTCAACACTGAAAAATGTTTAATGTGTATGTTATTATTTTTGCTTGGGATTATAAAGTTTAATGTGTATGTTCTATTTTTCAAGTTCTAGTGTTGTGTATGTTATTATTTTTGCTTGTATTTATATTTATGTAGTATTTCTTAAAGATACATGTGCATATACAAAACACCTATGCATAAACGAAAAATACAATTGTCATAATTTAGTTAGTAGTTAACCTTTTTTTTACAAAACACATATGCACATAATGTATTTTTTAACATGTATAATGCCAAAAAAAAAAAAAAAAAAAAAAAACCCTAAAATTTAGGAAATAAAAAACGTTTTTTGTCAAAAAAATTCAAAAAGAAAAAAAAAAGTAATTTTACCATTATACCCTTTTGAATTAAATAATAAAAATTAATATCCAAAAAAATCTTATTGGTTGATGCTGGTTCTCGCAGTTCTCGACCTTTTTTTGGTTCTGAAAAGAACCCTTCCCTATATATATATATATATATATCAGATAAAATTTAATAAATAAGTATTTAATTAATTAAGGCTTGGTAATTAATTAAATAAATATGGTAAGTTAATATAATAATACGTATTATATTAAAGTGTAATTAATAAAATATGATGATAGTGGGGTATTATTATATTGTAAATAATATAAGTATTTATAATATAATGATGATTATAAAAATGAAATTATTATAAGTAATTAGTTTAGTAAACTAATTAAAGTTATAAGTGTATAAATATGTGTAAATATATTTATAAGTATAAAGGATTCTAAAATATTAATTTGGAAAAATTAATATTTTGATAGTAAAAATAGTATGTTTCGTCCTTTAGTTGGTTTTCACCAAAAATATTCAAAGTGTGAAATTTTTAGAAAAATCAGGCATGACCCGTTCGTTTATTCAAACTTTTCCATTTACCCCAAGTGTTGCAAATTACTCATATAGTCCCTTAAGTGGTCAACATTTGCAAAACTAGTCCAAATTTATATATTTAGTTATAAATATATATATATATCGTCACGTTTTAATTAAACTAATGTTTATTAACAAAATAATTATAAGTTGTAGCAAACTGTAAATTTCCACTATGATTAGTAACTGTTAATCAAATATTAACCCCTGTTACTGTTTCTGATTACCATTTTTACGGGAAAATTTGAAATTTTCACTGTTATATTATTATAACACGAAAACATTATTACGTGGTTTACCAAATAACGGGACGAGCTCGCACGCGAATCACGAAAACAAAATATACACAAAAACTGCGAAACGGGCCTTAATATTCCAGCCCAACTCCAAATTTCGGTTACTGTTCATCAGCAGCCCAACTAAGGCCCAAAATTCCTTATTTATTTCATTTTCCACTCGACCCCAAACGCTCCAAGTTGAACCCGTTTTCTCCCAATTCCTAAACACAACATATACGAATTATTGTACCACCTATTTCTTCTCCCACCAAAGAATTGGAGTGTCGAGTATTAGCCCTTGACATTAACATATGATACGTTTAAATGGATCAAAGTAAACTGCCATTGCCACCACCCAATTCGACCCAAATTTGTTTCCACCTAGTTCAAATGATATTCATAGTTCATATATAAGTTAATGAGTGTATATCTCATCCAAGAACTCCATGTTACACGTTAATTCAATGTTGGACCATTTATATATGTGTGTCGACATAGTTTTAATACCAAAAACAATGCACACATGCTCCTACTCTCACATAACTCTTAAAGTCCCCCCCCCCCCCCATGTCAGTAGAATCTATCTAAAAATCACCATATTCCTGACATTGATTAGTTAGGACAAGTTGTATGAATAAAAATGCAATATAAACACTATACGTGTTTATATATACACATATATCATCTTTCTTATTTACCACTTCTCCCACTCAACTCATTTATACATTTCTAAGTTCTTGTCATCCTTTATACAAATCACAAAACGACAAGGAACTTTTCTAGTTTCATTTGGAGTTCATTCGAAAGCTAGGGTTTAATACCGAAGCGTATTTGTGGTTCTAGCGAATTGTGGGATTTTTCTTGTGTTCTAATTGTTCCATACACGTTCACTCACCACCCTAGAGGTGTTGTAAGTCCTCTCCTCTCAATCTAAGTCCATTTCATTACATTTTAATACCCCATGCATCAAGTATATACTAGATTCGAACACACATATTTTATCTTTATTTTTACGCATTACATTTATTTCTAGAACACAAAAATTGGTTTGCCTCCCTTGTGGAAGGCCTAGGAACCACGAAACACACCCACATCACATTTATTTTGTTGTTACGTACCTATTCGATCACCATTTTAATCCATGATCATAAGTACAAAACATGCAAACACTAAAAAATTAGTAAGTCTTTTAGTGTAAAAACTGTCGCAAGTCGCCTAGTAAACGGCCATGTAAAAACAAATTCGACTTAATAACATATCAATATTTTTACACGACTTGTTTCTCCATACAACAAACTATTAATTTCATGTTTATAGTTTACCAAGATGAGCACTAGAAAGCCTTTAAAAATCACCAAAGTGAATCAACTCGCAAACTGTTAAAACTTGTAATTTAATTCGACTTGGACTAAAAAGCCCAATAAGCTAAAATTAAGCAATCTGAATAAGCTAGCTCTATAAGGCCTTTTGATATGAATTTTTGACATTAAAAATGGGCCTAAGGATAAGCCCAACTTGTCTTAAAGCCCACGAATTGTAAAACGTTAATAGGCCTTTGTTTTAGCTCGTTAAGGCCCATTAATAGAAAAATAAGCCCTTTTGGCAAATAAGCAGTTGAAATAATCTTAGATAAGCTTTGAAAAGCCACATAAATTTTCGGATAATTTTTCCCACTTTTTTTGTATTTTTGGACTAAATTTGCAAACTAGTTTCACTTAGAAGGACTAAAACTGCCAACTGTTAAAAACAAGGACTAAAACTGTCAAAATAGTAACATTAGGGTAGAAACTGATATTATATTAAACTCCAAGCTCAGAATGTCATTTTGGACAAGTAGTGGACTAAAAATGCAAGTTATATATAACTACGGACTAACGGTGCAACGTTAACGTCGTTAGGGTATAAAGTGTAAAAACATGAAAAGTACAAGGACCAACAGAATGTATTTGACATTTTCATTTCTATTTTACATTTTACGATTTCCCGTCATGTCACGTGCATTTTCTACGTTTCATTTATTTAATTTATAACGTTACGTTATATTTATATATAACGAGTTTTAAACGATTTAACTTAACGATTCGTTTCACCATTTTCAAGGAAACGATACTATTGGATTTAAATGACATAAAAACAAGATAATATTATATGTAATATTATTTTTAAACTTTAGGCATTTTAAGCATATCAAACTCACATCACCGATCAAATCATCATCCGTTTTCTCACTTTCATACTCACTATTCGTATAAGTCAAATTCTCAGACTTCCCTATGTATTCATGTCGTGTGTTGAAGCCGTTTCCGTAATCTCACTTGATTTCGTATTTCACCTTGCCAGGTGAGTCGTAGCCCCACTTTTACTCGTCTAATTATTATATAAACTATTTGGGGGAGATACATGCTCAACTATATTTTGTTACTTTTACAAGTACTCTAAAAACTCTCACGATTTACCGTGAGTCATGACCCCTACTTTATACGTTTTGATAAACTATTTGGGGGAGATACATGCTTGTTTCTGTTACGAATTTACTTGTATACCTTGAATGTCGTACTTAAATGATAAAGTACCCTGTTAGTTATTGAGACATAATACTTGTTTCCACTTACAAAAGTAATTCACATCTTTACGAATCACTATGAATTTACATACCACTTGTTATATGCCATTTCCAAAACTCAAATGGAAATACTTGCTAGAATTAGAGCACTCGTATCCTATGTATACCACCATTTAGTTGATATTGCCTAAGTTTACTGTAATGCCAAAAAACCCCTCGAATCATGAACCATTAATCACTTGCGAGTGAACGCGAATATAGTGGACAGCTTCGAAACCTGTTCGAGGTTGACAACCTATTCCACTAATACTGGACAGAATGCCTTAGTGGCTAGTCGTATTAGTCGCAATACACTATATTTGAGATACATAGGAATTGGCAAATCACTTATTACTCCGAGGGCCATGTCTCCATCATTGATTTGATGTGAACCCCCACCGTTTTACGGTACTCTGTTAACGTTTGCGTGTCATGAGGCTTAGGGCAATATTTATAAGAATATATATGTTTTCATATATATCTAGATACAACTGTATTAGTACCACTCCAGACTACGATTGTAGATTCCAGGCAGAACTCCACTATTACTACTTCAAGTTAGGATTATGATTCCCATGGAATCCTACACATGTATTTAACTGATTTCATATATGATTTACTTGCGGTTTTTACCCAATGCAACTTGCTACTTACCTCAGAAAGTATTAGTATTTATTTCAACTACCACTGTACACCATTTGAATTTATTGAAATAAATTGTTTTCTATTAAACTCTATGAACTCACAAACCTTTGTGTTGACACTTTTAAGCATGTGTATCTCAGGTAATTAGCGGAGCAGGATAAGGCACGGAGCGGGCATTATAACTCTGATTAAAGTCAAATATGTCATTCTTTTCAAACTACTATACCCTTTAATGGGATTTTACCACACTGATATTTCACTTTTTGTAACGAAAGTATTATTTGAATGACAAACAACTTTCAAAACGTATCTTTTGAGCCGTTTTCTATGATTATGACTTCGATCCTCCCCATAATACCCCAATTAGTCTTCCGCTGTTATCTCATAAATTAGGAGGTGTTACATAAGTCGCGAAACAAATTCGACGTTTAGTCAAAATATTTTCAAAATTCAACAAAAAGTAAACTCGTATGAATTTGGGCCGAAAAGCCCATTTAGTAGCCAATTTAGGCCAAAGTGTCAAAACGAATTCAAAAATGTTTTTAACCGATATATAACGTTTTAACAAGTCAAAATATTTATAATGAGTCAAAAATTATTCCAAAACTCATTTTAGTCACCCGAAAGCAAATTAACCCTTTTTAGTTACGTTATAATTTACGTTAAGTACCAAATAAGCAAATAAGCATTTTGAACAAGTCACGGGGTCAAATGGTCAACCATGGTCGAATACCATAGGGCTCGGCCCAAGTCTTGTCGAGACCAAATAAAACCCAAAACCAAAACAAAAAATAAATTACGTTATCCTTCGTTCCGTTAAGTCGTAAAATAAACAATAACCTAACAATTTTCACCATTTCACTACTAGAGCCAAAATTTTATATTTTTCAAAACCCTAATTTTTGTTTCCTTAAAAATGTGGTCGATTTATGTGTGTACACATATAAGTGTATATTTTGTTTTAAACTCGTGTAATTAACACTAAACACATTTGTATCATCAAACTAGCACCACAAGCAACAAGATTTACCACACAAGCAAGAAATAACATAATTTGTATGCATGTTCAAAAAAAAGTCAAGCACTAGTAAAATTGTAACACCTCCAATTTCGTGATACGCAGCGGAATTCATGTTGGGTGTTACTCGACGGCACAACAGTTATAATAATAGAAAACGATATCTAATTGAATCGTTTTAAAAGATTTATCATTCGAATTTTATAAATATCAGAGTTTACCAAATGAGGTCCCAGTAGTTTTACAGCTTGTTAAATAAGTTTCAAATGATAATTAGATTTTAGCCTTCTATCAGTATCCATGGCCCTCCGTGCCATCCTCGTTAATTATGGACCTGAGATAAACATGCTAAAAAGTGTCAACACAAAGGTTGGTGAGTTCATAGAGTTTATAAATATAACAGTTGATTTTAATAGTTTCAAGTTTGGGTGATAATTGTAATGATTACAAATATCGATAAAATGAATAGTGGGCTACGTTGTTTTATACCCATTGTGTTTGTTTACCCAAATCGGGTCAAAGATTGTGTGAATTCGTAGTGTTTGTATAATAATCAGTTGAACACAAGTTTCAAGTTTAATAAACAGTGAGCCCCGTTGTTGCACCCATAAATTCAGTAGTGGTAGTACCGTATCATTACAGTACCATAATAGTGCTCTAAGTCTCATGAAGCTCAAACGTTAACGTGTGTGATATCATAAAATGATATAAGTTACTGACATTATAAAAATTTAAATAACAAGGCCCTCGGGTAGGAGTTTGCCAACTTCCTATTGTTCTCTCAAATAAAGTGCATTTGGTTACCTATCCGGCTAACACAAATGGGGCATCAACCGCCAATAGATCTATTCACTATATTCGCGTTCACTGGCAAGTGATTAATGACTCATGATATGAGGGACTTTTAGTGGCAAAAGTGTGTCTTAGGCAATATTGATCAGGATAGCATATAGAAAATACTTGTGTTCAGCATGTAATGTAACACCCCAACCCGACAAGGGTAAAGGTATCACATTGATGCGTGGGTTTTGCAACCTTACAACAGGTTTTACCTCTCGAGGGATCTCAAGAGGCTTACAACCCCACCAGGCAGTGTACCTGACCGATGTAGTATAGTGTAGTGGTAAGTACGGGGGATTGATCGTTCTCCACAGGGAATAGTGTTCGTTAGGTGTGAAAGGCTACTCTAATTAGGTCTAAGGGTTGAGGAAGATTCTTTTTATGTTTTTTATAATTTTATGAAAGCAAGTAAAATCTCGGGTTTTGAAGGAGTGGGCGGAATTAGTTGCTAGTCAACTAACCCAAATTACTACAAATGCAAATAAAATAAAATAACAAAAATGAAAAGTGGTGAGAAACTTATGTGTAGAGAAATGTGTTTACTTAGATTTCCTTACTCCCTAACTATCTTTTACCGGTTAATTAGTGTGTATTAGTCGTGTGGATGACGGGTGTATTCCTTAATACCATTCGTGGGGTGGCGTACTTACTTCCCCAAACTCTACAAGCTCCTACTTCACTCCTATGTCGAGCCGGCTAGGAAGCTCCTAACATGGGATCACTAGAATTCGCTTGTGCATTAAATACAACCATAAAAACCTTTAGTACGCGTTTGGTTCATGTTTCTTAAGACGTTCAAGCAAGTTACCGAATAGGAAGTTAGCCAGTTTTCTTAAGCCTAACATAGATAAACAATCATCCAATACAACTAACAACACACTAACAACCAATAATCAATAGCTAGGTTTCATTAGATCTAAGCAAACACAAGATAAAATTAGCCTAACATGTTAAACAAAAGACAAGCATAAGATAGAATCAAACAACACATAGACATATTGAATGATTAATTGATAACTTATCTTTCAATGAAACATGGAAGATCTCAGGGCAAAAAGCCCTGAAAAAGTAGCTAAAATCGTCTTAGGGTTTTATCCCAAAATTCCACACACTAAGCTCTCTCTTAATGACAAAAAATTAGAAAACTATATATAGACTTTGACATCTGACGGCGTCACCTTATGCATTGTGACGCCGTCACCTCGCCGCTTTTAGGGTTCCCGGATGACCATCTTGACGCCGTCCCTCTTTAGCTCTTCAAAAATCCATTCTGGCTTATCAAGGCTTGACGCCGTCGGATCCTGAACGTGACGCCGTCCCCTTATGATTTAAGCCGTGACGCCCTTGATTTAGTTAAAGCGTGACGCCGTCAGAATTCTCATGCAAACTCACTGGCCCGTCATGAGTAAATTTCACATCCAACTTTTCTTGCCAAGGCATGACGCCGTCCCATGTTAATTGTGACGCCGTCAAGAGTAACTTTTAGCCGATTCTTGAGACTTTGCCGTTTTCTTCACTTTAATGCTCCAAAAACGTCCAAAATGCCTCCTTTTCCAGATTTCTCCTCAAAAGTACCTAAAATGACAAAAGGAACGATTTAGGGCAATATTTGATCAAATAAATACGATTTCGGGCTTAAATGACCCCTTAAAAGCGGTACACTTTTCGCCTCATCAAATACCCTTACACTTGAGATTTGCTTGTCCTCAAGCAAATGCGCTTTTATTCTAATCAAAATACAAGTTAGGGGTCATTTAATGCAAACATAAAAGTAATTACAACAAATAATCGTTCCACTTCAATCATAATAAGCACGGAGATTACATACTAGCACCTCACAAGTAGTGTTTAGATACTCACATCTCTCAAGTGTCATCAAAATAAATCTCATAAATGAAAACGGAAAATATCTCTCACTACCTGTCATAGCACATAGATTACCATAGGCTTGGGAAAGGATCGAAAACCTCCTCCACTAGGCGTAAGCACCTAAGATAAACTATCAAAGAGGGCTTTTAAATGGGTTATAACGTTAGGTGTAGGGAAAAGGAAAACACGGTTTTGTTGGATAAAGGATATTTTACTGGTGGCGAGTTAATGATCTTGATCAATTACATGTACTATACAATGTTGCTAAGCCAAGACTAGACTCGATCTTAAGCTAGAAACGAAATAACAAAATAACAAAAATATAAAATAAACATAAAATAAAACGGGATGGTAGTCCGTATGTTTTTTCTATTTTTCATTTTCTCATTTTTTTTGTATTTTTCTTAATTTTTCGATTTTTTTTTTTTTTTTTTTTTTTTTTTTTTTTTTTTTTTTTTTTTTTTGCATACACTTTTACCCTACCATCCAAAATAATACATCATAGGGGCATTGCATTCCCCTTACACTTGAATTTTTACATAACTTTACAAATACTAATCTAATGACTCGAATTAAGATAATTGAAAAACTTGGAGTACTTTTAAAATATTTAGCACATATGGGGGTAATAAATGATGTTCTTCCCCATTACTCCATTATACTAGTACTTTACCCATGAGTCCCAATCGTCCCAAAACAATATGTACAAGGATATGACTCGACTTAGCAACCATGTAATCAACTAGATAATTAACTTGGGTTTAAACAAATGTTGTAACAATAATGCACTAAAAATGAGTGCATACAAGGTAGGCTAAGGCGATTTGGGTGTACATTTAAGTGGGGTGTAACAAATTCTTCCTTTAAGTAAAATGCTTAAAGGTCGAAACGAAAAGATAGGCTCTGAGGGGTGTACTAGGGGTATCGTGTACTAAAAATGAGTACAACGCAAAGGGTGTGGGAGAATTACTTGACCAATGTAGCCAATGTAATTATAACAAAAACACAGGTGTAAAACAATGGGTTAATCCTAATGCCTCTTATCATGTAGTAAATCTAACTACACGAATGTAGTCTCACTTGTGGCCTTGGAATGGTCCTAACGCAAGTTCTAGAATCTAAGTGCTACCGGTACACACATCATAGCATAAATGCTTTTCCTACCAATTCTAGGGGTGAACCTCACATATTTGGGGTGGAAAATTTTTTAGTGGTACGGTTTTTGTGCTAGTCATATAACTCCTATCCGTGAGACGCTCATTAAGATCAAAGTTTCACTCCTATATGTTGTAAAAAATTTTAAATTTGGCACTAAAATTACCCTAACAAGTATTTCTCTCAGTTTTATTACACATCTACCATCAAACAAACAAAAATCAAGCGCAATTGTATTTTCTAAAATCGTACTTTTACCCTCCCCTTACACTTAAGATGAACATTGTCCCCAATGTTCAAATGACAAATGTAAAAGCATAAAGTAAAAGAATGAAATCAAATACTCCCCTGATTCGCTCGTTGGATAATGAAATTACACGGTTAAATCTTCCTCCAAAGAGAATGTTGAAGCTCCATGACTAATGCATCGCCATAAGCTTGATTCCAAAAACATCTCCTTGTCCAAAATAACCTGTTAAACCTGAGAAAACAAACACGAAAACCTGCATAACATCGGCGGGAAAAATCTATATATAAGGATATAATGCTTGTGGAATGATAACTTTGCAGATTCCTGGAGATTATAAGTTGGAGATTTTAATAAAAACCTTTTATGAAAACAAAACTTTCAAAAATTTTTGAAAATTAAATCTGACGCCGTCAGGTTATAAACCTTGACGCCGTCAGAAATGACCTGACAAAAATTTTCATTTTAAGTATCCGGAAAATTTCTGGAAAAACCTTTACCTTACTTCCTGGAAATCCTGCAAAACATCATTATGACTCGATACAAGCATTTGACTCAAACAAATACTAATATGTATGCTAATTTATTATTATTATGATTCATGTTCATTTGTGTTCTAATAAACCGATTTAGATTTCCCTTACACTTAACTTTTGCAAAATACCTTTATATGTAGTTAAGACGAAGTTAAAGACAAAATAAAGCATTTTCACAAATTAGTTTTTGAACATGAATCAATAATAATAAAAATTAAACATACATACGGAAGCAAATAAAATCAAACAAACAAATAAATAAACACACAAAGCAAATAAAGCTTGGGCTGCCTCCCAAGAGCGCTTGTTTTTGTTCGAGTCACGAGCCTGACTCTACCCTTATTTAGCGGAAATAGGGGAGGTTTTCCCTACACTTAGGATTAAGTGTGGGTGAAAGTAGCGGTACACACCCTTAGGGTGTGAATATGCCACGTGAGGTGAAGGGGGTGAGTGAAGGGCTTCCTTCATCCTAAAACTACCCGGATAATATTGGTTGATGGGTGGGTCGGTTCCTCTTTTGTCTCCTAGATGTAAATCTAAGGATGAAAAGTTGTGTAAAGGTTGAGGTTCCGGTTCATCAACACTAGGAAATTCCCTAGAACTAAGAGTAAGGTTATCACTAAAAGTGTTCAAACCTATATCCTCTAGTTGTGCTTGGTCCAAGGGTTCTACCTCCATCGGGATTCCTAAAGTTTCTACTTCTTCCGGGTAAGTCACGGGCGTGTATATGCCTCAAATGATGGTTGAGTATTTTGTGGGCTTATGTTACTTACCTCATCATTCCACGTGTCACGATCACCTATATCCTTAGGTAGTGATAATAACAAACCTAGTGCTTCATCCAACTTATGGTTTATTGATACGGCTCTATCCACAATTCCTTGGCAAACTAGGTCGCTTTTCCTATTAGCCTCACTAAAACAAGATCCTAAACATGGAGGTTGTTCATAAGAATCTATCCTAGGTGAAGGCTCATATGATTCATAAGTGTCTCTAAATGAGGTATTTTGAACTTCTTGGTGTTCTAGCCACTCAACCATATATTGCAATCTTAGAAGTCTAAGTGAAGAGTCCATTTGAAGCAAATTACAAACAAAGGCACAAAGAAAAGATAGACTAAAGAAAACCTAATAAAAAGAAAATAAAAATCTCAC
This sequence comes from Artemisia tridentata subsp. tridentata, assembly GCA_021014915.2. NCBI lineage: Eukaryota > Viridiplantae > Streptophyta > Magnoliopsida > Asterales > Asteraceae > Artemisia > Artemisia tridentata. The sequence continues at coordinate 78,188,704 of CP139509.1, forward strand.
TAGATAGGAATCTAATGAGTAGACCTAATAAAAATAAATTTCAACCTAAGCAATAACTACTCCCCGGCAGCGGCGCCAAAAACTTGATGCGTGGGTTTTGCAACCTTACAACAGGTTTTACCTCTCGAGGGATCTCAAGAGGCTTACAACCCCACCAGGCAGTGTACCTGACCGATGTAGTATAGTGTAGTGGTAAGTACGGGGGATTGATCGTTCTCCACAGGGAATAGTGTTCGTTAGGTGTGAAAGGCTACTCTAATTAGGTCTAAGGGTTGAGGAAGATTCTTTTTATGTTTTTTATAATTTTATGAAAGCAAGTAAAATCTCGGGTTTTGAAGGAGTGGGCGGAATTAGTTGCTAGTCAACTAACCCAAATTACTACAAATGCAAATAAAATAAAATAACAAAAATGAAAAGTGGTGAGAAACTTATGTGTAGAGAAATGTGTTTACTTAGATTTCCTTACTCCCTAACTATCTTTTACCGGTTAATTAGTGTGTATTAGTCGTGTGGATGACGGGTGTATTCCTTAATACCATTCGTGGGGTGGCGTACTTACTTCCCCAAACTCTACAAGCTCCTACTTCACTCCTATGTCGAGCCGGCTAGGAAGCTCCTAACATGGGATCACTAGAATTCGCTTGTGCATTAAATACAACCATAAAAACCTTTAGTACGCGTTTGGTTCATGTTTCTTAAGACGTTCAAGCAAGTTACCGAATAGGAAGTTAGCCAGTTTTCTTAAGCCTAACATAGATAAACAATCATCCAATACAACTAACAACACACTAACAACCAATAATCAATAGCTAGGTTTCATTAGATCTAAGCAAACACAAGATAAAATTAGCCTAACATGTTAAACAAAAGACAAGCATAAGATAGAATCAAACAACACATAGACATATTGAATGATTAATTGATAACTTATCTTTCAATGAAACATGGAAGATCTCAGGGCAAAAAGCCCTGAAAAAGTAGCTAAAATCGTCTTAGGGTTTTATCCCAAAATTCCACACACTAAGCTCTCTCTTAATGACAAAAAATTAGAAAACTATATATAGACTTTGACATCTGACGGCGTCACCTTATGCATTGTGACGCCGTCACCCTCGCCGCTTTTAGGGTTCCCGGATGACCATCTTGACGCCGTCCCTCTTTAGCTCTTCAAAAATCCATTCTGGCTTATCAAGGCTTGACGCCGTCGGATCCTGAACGTGACGCCGTCCCCTTATGATTTAAGCCGTGACGCCCTTGATTTAGTTAAAGCGTGACGCCGTCAGAATTCTCATGCAAACTCACTGGCCCGTCATGAGTAAATTTCACATCCAACTTTTCTTGCCAAGGCATGACGCCGTCCCATGTTAATTGTGACGCCGTCAAGAGTAACTTTTAGCCGATTCTTGAGACTTTGCCGTTTTCTTCACTTTAATGCTCCAAAAACGTCCAAAATACCTCCTTTTCCAGATTTCTCCTCAAAAGTACCTAAAATGACAAAAGGAACGATTTAGGGCAATATTTGATCAAATAAATACGATTTCGGGCTTAAATGACCCCTTAAAAGCGGTACACTTTTCGCCTCATCACACATCACGGTGACAAATCAGAGCACACATAATACACAACGGAAGCCATAAACCAAAATCAATAAGAAAGCCAAGCCAACACGGCTTAAACCAAATTACATGAGTTCAAAGGATAAAGATAAACCAATGGAATAAACAAAAGAAACAAAATCCCGAAACAAATGTCATAATATAAGGGTGGTCATCTAAGGTAAAAGCTCCAACCAAAAGCTCTAATCTCTCAATCCCAAAGCAGAAATCCCCAGCTCCTAGCTTAGATACCTGCCGCACACGAAAAGAAAAAAAAAACGTGCGGCTGAGCTTAAAAAGCTCAGTGAACAGATACATATATAACAAAGCAAAGATAACGAAGTACGAAACATGGCAAAGTTAAATGATAACGAAACAGATATAATATATGGTGCAATGGAAAGTATCATAAGGTACAGTCAATAAAGGGAAAAGAATAATATAGGATAGTAATCCACCACGAGCCCAGAAACATATCAGATCATATCATATACAGTAACCAATAGAGGAGCGACCTCTCAGAAATGTGAAGGGCATGTATAGCACACAGTACCAATCACCAGACAAATCATATCATATCATATACAGATAATTCCACTAAACAGAACAGATCTAGGATGCATCCATACGCCCCTACCCAATCACATGCAGACCAAATCAAAGGGACGGTGTAACCAAATCACTAGGGCTACACACTAGTCATGCCAGTGGTGCATCACAGACACGGCCATGTTACCTTCATGGCTAGGGTCACAAATTTTGGCTCGGGTATCAAACTAAGAGTCAGGTGTCAAATCAAATCAGAAGGTCATATCCAAAGGTCCAAAATAGATAGTTCATAACAGACAGTTCAGATCAGATGTATCAGATATAATATGCCAAAGGCCAAATCAGAGTCTAACAGATCAAGGTTTACAAAGCAACGAATCATATCAAAGGTTCACAACAAAAGGGAACATAGCAATGGCTTGGGAAACTTAAACGAATCAGAAATCAGAAATCATATCAAAGGAATAAGACACCCTTACTAAAAAGGGCAGAGTATATGTACCTTATTCAAATGCAAGCACAAAGAACAAAAGCAGAAAGTACTGAGACAGATCAGGACCTCTCCCTCTTTACACCTAAAGGAGAAGAAGAACACAGAATCACCAGAGGGTTCAAGTTCAGATTTCCATTTCCAATTATCTATTCATTTTATGAAACTTTCCAGATTTAGTAACTTTCTATTTTTAGCAGGTTTCCAGAATTAGTAAGTTTCCATTTTTAGCAATATTCAAATGACATGAGTTAAATGAAGTCCTCAATTAGCTTATTATGGAAAATAATATTCATTTTAACAAGTTATACCAATTTAGAGTTAAATATGACAAGTTCTCATAGTTTAGGGTTATAAGTGTAAATTTACCAAAGTTCAAGGTTCACATTAGAAATATTATCATTATACCATTCAAACACTTATGTTTTCCAGAATTTCATATTTAGCCTTCAAATTCCATAATTTACAATTCACACCCCTTTAAGTAATTAATTTACAAATTAAACTTTATAATTATATAACTTACACTTTAACCTTTATCATATTTACATTACACCCCAAGTCCTTTTATTTCTTCAATGTACAGTAAATAACCTTCAATATAAATATGTTACAAACAGCCCTCATGGTTTCGGTAATTTACATATTTAGTCCTTGTACTTAATTAAAATACAAATCGAATGAAATAATTAACCATAATTACACATTAGACCCATAAATACTCCAAATTACACAAAACACTCTTAGCATTATTATTTACACAAAACCACTTCAAGTTTCCAAAAATTACATTTTTAGTCCCTCGTTTTATTTATTTTCCAATTCGAATATACATAATTAACAAATTACATTTTAATTCCAAAACTTTCATATTTTACAAATAGAACCCTCAATTTATATTTTATTCAGATTTCCCTTGATATATAGAGTATTACAAAAATGGTCCACGACTTTCAAAAGTTACAAAACACCCCCTTAACATTTATTTTTCCAATCGGTATATACAAAACATAATAAAAATCAAACCCTAATAATACTAATCATTATGAAATCATTATACCATCATTTAACCATCATTTATAATCCAAGAACAACCCTAAATCCTTAAACCCTAATTCGTTCCATTTTATTTCTTTTTCTTTCTTGTTTTAATTAAAACCCGATATAATTAAATAATTCCAAAACCACGAATTAAGCAACAACAATTCGAAATCTTATTTTTCTGATGCTATATGATGTACATGGAGGCCACGAAAATTATACATAAGGTCCAGAAAAATCGCATGAATTTTATATAGAGTTTTTGTGTTTTTAGGGTTTCGAACACATTAATTCCCATACGATCGAATCAAGCCATGAAAATTCGAACAACCATTTTTATAGACTTTTTTGATGACTAAAGAACTCATGAAAATTATAATAAGAACCCAAAAAAATCGTTTTGTATATTTTACGTAATTAACCCATATTTACCCATTATAATTCGTACGATGTAAAAATCCTTGCATGAATCGAGTTTAACATTTTTTATGAGTTACAATTGATGAAAGGGACATAAGAAAAATACCAGGTCGGTTAATGAACGTGTAGAATGGTCACAACGAATTTAACCTTGGCGAATAGGTTTTTCGAACCAAAAATGCCTAGCGATCAAACGAGCAACTCCACGACTCCAAAAATATTTTTCTCCACTCCTTTAGATGATGATCTAACCCAGAAAAATGATCCTTGAATTTCTTGGTGGCCGGATTTTGATATACGAATTATGTGTGTGATTTTGGTTTAGTCGGCAATTAGTTAATAGGGTTTAAAAGGAATTAGTTGCTAATAAAAAGGAAAGGCCGGTCATAGGGGGGGGGGGAATGGGCTGGATATCTCGAAATTTTAGGGACCCAAATCAATTATCATAATTAGTTTCCAATTTGTAATTTAAATCATTTTAAATTAATTTATAATACTACATCTAATAATTTAAATAATTCATTTAATATATACATTGTGTAATAATAATTTTGTTACTTCCCAAAATGTCAAAAGTGGTAGCAGAAATAATTTTACTTCATATCTCGATCATCTCCCGAAGTTTGGAATTTATTTGGTATTTTATAAACTCATTAACCAAAGTTTTAGATTGTAAGGGCATTTTGGTCTTTTTACATGTTTTAGAATTTTTGGGTTTTACAACTCTTCCCCTCTTAAAAAAAAATTTCGTCCTCGAAATTTGCAAAGAATCAGAAACGAAACAGAACGGAAAACAAAACAAAGGCATACCAGATCAGAACACGAAACGTGGATAACTAAAATAGCTCCGATTATGATTTCATAGACGCGGAGATAAGGATACGATTAGTTAATGATGTTGGTTTCAGATTTAGCTTCTTGGCAACCGGATTAGATATGACGAAATGATGCAAAGACAAAACGATCACAAATGAGAAGAAAGCCGGTAATAATACCTGATGAGTCCTCAGCATGATCACGAGTGTAAGCATAAACTCGTCCCAAAGTGGGTGTTGGCTTAGCCGAGTCCGTCGGTACAGTATGGTTCTTCCTGGGACAGTCCTTCACCCGATGATGAGTAGATCCGCATGAGAAACAACCGCCGGTAATCCTAAAGCAAGTACCCGGATGCGCCTTCCCGCAAGTAGCACATAGGGGTGGAGGAGGTAAGGCCTCAGTAGTCCTCCTCTGCTCGTGACGATCACCATCCCTCCTAGAAGCTGACCTCGACTCCCGACCTCGCTGATCACGACCATGGTCCGCCCGATCTCGTTCCTCATAACTCTTATACTCTCGACTCTGGCCCTGACGGCCCTGCTCCCTGGAGTTTACCCGATTACCGTCCCTATCCCGCTTATTAGAATCCCTGTCTGCGTGTAACAACTCGATGTTACGCGCGGCGTCCTGAACTCCAGCCACATCTTCGAACGGAGTGTTAACAATCCGGTCTAACACCCACCCCTTTAAAGCCCATTTGAAATGACGAGCCTGCCGCATAGCATTACCAGTGACCTCTGGCCCAACGAAACTGGCCAGACGCAGAAACCGTTACATAAACTCTCCTGACGACTCCTGATCACCCTGACGAATCGACCCGTATTCCCTTTCATACCTTAGCTGCTCCGACATAGGAATATATTGTTTATAAAACACCTCGATGAACTCCGCCCACGAACAAGTCTCAGCAAAATCATCCCCTTTCGCCTGAACAAGAGCAGCCCACCAATTTTGAGCATCACCTTCAAATTTGAATGTGGCCAACCGAGTCTTAAACTCGTCAGCACATCCCAGAACACGAAACAACTTCTCGATATGTGTGATCCAGTCAACCGCTTCATGAGGAGTAGCAGCGGACCTGAAAGAGAGAGGCTTAAGCTTGTTGAAACTCTCGATCCACACATGGATACCAACTGGGGGAGTAGCGGGTGGAGCAGGGGGTGGAGCATCGCCACCACCACCACCAGAAGAACCCGCCCCATTCCTGATATTATTGGTGACTTCAGTCACCACTCGGGGAATAGCAGCAGCCACAGCAGCGGCTATCATCTGTTCAAAATCGGGGCCATCCTCCCCATTAGAGTACTGAGTAAAGCGTGTGTTCACCATCTGAACGATTACGAAAATGATTAGCAACATATAGGAAGAATAAGCACGAAAGGAAACACGAAACCGAAACCTATGTCTACCCAAATCCTCACCAGTCAAGACTCAAATCTTAAGGGTCAAATCCTAAGGTCCACATGATCCACAGGTCATGGCTTATGTACTACAGGTCGCAACCTGGCTCTGATACCATAATTGTAACACCCCAACCCGACAAGGGTAAAGGTATCACATCACGGTGACAAATCAGAGCACACATAATACACCGCGGAAGCCATAAACCAAAATCAATAAGAAAGTCAAGCCAACACGGCTTAAACCAAATTACATGAGTTCAAAGGATAAAGATAAACCAATGGAATAAACAAAAGAAACAGAATCCCGAAACAAATGTCATAATATAAGGGTGGTCATCTAAGGTAAAAGCTCCAACCAAAAGCTCTAATCTCTCAATCCCAAAGCAGAAATCCCCAGCTCCTAGCTTAGATACCTGCCGCACACGAAAAGAAAAAAAAAACGTGCGGCTGAGCTTAAAAAGCTCAGTGAACAGATACATATATAACAAAGCAAAGATAACGAAGTACGAAACATGGCAAAGTTAAATGATAACGAAACAGATATAATATATGGTGCAATGGAAAGTATCATAAGGTACAGTCAATAAAGGGAAAAGAATAATATAGGATAGTAATCCACCACGAGCCCAGAAACATATCAGATCATATCATATACAGTAACCAATAGAGGAGCGACCTCTCAGAAATGTGAAGGGCATGTATAGCACACAGTACCAATCACCAGACAAATCATATCATATCATATACAGATAATTCCACTAAACAGAACAGATCTAGGATGCATCCATACGCCCCTACCCAATCACATGCAGACCAAATCAAAGGGACGGTGTAACCAAATCACTAGGGCTACACACTAGTCATGCCAGTGGTGCATCACAGACACGGCCATGTTACCTTCATGGCTAGGGTCACAAATTTTGGCTCGGGTATCAAACTAAGAGTCAGGTGTCAAATCAAATCAGAAGGTCATATCCAAAGGTCCAAAATAGATAGTTCATAACAGACAGTTCAGATCAGATGTATCAGATATAATATGCCAAAGGCCAAATCAGAGTCTAACAGATCAAGGTTTACAAAGCAACGAACCATATCAAAGGTTCACAACAAAAGGGAACATAGCAATGGCTTGGGAAACTTAAACGAATCAGAAATCAGAAATCATATCAAGGCAATAAGACACCCTTACTAAAAAGGGCAGAGTATCTGTACCTTATTCAAATGCAAGCACAAAGAACAAAAGCAGAAAGTACTGAGACAGATCAGGACCTCTCCCTCTTTACACCTAAAGGAGAAGAAGAACACAGAATCACCAGAGGGTTCAAGTTCAGATTTCCATTTCCAATTATCTATTCATTTTATGAAACTTTCCAGATTTAGTAACTTTCTATTTTTAGCAGGTTTTCAGAATTAGTAAGTTTCCATTTTTAGCAATATTCAAATGACATGAGTTAAGTGAAGTCCTCAATTACCTTATTATGGAAAATAATATTCATTTTAACAAGTTATACCAATTTAGAGTTAAATATGACAAGTTCTCATAGTTTAGAGTTATAAGTGTAAATTTACCAAAGTTCAAGGTTCACATTAGAAATATTATCATTATACCATTCAAACACTTATGTTTTCCAGAATTTCATATTTAGCCTTCAAATTCCATAATTTACAATTCACACCCCTTTAAGTATTTAATTTACAAATTAAACTTTATAATTATATAACTTACATTTTAACCTTTATCATATTTACATTACACCCCAATTCCTTTTATTTCTTCAATGTACAGTAAATAACCTTCAATATAAATATGTTACAAACAGCCCTCAAGGTTTCGGTAATTTACATATTTAGTCCTTGTACTTAATTAAAATACAAATCGAATGAAATAATTAACCATAATTACACATTAGACCCATAAATACTCCAAATTACACAAAACACACTTAGCATTATTATTTACACAAAACCACTTCAAGTTTCCAGAAATTACATTTTTAGTCCCTCGTTTTATTTATTTTCCAATTCGAATATACATAATTAACAAATTACATTTTAATTCCAAAACTTTCATATTTTACAAATAGAACCCTCAATTTATATTTTATTCAGATTTCCCTTGATATATAGAGTATTACAAAAATGGTCCACGACTTTCAAAAGTTACAAAACACCCCCTTAACATTTATTTTTCCAATCGGTATATACAAAACATAATAAAAATCAAACCCTAATAATACTAATCATTATGAAATCATTATACCATCATTTAACCATCATTTATAATCCAAGAACAACCCTAAATTCTTAAACCCTAATTCGTTCCATTTTATTTCTTTTTCTTTCTTGTTTTAATTAAAACCCGATATCATTAAATAATTCCAAAACCAAGAATTAAGCAACAACAATTCAAAATCTTATTTTTTTGATGCTATATGATGTACATGGAGGCCACAAAAATTATACATAAGGTCCAGAAAAATCGCATGAATTTTATATAGAGTTTTTATGTTTTTAGGGTTTCGAACACATTAATTCCCATACGATCGAATCAAGCCATGAAAATTCGAACAACCATTTTTCTAGACTTTTTTGATGACTAAAGAACTCAGGAAAATTATAATAAGAACCCAGAAAAATCGTTTTGTATATTTTACGTAATTAACCCATATTTACCCATTATAATTCGTACGATGTAAAAATCCTTGCATGAATCGAGTTTAACATTTTTTATGAGTTACAATTGATGAAAGGGACATAAGAAAAATACCAGGTCGGTTAATGAACGTGTAGAATGGTCACAACGAATTTAACCTTGGCGAATAGGTTTTTCGAACCAAAAATGCCTAGCGATCAAACGAGCAACTCCACGACTCCAAAACTATTTTTCTCCACTCCTTTAGATGATGATCTAACCCAGAAAAATGATCCTTGAATTTCTTGGTGGCCGGATTTTGATATACGAATTATGTGTGTGATTTTGGTTTAGTCGGCAATTAGTTAATAGGGTTTAAAAGGAATTAGTTGCTAATAAAAAGGAAAGGCCGGTCATAGGGGGGGGGAAATGGGCTGGATATCTCGAAATTTTAGGGACCCAAATCAATTATCATAATTAGTTTCCAATTTGTAATTTAAATCATTTTAAATTAATTTATAATACTACATCTAATAATTTAAATAATTCATTTAATATATACATTGTGTAATAATAATTTTGTTACTTCCCAAAATGTCAAAAGTGGTAGCAGAAATAATTTTACTTCATATCTCGATCATCTCCCGAAGTTTGGAATTTATTTGGTATTTTATAAACTCATTAACCAAAGTTTTAGATTGTAAGGGCATTTTGGTCTTTTTACATGTTTTAGAATTTTCGGGTTTTACAACTCTTCCCCTCTTAAAAAAAATTTCGTCCTCGAAATTTGCAAAGAATCAGAAACGAAACAGAACGGAAAACAAAACAAAGGCATACCAGATCAGAACACGAAATGTGGATAACTAAAATTGCTCCGATTATGATTTCATAGACGCAGAGATAAGGATACGATTAGTTAATGATGTTGGTTTCAGATTTAGCTTCTTGGCAACCGGATTAGATATGACGAAATGATGCAAAGACAAAACGATCACAAATGAGAAGAAAGCCGGTAATAGTACCTGATGAGTCCTCCGCATGATCACGAGTGTAAGCATAAACTCGTCCCAAAGTGGGTGCTGGCTTAGCCGAGTCCGTCGGTACAGTATGGTTCTTCCTGGGACAGTCCTTCACCCGATGATGAGTAGAGCCGCATGAGAAACAACCGCCGGTAATCCTAAAGCAAGTACCCGGATGCGCCTTCCCGCAAGTAGCACATAGGGGTGGAGGAGGTAAGGCCTCAGTAGTCCTCCTCTGCTCGTGACGATCACCATCCCTCCTAGAAGCTGACCTCGACTCCCGACCTCGCTGATCACGACCATGGTCCGCCCGATCTCGTTCCTCATAACTCTTATACTCTCGACTCTGGCCCTGACGGCCCTGCTCCCTGGAGTTTACCCGATTACCGTCCCTATCCCGCTTATTAGAATCCCTGTCTGCGTGTAACAACTCGATGTTACGCGCGGCGTCCTGAACTCCAGCCACATCTTCGAACGGAGTGTTAACAATCCGGTCTAACACCCACCCCTTTAAAGCCCATTTGAAATGACGAGCCTGCCGCATAGCATTACCAGTGACCTCTGGCCCAACGAAACTGGCCAGACGCAGAAACCGTTGCATAAACTCTCCTGACGACTCCTGATCACCCTGACGAATCGACCCGTATTCCCTTTCATACCTTAGCTGCTCCGACATAGGAATATACTGTTTATAAAACACCTCGATGAACTCCGCCCACGAACAAGTCTCAGCAAAATCATCCCCTTTCGCCTGAACAAGAGCAGCCCACCAATTTTGAGCATCACCTTCAAATTTGAATGTGGCCAACCGAGTCTTAAACTCGTCAGCACATCCCAGAACACGAAACAACTTCTCGATATGTGTGATCCAGTCCTCCGCTTCATGGGGAGTAGCAGCGGACCTGAAAGAGAGAGGCTTAAGCTTGTTGAACCTCTCGATCCACACATGGATACCAACTGGGGGAGTAGCGGGTGGAGCAGGGGGTGGAGCATCGCCACCACCACCACCAGAAGAACCCGCCCCATTCCTGATATTATTGGTGACTTCAGTCACACACTCGGGGAATAGCAGCGGCTATCATCTGTTCAAAATCGGGGCCATCCTCCCCATTAGAGTACTGAGTAAAGCGTGTGTTTCACCATCTGAACGATCACGAAAATGATTAGCAAAATATAGGAAGAATAAGCACGAAAGGAAAGACGAAACCGAAACCTATGTCTACCCAAATCCTCACCAGTCAAGACTCAAATCTTAAGGGTCAAATCCTAAGGTCCACATGATCCACAGGTCATGGCTTATGTACTACAGGTCGCAACCTGGCTCTGATACCATAATTGTAACACCCCAACCCGACAAGGGTAAAGGTATCACATCACGGTGACAAATCAGAGCATACATAATACACAGCGGAAGCCATAAACCAAAATCAATAAGAAAGTCAAGCCAACACGGCTTAAACCAAATTACATGAGTTCAAAGGATAAAGATAAACCAATGGAATAAACAAAAGAAACAGAATCCCGAAACAAATGTCATAATATAAGGGTGGTCATCTAAGGTAAAAGCTCCAACCAAAAGCTCTAATCTCTCAATCCCAAAGCAGAAATCCCCAGCTCCTAGCTTAGATACCTGCCGCACACGAAAAGAAAAAAAAACGTGCGGCTGAGCTTAAAAAGCTCAGTGAACAGATACATATATAACAAAGCAAAGATAACGAAGTACGAAACATGGCAAAGTTAAATGATAACGAAACAGATATAATATATGGTCTATGTAGTTAAGGACAAAAATTTCGGTGTTTCGGTTAAGGACCGAGATACGAAATTTTTGGTATTTCGGTGGTATTTCGGTAATTTTTTTTATAAAGCTATTAATTTTATATTTTTTATATATAAGTTTAAGACTTAAATGTAAACTATTAAAGATAGAGGGGTCAAATGTTTAAATACACAAACTTATTTTAAGGTTTAGACACTAAATGTAAAATAGTGAAAGATAGAGGGGCTAAATGTTAAAAATTTTAAACTAATTTAAACCCTAAAACACAACCACAAACTGCAGCCGTATCTTTTCAAAAAAAAAAAGTTCCAAGCCTTTCTTCCCTCTTTCCTCTCCTCCCTCCTTGGGTTTCTGCCGGAAGTTGCAGCGCCGCGCCGCCGCCGCCGTCGGAATTCATCGCCGGAAACGGATTCAAGGTACAAAATCAATACTATTGACTGATTTGGCCCAAAAAAACATAACAACCGGTAAATGGCGGTAATACCGCCTTTTCCACCGAAATTTTGGGTATATTTTCGGTCAATTTCGGTATAATTTCGGTCAATTTCGCCGATTATTTCGGTAGCGAGATTTCAAACGAAATTTGAAACGAAATTTTGTTGGACCTCCGAAATCCGAAATACCACTGGTATACCAGTGGTATTTCGCCGAAATTAACTACACAGTATATGGTGCAATGGAAAGTATCATAAGGTACAGTCAATAAAGGGAAAAGAATAATATAGGATAGTAATCCACCACGAGCCCAGAAACATATCAGATCATATCATATACAGTAACCAATAGAGGAGCGACCTCTCAGAAATGTGAAGGGCATGTATAGCACACAGTACCAATCACCAGACAAATCATATCATATCATATACAGATAATTCCACTAAACAGAACAGATCTAGGATGCATCCATACGCCCCTACCCAATCACATGCAGACCAAATCAAAGGGACGGTGTAACCAAATCACTAGGGCTACACACTAGTCATGCCAGTGGTGCATCACAGACACGGCCATGTTACCTTCATGGCTAGGGTCACAAATTTTGGCTCGGGTATCAAACTAAGAGTCAGGTGTCAAATCAAATCAGAAGGTCATATCCAAAGGTCCAAAATAGATAGTTCATAACAGACAGTTCAGATCAGATGTATCAGATATAATATGCCAAAGGCCAAATCAGAGTCTAACAGATCAAGGTTTACAAAGCAACGAATCATATCAAAGGTTCACAACAAAAGGGAACATAGCAATGGCTTGGGAAACTTAAACGAATCAGAAATCAGAAATCATATCAAGGGAATAAGACACCCTTACTAAAAAGGGCAGAGTATCTGTACCTTATTCAAATGCAAGCACAAAGAACAAAAGCAGAAAGTACTGAGACAGATCAGGACCTCTCCCTCTTTACACCTAAAGGAGAAGAAGAACACAGAATCACCAGAGGGTTCAAGTTCAGATTTCCATTTCCAATTATCTATTCATTTTATGAAACTTTCCAGATTTAGTAACTTTCTATTTTTAGCAGGTTTCCAGAATTAGTAAGTTTCCATTTTTAGCAATATTCAAATGACATGAGTTAAGTGAAGTCCTCAATTAGCTTATTATGGAAAATAATATTCATTTTAACAAGTTATACCAATTTAGAGTTAAATATGACAAGTTCTCATAGTTTAGAGTTATAAGTGTAAATTTACCAAAGTTCAAGGTTCACATTAGAAATATTATCATTATACCATTCAAACACTTATGTTTTCCAGAATTTCATATTTAGCCTTCAAATTCCATAATTTACAATTCACACCCTTTAAGTAATTAATTTACAAATTAAACTTTATAATTTATTAACTTACACTTTAACCTTTATCATATTTACATTACACCCCAAGTCCTTTTATTTCTTCAATGTATAGTAAATAACCTTCAATATAAATATGTTACAAACAGCCCTCAAGGTTTCGATAATTTACATATTTAGTCCTTGTACTTAATTAAAATACAAATCGAATGAAATAATTAACCATAATTACACATTAGACCCATAAATACTACAAATTACACAAAACACTCTTAGCATTATTATTTACACAAAACCACTTCAAGTTTCCAGAAATTACATTTTTAGTCCCTCGTTTTATTTATTTTCCAATTCGAATATACATAATTAACAAATTACATTTTAATTCCAAAACTTTCATATTTTACAAATAGAACCCTCAATTTATATTTTATTCAGATTTCCCTTGATATATAGATTATTACAAAAATGGTCCACGACTTTCAAAAGTTACAAAACACCCCCTTAACATTTTTTTTCCAATCGGTATATACAAAACATAATAAAAATCAAACCCTAATAATACTAATCATTATGAAATCATTATACCATCATTTAACCATCATTTATAATCCAAGAACAACCCTAAATCCTTAAACCCTAATTCGTTCCACTTTATTTCTTTTTCTTTCTTGTTTTAATTAAAACCCGATATAATTAAATAATTCCAAAACCATGAATTAAGCAACAACAATTCGAAATCTTATTTTTGTGATGCTATATGATGTACATGGAGGCCACGAAAATTATACATAAGGTCCAGAAAAATCGCATGAATTTTATATAGAGTTTTTATGTTTTTAGGGTTTCGAACACATTAATTCCCATACGATCGAATCAAGCCATGAAAATTCGAACAACCATTTTTCTAGACTTTTTTGATGACTAAAGAACTCAGGAAAATTATAATAAGAACCCATAAAAATTGTTTTGTATATTTTACGTAATTAACCCATATTTACCCATTATAATTCGTACGATGTAAAAATCCTTGCATGAATTGAGTTTAACATTTTTTATGAGTTAAAATTGATGAAAGGGACATAAGAAAAATACCAGGTCGGTTAATGAACGTGTAGAATGGTCACAACGAATTTAACCTTGGCGAATAGGTTTTTCGAACCAAAAATGCCTAGCGATCAAACGAGCAACTCCACGACTCCAAAACTATTTTTCTCCACTCCTTTAGATGATGATCTAACCCAGAAAAATGATCCTTGAATTTCTTGGTGGCCGGATTTTGATATACGAATTATGTGTGTGATTTTGGTTTAGTCGGCAATTAGTTAATAGGGTTTAAAAGGAATTAGTTGCTAATAAAAAGGAAAGGCCGGTCATCGGGGGGGGGGGGGGGGGGGAATGGGCTGGATATCTCAAAATTTTAGGGACCCAAATCAATTATCATAATTAGTTTCCAATTTGTAATTTAAATCATTTTAAATTAATTTATAATACTACATCTAATAATTTAAATAATTCATTTAATATATACATTGTGTAATAATAATTTTGTTACTTCCCAAAATGTCAAAAGTGGTAGCAGAAATAATTTTACTTCATATCTCGATCATCTCCCGAAGTTTGGAATTTATTTGGTATTTTATAAACTCATTAACCAAAGTTTTAGATTGTAAGGGCATTTTGGTCTTTTTACATGTTTTAGAATTTTCGGGTTTTACATGTAATAAGTTTCAGTAAACAAATAGAGTGTTTCATAAATCTAGTATAATGTTTATGAATATCGAGCAAGATTTGTAAGTAAAACGAGCATGTATCTCCCCCAAAGAATTTAAAATAAGAAAAGAGGGGCTATGACTCACAGTAATATGTAGAAGTTTAGAGTACTTGTTAAAGTAAATGTTGGGAATTAAATGTTCTGAAGATTAGTATTGGGAATTAAATGTTCACAAGGTTAGTACTGCTCAAGGAAATACACTAAGTGTTGATACTACTGCTAGTGTATTCCATTCTACTGCTAGTGTTAGAGATTCTGCTGCCGCAACATACTACTGCTAGTGTATCAGATACTACTGTTGGAGTGACTCATCCTACTGCTGAGTGGATAAGTGTCGCGTATTCTACTGCTGACTGGATAAGTATGAAAAAGATATTTGTATAAAAGTCAAAGATATACGGTAGATAATATCTTTGATAGGTGTTCAGTCAACAAGTTGTATGTTATCTACTGACACACATAAGCTAGCAAGTAGCAAATACTCAAGTGCGCATGTGCTTAGATAATATAAATAGAGATCTTAGCTTAGATATTAAAAAAAGACTAAGAGAGTTGAATAGTGTCAAAATACGTTGAACATAACAGAAATAGTTTTCTTTGTAATAGAGATTCAAGGTTTGTAACCCTAGTGATAGTGAAGATCACTCGTATTATTCTCAATAATATTGAATCGTTTGATGTTATACTTTCTGTGTTCATTATCCAATAACAAGCATTACTGTTCCATTTCCAATAACCAATATCCTTCTAAGTGTGATTAAGTAGATTCCGTATACTTAATCATATTCACTCAAAGTATCATATACACACGTTACAAAGGACTAACATCCGTATTTAAAACAATCCTCACAAGTGATAAAGGGTTGTTACATCCTCTCAATTGATATCAGAGCAAGGCTGATATCTTTGATTTAGAAGAAGAAATGGAGATGGAGAATACCCAATCTACAAACATTGCTGCTAAGTTACCTATGCTCAAACAGAATAAGTTTGAGATGTGGAGGCTAAGAATTGAACAATACTTCATGGTTCAAGATTATGCTCTTTGGGATATTATTCTGTATGGTGATTCTTTTACACCAGGTACTACATAATCCATTGTTGATGGCAAAACAGTTCAGAAAAGGAACACTGGACCAGTCACCAATGATGAAAGGATACAAAAGAGGAATGATCAAAAAGCAAGGAATTTGCTGCTTATGACCATTCCTGGTGAACAGATGTTATCTTTTAGCAAGTATCCTGATGCAAAAACTCTGTTTGAAGAGATATGTGCATGGTTTGGTGGTAATGAAACTACCAAGAAAACTCAGAAGACATTGCTGAAGCAAAATTTTGAAAACTTTAGCTCAAACAGCAATGAATCTCTTGATAAGTTGTTCACAAGATTGCACAGGCTTGTCAGTTAGTTAGCTGTGTTGGGAGTTGAGATAGCTAAGGAAGATCTCAACATGAAGTTTTTAAGAAGTCTACCTGTAGAATTCAATACTCATGTGGTTGTCTGGATGAATAAACCAGACATTGAAACCATGAAACTCAATGATTTGTACAACAATTTCAAAATTGTTGAACAAAGTCTGAAGAAGTCTGGAAACTACAGTACTAGTTCTGGGAATGTGACACTTATGTCATCTCCCAGCATTAGCAAGTCAGAAGAGGTAGATGATGCTGAAGGTGTTTCTACTGCTAGCTTTGGTGTTTCTACTGCTAGTTTACAGAAGAATGTTGCTGGACTTGGAGATTCAACATTCTATGCATTCCTAACCAGTCAAACTAGTGGTTCTCCTCTAACTCATGAAGACCTTGAACAGGTGGATGATGATGACTTAGAAGAGATGGATATAAAGTGGCAGGTTGCTTTACTTAGCATGAGGGCTAAGAAGTTTTGGCAAAGAACAGGAAAGCAGATTACCATTAATGGTAATGAAACTGTTGGGTTTGATAAGATGAAAGTAGAGTGTTTCAATTGTCACAAGTTGGGACACTTTGCAAGAGAGTGCAGGAAGCCAAGAAAGCAGGATAATAGGAGCACATGGTATAACAAGATAGAAAGAAGGAAGTCACAGTGGAAGAGCCAAAGGCTATGCTAGCTATTGATGGTGTTAGCTATGATTGGAGCTTCATGGCTGATGAAGAGGAAGCATCAACAGAAGCTGCAATGGTGGCAACTGAGATTGCATTGATGGCCTTTACTGATACTGAGGTAAATTCTAAAATCAGTTGTTCTGAATCTTGCTCTGCTCTTAAAGCTTTTGAAATACTTAAAAAGCAATTTGATGATCGACTGTTAGAGCTAAGTGATACAAGTTATAACTTAGCTAATCATAAAAGAGGTCTAGCTGTTCTTGAAACACAAATCTTGCATTATAGAGGAAATGAATCTAAGTTTAGTGATGACATAGTTGTGCTAAAAGAGATTTAGAGTACAAAATGGATGTGATTTGTGTGCTCAACGAAGAACTAGAAAAGGTCAAAAAGGTAAATGAAAATGTTAAGATAACAGTAGATACTCTAGCTCATGCCTCAGATGGAATCAATAAAATTTGGGAAGCTCAAGTAGTCAATAAAGCTAAGTCTGGTATAGGTTACAAGTCTGTTCCTCCACCATACAGAGGTGTTCCTTCACCTCCAGGTATTGACCTAGCACACACAGGTTTAGAAGAGTTTCAAGAACCAAAATTTGAATATGGTTCTAAGTCTACTGAGAGTCCTAAGGTAGAAGAAGTTTTTGAGAGTGCAAGTGATGCTTCACTTCCTGAGGACAAAGTGTCCTCTTGTAAGAACTCAGATGGTCCAATTATTAAGGACTGGACATCTGATGATGATGAGGAAGATCAGGTTATGTCTAAACCTGATGTTGTTAAGAAAGCAGGAACAAGTGTTCCTAAGTTGGTCAAAAATGATACTAATAGGCCTAAATCCAATGTTAAACATGTTAGGCAACCAGTAAGATATTGTGAGCAATATAGAACCACAAACAAGCCCAGAGGTAACCAAAGAAATTAGAATGACCTCAAGTCTCACCAACTAGGTGATGACTTTGTCTTTTATAACAAAGCTTGTTTCACTTGTGGTAGTTTTGATCATCTTGCAGCTTTTTGCAACAAATGGGTATCTGGGTATTCAAACAATAGGGTGAATTTAAAAAGGCATACAATTAAAAGTCACTCTACTTTTACTAGAACAACACCCAGAGCAGTTTCATTTAAGTCTGGCTCAAAACAAGTTCCTACTGCTAGACAAGCAGTTCCTACTGCTAGACCATTTCAGACTGTTTACCCAAGAACAACAGTTAAAAGTGCAAAAACAACTTACAAAAATGCACAAACAACTGTTAGAAGCCCTTTTCAATCAAAAGCAATGGTCCAAAAATAAATTTGGAAACCAAAGGATACAACTGCAAAGCTAGCAGTTCATACTGCTAGGCAAGCAGTTCATACTGCTGCTAGGGAAAAGAGGGCCAATGCTGTTAAGGCCTCAGCATGTTGGGTTTGGAGACCAATTAAACCCAATGGTGCATCAATTATTTTGAAAAGATTAGATTACATTGATGCACGAGGCAGATCCAAGTCAGTAATGGCTTGGGTCCCCAAAGGAAACTAATATTCCTTATTTCATGTGCAAAAACATTCAAATGTTTAACAAGAAGATCAAGTATTCTCAGACAGTGGATGTTCAAGGCACATGACTGGCAACATGTCATACCTTTCAGACTTTACTCCTCTGGATGGAGGATATGTTAGCTTTGGAGGAGGTATTGGTGGCAAAATTTCTGGTAAAGGTACCATTAAGACTGGAAATTTAGATTTTGAAGATGTGTACTATGTGCAAGAGCTTAAGTATAATCTTTTTAGTGTCTCACAAATGTGTGACAAAAAGAACAAAGTTCTTTTTACTGACACTGAATGTCTTGTGCTTTCTTCTGATTTTAAGATGCCGGATGAAAGTCAAGTATTGCTTAAAATTCCAAGAAAGGGCAATACGTACAGTGTTGATATGAAGAACATTGTTCCTAAAGAGGCCCTTACTTGTCTTGTTGCAAAGGCCACATTGGATGAATCTATAAAATGGCATAGGAGGCTTGGTCACATTAATTTCAAAACCATAAATAAAATTGTCAAAAATGGTTTGGTAAGAGGTTTACCTCAGAAAAGATTTGAAAATGACCAAACATGCATTGCTTGTCTTAAAGGCAAACAACATAAAGCCACTTGTAAGCCCAAGATTTTTAACTCTATTGATCAATCATTGTTTATGCTTCATATGGACTTATTTGGACCTACTTTTGTGAGTAGTATAAAGCATAAAAGATTTTGTCTAGTTGTTACTGATGACTATAGCAGATTTACATGGGTTTTCTTTTTAGGTTCTAAGGATGAGACTTCTAGCATTCTTAAGACATTCATTACAGAGATAGAAAACCTAGTAGACAAGAAAGTAAAAGTCATTAGATGTGATAATGGGACAGAGTTCAAGAATAGAGTTATGAATGATTTCTGCAAAGAAAAAGGTATTAGAAGAGAATTTAGTGTTGCTAGAACTCCTCAACAAAATGGAGTTGCTGAGAGAAGAAATAGGACACTTATAGAAGCTGCTAGAACCATGTTAGCTGACTCTAAGTTGCCTATCACTTTTTGGGCTGAAGCAGTTAATACTGCTTGCTATGTCCAGAACAGAGTTTTAGTAGTAAAATCTCACAATAAGACATCTTATGAGCTTTTTAGAGGTAGAACTCCTGCAATAGGATTTCTTAGACCTTTTGGATGTCATGTGACAATTCTAAATACCTTAGACCATCTAGGAAAGTTTGATGGTAAAGCAGATGAAGGATTCTTAGTTGGATATTCTCTTAATAGCAAAGCATTTAGAGTATATAACTCAAGAACTAAGAGAGTAGAGGAAAACCTGCATGTGGAATTTCTAGAAAACAAATCCAATGTAGCAGGTGAAGGTCCTAAATGGCTATTTGATCTTGAGTCTCTAACCAAATCAATGAATTATGTGCCTGTTGTTGCAGAAACTAATGATTTTTCAGGTACAAAAGCTGATGATGCAACAAATGAGGCAGGGTTAGAAAAGGAGAAAGATCAAGATTATGTGTTGATGTCAATCTGGACAAGTGTGGCTTCAACTTCAATAAGTGATGAACCTTCTTCTGATGGAGCTAAAGAAGGGATTGAAGATGAAAACAAGGAAGATGGAACTAAGGAACAAGAAAATGTTTCTACTAATGATAGTACTGCTAAGACAGAGCATTCTACTGCTAGGCTAAATATTTCTACTGCTAGGCCAAATGTTTCTATTGCTGGCCCATCAGACTCAAATGAAGCAGAATTCTCAGAAGATGAGGTGGATTTCAACAATCTCCCACCTGACTATCATGTTCCTTCTACACCACACACAAGGATTCACAAAGTCCACTCCCTGGACAATGTGATTGGTGATATACAATCTGGTGTGAAGACAAGGAAGCAAATTATGTCTTCAGACCAACAAGGGCTTCTTGATGCTCTTTATGCATCAAAGCAGCATGAGTATGCAAACTCTTGCTTATTTGAATGTTTCCTCTCACAAGCAGAACCCAAAAATGTTCTCAAAGCCTTAGATGATTCAAGCTGGGTAGAAGCTATGCAAGATGAGCTTCTCTAATTTAAAATTCAGAAGGTTTGGGTGCTAGTAGATTTACCAAAGGGTGTAAGGGTAATTGGTACTAAGTGGGTTTTCAGAAACAAAAGGGATGAAAGGGGCATAGTGATTAGAAATAAGGCTAGACTTGTAGCCCAAGGGTACACACAAGAGGAAGGGATAGACTATGAAGAGGTTTTTGCTCCAGTAGCAAGGATTGAAGCCATTAGATTATTTTTGGCTTATGCTTCATTTATGGGCTTCACAGTTTATCAAATGGATGTCAAAAGTGCTTTCTTATATGGTACTATTGAAGAGGAGGTTCATGTCTCACAACCTCTAGGTTTTATTGATCCAGAACATTCAGACAAGGTGTACAAGGTAGTCAAGGCTCTTTATGTCCTTCATCAGGCACCAAGGGCATGGTATGAAACACTGGCTTCCTATTTGACAGAAAATGGATTCCAAAGGGGCAAGATAGATCAGACATTATTCATCAAGAAGCACAAGAAGAATCTTTTGCTAGTTCAGGTGTATGTGAATGATATCATCTTTGGATCTACAAGGAAGGAGATGTGTTTAGAGTTTGAGAAGCTTATGCATGATAAGTTTCAGATGAGTTCCATGGGGGAACTTACATTCTTTTTGGGTCTGCAAGTTAAGCAATCAAATGAAGGCATTTTTATCAGCCAAGATAAATATGTTGCAGAGATTCTAAAGAAATTTCAATTTGCTGATTCAAAAGTGGCAAGCACACCAATGGACTCTGAGAAGCCTCTTCTTAAAGATGTAGATGGAGACAATGTGGATGTACACACATACAGATCTATGATAGGTTCCTTGATGTATCTTACATCATCAAGACCTGATATCATGTTCTCTGTTTGTGCTTGTGCAAGATTTCAAGTAACTCCTAAGGTTTCTCACTTAACAGCTGTCAAGAGGATCTTTAGATATCTCAAGGGTCAACCTAGGTTGGGTCTATGGTATTCTAGGGAATCACCTTTTGACTTGGTAGCATATTTAGATAGTGATTATGCAGGTGCAAGCTTGGATAGAAAGTCAACAACTGGAGGATGTCAATTCCTTGGATGTAGACTTATTTCATGGCAGTGTAAAAAGCAAACAATTTGTGGCTACTTCAACAACTGAAGCTGAATATGTAGCTGCTGCAAGTTGCTGTGGTCAAGTACTTTGACTTCAAAATCAACT
This sequence comes from Artemisia tridentata subsp. tridentata, assembly GCA_021014915.2. NCBI lineage: Eukaryota > Viridiplantae > Streptophyta > Magnoliopsida > Asterales > Asteraceae > Artemisia > Artemisia tridentata. The sequence continues at coordinate 78,210,849 of CP139509.1, forward strand.
TCTTGACTATGGGTACAATTTCATGAACACTGTCATATATATTGATAATAGTAGTACAATTTGCATAATTAAAAATCCAGTGCAACACTCTAAAACAAAACACATTGAAATTAGACATCATTTTATTAGAGACTGCAATGAGAAAAAGTTGATTCAAGTTAGTAAAATTGATTCTGATCACAACTTTGCAGATCTTCTCACAAAAGCTTTTGATGTAGGAAGATTTCAATACTTGGTAGCAAGTATTGGGATGCTAAATCCTTAAAATTTTTAATCTATGTGGTTTTTGTATATAAATTAAGTTTGTACTGCTAGCATTGTAAATTGGTACTGTTATTGAAAAGTTTGTACTGCTAGTACAAATTTTGTTTGTCAAGTTCATACTGTTAGTCATATGATAATGTTGCTATAAGACAAATGCTTTGCATTTTGTTTTCTTGGTTTTGGACTAACAATTTCAGGTATGAACATTTGAGCACAAAGGAAGTTTCAAGTGAAATGTATGGGCAGTAGAATGATAATACACGTTGCTGACATAATAGGTTCATGATAGACAGAGTTTGGGGATCCATTAACAAAGGTTTACACCTAAGTTAATTGATTCTTTAAAACTTCTCTCTTGAAACCTGATTATGATGTTTCACATTGACTTGATGGCTCAGTTGGTCAGATAGTAACTGACACAACTCACTTTCTATCATTTTATACTTTAATTAGTATAATTAGCAAGTCTAAGGACATCTGATAGAAAGAATAGCGAGCAAAAGTGAATCTAACACTTGTGTTAGAGGCAACAATTGCCACGATCTGGAAACCCTGTCAAGAAAGCCCTTTGAATGGGTTTATCTGTACACAGGCAGTTATTTATAACTGAAAACATTGGTTCTCACACAACTAGAGGTTATTTTAAACCAAAATATTGATTAAATGTCTGTTACTACACTTAATCCCTTCAAAATGGTTGTTAAGTAGTATGATTTTTCAATCATAAAATCAAGTTTATACTACTAAGTCAAAAGTTTCTTAAAAAGGATTTTCAAAGTGGCTCAGAAACCCATCAAATGATGGATTATGAGTCAATACCCCATGATTTACCTCTCACAGGAGTTAACACACCTGAAAGTGATGAGGGCAGCAAATAAACTCTTAAGGAATTGATGGCTACATGTACAACATTGTCTGATAAGTTGTTCTAAATGGAAGATGAACTCAAGAAATTTTAAAAGCAAAAGTTCAGATGATGGTGAGAGATCTTCCAAACAGGGGAGGAAGAGCTTAAGGGGAGGAAATATTGTAGTACATGGCATGGATTAAAGGGAGGAAGTTTAAATTGATCAAACAGTGCATGAGTCTAGTAAAAGCATCATCATTGTATGCTCTTGTCTTCTCTCACTCCTGGCTCAGCAGCAGTTGTTGTATCTCCTATAATGGAAGCTTCGCCTTCAGAATCATCACCAACATGTCTTATTATTCAGCCAATAATAAGAACAAGCTCAAGTTTCAGTTGATGGATGATGGGAATAAGCTCTTTCATATCTCTTCTTCATGTTCGGACATCTTTGTCTTAAAATGATAAAGCTCTTTCTCAAGATCATGTTGAAAATTTGGACAAGATTCTTGAGTATTACATATATTCAGAAGGGATGAAGCATTTCAAATAAAGAAAGTTCAAATGAAGAAAGTTCTTTCGGTTTCAATTTCAGTTCACTACGTTTGTTCATCACATGCTTGGCTTGCTGAGAGATGACTTGACTTCTTGGAACAAGAATCCAAGATACACAACACCATTGCCTCTTAAAATTCCTCCATCCAAGGAAATTGCACCATCTTTTAGGAAATGTTTGGAGCTTGAGCAAGGTACTGCTAGTATTAAAGACAAAGAAAAAGGCTGAAGAGTTTCAAGCTAAAGAAAGAGCAGATTCACAAATGGCAGATGAGTTGGTCAGAAAGATACTTAATCTTACAGAACAAAGGAAAGATCAGATCAAGAGTCTGACTATATAGTGTTTGAAAGATCTTCACAATCCTCTTTTAATTCAGAAGAAATATGATGATTTGGGATAAATCACATGTTTAGGGGAGGATTGTTGGGAATTAAATGTTCTGAAGATTAGTATTGGGAATTAAATGTTCACAAGGTTAGTACTGCTCAAGGAAATACACTAAGTGTTGATACTACTGCTAGTGTATTCCATTCTACTGCTAGTGTTAGAGATTCTGCTGCCGCAACATACTACTGCTAGTGTATCAGATACTACTGTTGGAGTGACTCATCCTACTGCTGAGTGGATAAGTGTCGCGTATTCTACTGCTGACTGGATAAGTATGAAAAAGATATTTGTATAAAAGTCAAAGATATACGGTAGATAATATCTTTGATAGGTGTTCAGTCAACAAGTTGTATACACAGAACAAGTTGTATGTTATCTACTGACACACATAAGCTAGCAAGTAGCAAATACTCAAGTGCGCATGTGCTTAGATAATATAAATAGATATCTTAGCTTAGATATTAAAAAAAGACTAAGAGAGTTTAATAGTGTCAAAATACGTTGAGCATAACAGAAATAGTTTTCTTTATAATAGAGATTCAAGGTTTGTAACCCTAGTGATAGTGAAGATCACTCGTATTATTCTCAATAATATTGAATCGTTTGATGTTATACTTTATGTGTTCATTATCTAATAACAAGCATTACTGTTCCATTTCCAATAACCAATTTCCTTCTAAGTGTGATTAAGTAGATTCCGCATACTTAATCATATTCACTCAAAGTATCATATACACACGTTACAAAGGATTAACATCCTCATAGTGTATTTAAAACAATCCTCACAAGTGATAAAGAGTTGTTACATCCTCTCAGTAAATGAAAATAGTTGAGCATGTATCTTCCCCAAAAGTAATTCAAAACGTATAAAAATAGGGGTTATGAAACTCACATTGGTGTTACAGTGGTCTGATTTGAAAGTAAATCAAGTACGATGAATAAATTGCTCCGACACGCGACCTAGGTGAATATGTCAAGTTTCAGTATTTGTATTCAAACCTTAAATAGGTGTTTGAATATTTGCATTGCAAGTGTTTTGTTGGTGGTTAAGTGTTGAATAAGACAACATGAAGTCTCTTCAAAAGTTAGTGGATGATAATATTTATCATATTTTATTTTTAAAGTTTGTTCGGTTGTTAACGAAATAGAATTGCTTTGTTTAGTGATTTTTAAAGAAACCGTGACGATACGTATTAAGAGTATATTCCCGTAAAGTGGTACACTTTATGCCCTTATAGTTTCAAGTATTGACAGTTCTTACTCTTGAACTTTAGTGAAATGACAGTTTCTACCATGGAGTTTCAAAAGTGACACTTTATACGCCTTGGTTAAATATAATTTGCACCGGAGTCCTTTTTATAATTTATTAATTCATAATTACACTTTTTATCCCCAAGTGTTAATTAGTTTTAAATTTAATCCTTTTTATATATAGTTTTTAGAAATTTGGCAAAACAGGCCCTCCATGCATTTTGCTACTTACATGCATAGTCCTTGGTATGTGCTTATTCACATACCTTTTATTTACCAAATTAAGACCAAAACGACCAAAAACTAACCAAAATGCCAAAGATATTTGTGTTTTTGTGTTTGTTTATGTGCAGGAACGGATATCGAGAAAAAATGACAAAATCAAGCAAAAACCGGGAAAACGAGCACGGGATTTGGAAGAGTGTCAAAAGCCGAAGCCGGGAAAGAAATTTGCAATATTTGATCATGATCAACCCTGAAGAATCATCAGTTGTCAATAAAAGCCCTTGGAAGCACTTTGAGAATTGGCAGAATTAGTCCCCAAAGTTACAAAATGAACTACATTGGTCCTTACACCTTAAAAGTCTCTATACTAAATCCATAAACTTAAACCAGCCACTACCCAACCCATCTTACACTCTAACCCAGCCCACACCAATTAAAACTTTACCCAGCCCACACCCTTTTCCTTAACCCGACCCATCCGTAACTTTTACCCAGTCAACTCTATACTTAAACCAGTCAAAAAAATTATAAAAAAAAAACACACACACAGCACACGCGCCAATTTCACCCCCAATTTCTACCATACAAGAACCCTAAAAAATAACCGTACCAAAATTACCTCGTACCCTTAATAATTACCTTATGATTGGAAGTTCTAGAAGGACCTAACAGCATAGAATGACACGTGGGAGCAGCTGATTGGCCAAGCTACCTCATCAAAGCAATCCGAGGGTCATGATTAAGTTATGATGATGATGTGATGATCGTACGGACATGATTGAAGGCCTAGAGGGTTCCAAACCCTAGGTTCCTCCCCTAGCTTCAGCTATAAAAAGGAGTTCCTCACCCTCATTTGAAGGAGTTAGCTAGTTAGATAATTTAGGGCTAGGATTAGGTTAAATTTAGGAGTAGTTAAATTAGTGTAATCTGTCTCCTTTTGTAGTTGTAATTTCATTTGAGATCCTGTACTCTGAATTCAGTTGAAGTAATGTAAGTTTTTCTCTTTTATTTACTTAGTCAAATGTTTGGTCAAACTGCTTATTTACTTTTCTCTACTGCTTATATGCCCTAGTGACTGCTTTTTATAGCTTATATCTGTTCATCTTAGTTAATTATGCTATTTTATAGTTTCTGAGTCTGATTTGATCCATTTAGTTTATAAGTCAACTATAGTCAAACTTTGCTCATTTGCTTATTGTAGAGCTTAACTGGATAATCTTAGTGCTTTTTAAAGTTTTAATCTAGTTAGTTATTAATCTGTTTTTGAATGTTTAATGTAAATTCAGTTTTCACTTTTCAATCTTAAAAATCAAGATCAGTTAGATTATAAGGGCTGTTTAGATTAGTGTTATACATGGGTCAAAATGAGGAATCACTGTTCATGTACCAAATAATTAAGTTTGATTGGGCTTATTAGATGCTAGATAAGTTGTTAGTGTAAGGTTTTAAGCTGTTTTGAGGTTATTTGAGTTCTTTGGTTGACTAGTGCATATATAGGAAACATTACTGCCCTCATAAGCTCAGCATAAGCTGAGCTTATTTAGGCAATTTTTTTTTGCATTTTCTTTGTTCAAGTCAAGGGTTATAGTGATAGTATAAGTTTTGGCATAATTTCATTTAGGTTTGAAAGAGTTGTGGCCCATTAACCATTCCTGCTGCATCAAAATTAGTTGTGCAATTCTGCACAATTTCAGCCTTTAACAACTTTTTGATTGTCCCTTATTTGCTTAATCAGTTGATCTTATTGCATATAATTTGATCTATAAATAGCCTGTAGTTTAGACTTTTAGGATTTAAGATTGGATTCCCGCTTGTAGCTTATTTCATAGCTTTTAATTCAGTCTGCATATAAGCCCACTAGGACTATTCTGATGCTGCAATTATTCAAGTTCCCACATGCATCTAATCTCAACCTTAATTAGATAAGCAATTGGCTTTAAGATTTGGGCATTTCAGTTCTTAAGCAGTCTCTAGTACTAGCTTCTTAAATCAGCCTTTGGTTTCCCCTTAGGAGCTTTTGGCTAGCTTTTAGATTAGTTCAAAGTAGGCTGTTCATTCATTTAATTCTGTCATAATTTGTCAACTGCTATAGTGCTTATTTGCTGAACCAGAATGCTTAATAGATCATTTTCAGTTGTTTTGAGCTTATAATAGTTAGGTAATCAGTCCATGAGCTTCTGTCAATTTTTGGTCCTCTTTAGCTTATTTTTAGCTTATTCCCTAATTGCTTATTTGGCTGTTCAGCATATTCAGGCTGAATGAGGTTCTGATTTTATTTTTCCTAAGTAGAAAATTAAAAATTAGATTTACTCAAAAATTTTCAGATTTTTCCTAAGTGTTTTAATATTTTTTAAATCAATTAAATAGTTTAAATTAGTTTTTAATTCATAAAAAATAAATAAAAAGTCAAAAAAATATTTTTCTTTTTTTTCCAAAATTTTATTTTCACAATTAGAATTTAAGAAAAATTATTTTGAATTTTTAGGGCTTAGAATTTAGAATTTCACTTTTATTTACGTTTTTAAATTCGTCGCGTAAAGTTTTTAAAATTCGTTTTTCGTTTTTAGGATTACGTGCTTAGAATACTTGTACCCGTAGCTTAATTAGTTGTTTTCATTTATTATTTCACTATTCGTAGTGTAGAAAAACCAAAATTCTCCTTTTAATCATCATTCACTTCATGAATCACGATCCCGAAACCACAATTCCATTCGATCTTCATCGGGACAACGAACTCAGGGTTTTCACATTATTTACCTTTTGTGATTTCTCCCTTGATCTATAATTGTGGAAAAATCAATTTTTGGCGCCGCTGCCGGGGAAGGTTGAAGTGAGTTCGTGATTTCGTCTCTCGATTCGTGTTTTGAAGACCCTTCCTCGTGAAGTTTTCGTTTTCATTTGTAAATAATTTTCTTATTATATAAAAACCCAAAAAGATTTTCTTTTCAAATTTATTTTCCTTTTTCATTTGTGAATTTTCCATGTTAAAAATCCAAAAATATTCTTCTTATTCCTTTTATACGTTTGATTCTTTATCTCTTACCCTCTATCCGTTTAATTCTATCCTCTTATCTCTCTAAATGTTTAATTATTATCTTCTTATCCCTCTCATTGTTTAATTCTTCAAAATGATTGATTTTCCACCATCTCATCCCCATGATCCTTGGACCATGGAGGATTTTTATCTTCCGACACTTATCGGTAGAGGAGGACCGATCGTTCCAGGAACCGATTTCAAATTAAAAAATCATATGGTTCGGCTGATCCGGCAAAATTGCCAATTTCACGGATTTCAAGATGAGGATGCAAACGAACACTTGAACAAATACTTATCCATCACTCAATCCATAAAACAAAATGGAGTTTCTCTAAATAACATCCGTTTGAATCTCTTTCCATTCTCTTTATCCCACAATGCTGAATCGTGGTTTTATACTCTTAAAACCCACTCAATTCATTCATGGGAAGAGATGTTCGTAAAGTTTCTCTCAAAATACTTTCCACGTTCTAAAATGGTGCAGCTTAGGAAAGACATTCTGAATTTCCGGCAATTGCCCATGGAGTTCGTATTTGAAGCTTGGGAACGATTCAAATCATTATTGCGGAAATGTCCAGACCATAAGATTTTGCTTCTTGATCAAATCCTAACCTTTTATAATGGCATAACTCCGATTGATCGAGACAAAATCATGTTGGCAGCCGGTGGTAACCTCATGCGGAAAACTCCTAAAGAAGCTTATGATTTGATCGAGAATATGACACATCATCATTATCAGTGGGACGCTGAAGTTCATTATAACTCTACCACTGTTTTGAGTGATCATTATTCCGATTATAATTCCGTAGTGAGTGCACGTGTCGAGGTCCTTGACAATAACACTAGATACACAATTCATAATTGTCAGCATCAACAAGGACCAGGTCATCCTCACACCTTTTACTATTCAGACTCTGACGAGAGTGATGAGGATGAACCTTCTGAAGGGTTAAAAGTTCAAACGTCGATTCCTCCTCCGAGTGGCAATCCCACTCCGTCGTCAAAACTTATCATTTCCGACTCTTCCCCTTCTCTCACACCGGTTGAGGGAAGTGATTCTCTCTTGGAAGAGGTCGATGTTTTTCTTTCCCTTGATGATTCAATTTCGCCGGAAATTGATGATACCTATCTTGATCCGGGGGAAGATGCTCCGTTATCAGAAAAGGAGATATCTGATGAACCGTCACTTTCCTTTCCCCCGGAAGAAGTTAAGGAAGTTATTTTTGAAGAAAAGCCGTCAGAACCTCCAGAGCTCGAGCTCGAGGATGCTTTGCCCGAATATGAGAATTTTATGTTTGATACGGCTGAGGAGAGTAGTGGCAGTCCCACTTCTCATCCCGATTTCTTTCTCCCGGCTTTTGAAGCCTTCTACTTTGATATTGATCATTTGGAGGAGACGAGTAGTGGCAGTACCACTTCTCATGCTCATATCTCTCCTCCCGAGTATGATTCATTTCATTTTGAATTGAATGATCTTTATCACGAGGAGTTCTCCGATGAACTCTCTCTTTTGATATCTCCTCCGGAATACGATCAATTCTATTTTGATCTTGAGGATGATATTAGTCTGGGGGGAGGTATACCTTCTCATGAAGATTTCATCCCAACCCTCCCTCCCAAGACTTTTGATGAAAAATCTTCTTTTGATGATGAAGAGCTTATTATGATAATTATAAAAATCCTTATGCTCTTCATCACATATGCTATGCCTTCTCCCATCCTTCACTCCTTCGGGAGTGAGGATACCATCTTTGACCCCGGTATTACCATTTCTGGTTCTTCTTTCTTAATACCGTGGGTGTCTCATCGGAGTGGAACTTTCGTATGCTTCAGTGTTTATCCAAACATCTTGAACGAAAGTCCGATGGATATTTCTTTTTCCACATGCTCCCCCATGGACAAATGAATTCGGGGCGAGTCTAAGCTTTCCGACTCATTAAAAAACAAGTGCTTCGTGGGAGGCACCCCATGCTTATCCTTCTATCTTCTTTTCTATTTTCTAATAAGTGAAGTGAGGAGGGGCACCTCTTCCATATCTTGTGTTTTGTGTTTTTTTGTGATGTGTCCAGGATTTGCTCGAATAATGAAGACTCTCGTGCTCGTGGTTTGCTTCTCTCCACTCGAGTTTCATCATTCGTTGTTCATCCGATATCCTAAATCTTATCGTTTAACATTTATCTTTGGCATAATTAATAAACGGCCTTAGGTTTATGTAGGTGAACCCTTACCTTTAAGACATTGAGGACAATGTCTCGTTTTAGTCTGGGGGGGGGGGTAATCTGTCGATTTGATTTGTGCCTTGCATTTTTTACCGTTTACTCATGCAACCCTGTTTTTCCTCCAAAATTGAAAAAAATCCAAAAAAAATGAGAAAAATTTAAAAATTTTTGCAAAAATATAATAAGTTTTGACAATTTTGTTGACTTTCCGCTGGTGAGAGTAGGAATAAAATTCTGACTTGATCGGGCGTGTTGAGCCCTAGCTTGTTCCCTTAACCGTTTATAATCTATAAGCTCGTGCTAGTCTTTTACACAAGGAGCTATAAAATGCGAATTCTTTTTAAGAGTTTGCAAGTTCCCGTATCGACTTTATATATGCATGGCTTGATTATAAGGCTAAGCATTCGCGGATCTTATTATTTAAGATTTTAAATTTGCGAAGAACGAGAAATGATAGAGTTGTTTATAAGTTAGATTGCTAAACGTGGAGTAGTTGGATCTCTTTAGAGCTCATCGAAGTTATTTGTGGCTTTTTGTTCCCATAAGCTTGTTTCACCCAAAAATAGTAATCTCGGATTAATTAAAGGTATTTTGGTTTCGGCGATAATTAGTTTTTATTTCTTCCTTAGAGAATCCTTGCTTATGAAAGTTGGGTACACATCAAGGTACTGCCAGTGTTACGGTGTAATAGGCAACTGATTCCTGATAGTACGTGCTATTGTCTCTATTGCTATAAAAGCCGTAGGACTCGGGATTTGGCAAAATAAATAATGAATAATGAATAATAATAAAAATAATCCAAAGCCGATAAAAGTTTTCTGTTTCCTGACGGTTCGCTCCCGTTGACTCAGACCTCAAAAAGGCAGAGAAAAAATATCCAAGGTCAAAATAAGACTCCCGATTCTTGACGGTTCGCTGCCGTTGTCTAGGTTGTTTAAAAGGTCGAGGAATAATAATATGTGCTTAATAATGTTAAAAAAAAATGCCAAATTTCGACTCCGGGGGTATCCTAATAAAAGCTTCTGTCTCTGGACTCCTAGATGAGTTGTTTCGGTCGTATATAAAAGGGATATCCTCAAAATCGTGTTAAATCAGAGACTTTGATGTGGACCTCATTTTTGTATGCAACGGTTTTCGAGGGAAGGTTTGGAAACTACTTAGCGTCTAAACTAGGTATCTTTATCGGACTAAAAATTATCGAAATGAGAATTTGAAGGAATTCATTTCTCACCAAAAATAAAATAAATAGAGGAAAATAGGAATTTGGGAACGAGAAGTAATACACAATTAACTTTCATGGGTAGTGATAGCAATCTAACTTGTAAATAACAATGATTTCGTTTTTAAGCTTAGTTTGGGGACTCGCGAAAAATCAAGAACGACGAATTTTATCCGTATGGTCACTTCTTTATGAGTCGTGTTTCCTACTCGAAGACCCTAAAAGTTATCGTGAGATAACGATTGTCAACAAAACCGTCACATGATTATGAGAAAAATACAAAAATAGAATAAAAAGGAAAATCGGGGAGTTTTTAGAACTTAAGATTTCTTAATCTCTTTTGAAAATTTTGCTACTTCTCAAAGTTAGTAAAAAGAGATTAGAAATTTTCGGTTTCAAAAACGTGTTTTTATAACATTGCATGAGGACATTGCAATTGCTTAGTCTGGGGGATTTTGGTATGTGCTTATTCACATACCTTTTATTTACCAAATTAAGACCAAAACGACCAAAAACTAACCAAAATGCCAAAGATATTTGTGTTTTTGTGTTTGTTTATGTGCAGGAACGGATATCGAGAAAAAAGGACAAAATCAAGCAAAAACCGGGAAAACGAGCACGGGATTTGGAAGAGTGTCAAAAGCCGAAGCCGGGAAAGCAATTTGCAATATTTGATCATGATCAACCCTGAAGAATCATCAGTTGTCAATAAAAGCCCTTGGAAGCACTTTTGAGAATTGGCAGAATTAGTCCCCAAAATTACAAAATGAACTACATTGGTCCTTACACCTTAAAAGTCTCTATACTAAATCCATAAACTTAAACCAGCCACTACCCAACCCATCTTACACTCTAACCCAACCCACACCCTTTTCCTTAACCCGACCCATCTGTAACTTTTACCCAGTCAACTCTATACTTAAACCAGTCAAAAAAATTAAAAAAAAAAAACACACACACACACAGCACACGCGACAATTTCACCCCCAATTTCTACCATACAAGAACCCTAAAAATTAACCGTACCAAAATTACCTCGTACCCTTAATAATTACCTTATGATTGGAAGTTCTAGAAGGACCTAACAGCATAGAATGACACGTGGGAGCAGCTGATTGGCCAAGCCACCTCATCAAAGCAATCTGAGGGTCATGATTAAGTTATGATGATGATGTGATGATCATACGGACATGATTGAAGGCCTAGAGGGTTCCAAACCCTAGGTTCCTCCCCTAGCTTCAGCTATAAAAAGGAGTTCCTCACCCTCATTTGAAGGAGTTAGCTAGTTAGATAATTTAGGGCTAGGATTAGGTTAAATTTAGGAGTAGTTAAATTAGTGTAATCTGTCTCCTCTTGTAGTTGTAATTTCATTTGAGATCCTGTACTCAGAATTCAGTTGAAGTAATGTAAGTTTTTCTCTTTTATTTACTTAGTCAAATGTTTGGTCAAACTGCTTATTTACTTTTCTCTATTGCTTATATGCCCTAGTGACTGCTTTTTATAGCTTATATCTGTTCATCTTAGTTAATTATGCTATTTTATAGTTTCTGAGTCTGATTTGATCCATTTAGTTTATAAGTCAACTATAGTCAAACTTTGCTCATTTGCTTATTATAGAGCTTAACTGGATAATCTTAGTGCTTTTTAAAGTTTTAATCTAGTTAGTTATTAATCTGTTTTTGAATGTTTAATGTAAATTCAGTTTTCAATCTTAAAAATCAAGATCAGTTAGATTATAAGGGCTGTTTGGATTAGTGTTATACATGGGTCAAAACTGAGGAATCACTGTTCATGTACCAAATGATTAAGTTTGATTGAGCTTATTAGATGCTAGATAAGTTGTTAGTGTAAGGTTTTAAGCTGTTTTGATGTTATTTGAGTTCTTTGGTTGACTAGTGCATATATAGGAAACATTACTGCCCTCATAAGCTCAGCATAAGCTGAGCTTATTTAGGCAAGTTTTTTTTTTTTTTTTTTTTTTTTTTTTTTTTTTTTTTTTTTTTTTTTTGCATTTTCTTTGTTCAAGTCAAGGGTTATAGTGATAATATAAGTTTTGGCATAATTTCATTTAGGTTTGAAAGAGTTGTGGCCTATTAACCATTCCTGCTGCATCAAAATTAGTTGTGCAGTTCTGCACAATTTCAGCCTTTAACAGCTTTTTGATTGTCCCTTATTTGCTTAATCAGTTGATCTTATTGCATATAATTTGATCTATAAATAGCCTGTAGTTTAGACTTTTAGGATTTAAGGTTGGATTCCCGCTTGTAGCTTATTTCATAGCTTTTAATTCAGTCTGCATATAAGCCCACTAGGACTATTCTGATGCTGCAATTATTCAAGTTCCCACATGCATCTGATCTCAGCCTTAATTAGATAAGCAATTGGCTTTAAGATTTGGGCATTTTCAGTTCTTAAGCAGTCTCTAGTACTAGCTTCTTAAATCAGCCTTTGGTTTCCCCTTAGGAGCTTTTGGCTAGCTTTTAGATTAGTTCAAAGTAGGTTGTTCATTCATTTAATTCTGTCATAATTTGTCAACTGCTATAGTGCTTATTTGCTGAACCAGAATGCTTAATTGATCATTTTCAGTTGTTTTGAGCTTATAATAGTTAGGTAATCAGTCCATGAGCTTCTGTCAATTTTTGGTCCTCTTTAGCTTATTTTTAGCTTATTCCCTAATTGCTTATTTGGCTGTTCAGCTTATTCAGGCTGAATGAGGTTCTGATTTTATTTTTCCTAAGTAGAAAATTAAAAATTAGATTTACTCAAAAAATTTCAGATTTTTCCTAAGTGTTTTAATATTTTTTAAATCAATTAAATAGTTTAAATTAGTTTTTAATTCATAAAAAATAAATAAAAAGTCAAAAAAATATTTTTCTTTTTTTTCCAAAATTTTATTTTCACAATTAGAATTTAAGAAAAATTATTTTGAATTTTTAGGGCTTAGAATTTAGAATTTCACTTTTATTTACGTTTTTAAATTCGTCGCGTAACGTTTTTAAAATTCGTTTTTCGTTTTTAGGATTACGTGCTTAGAATACTTGTACCCGTAGCTTAATTAGTTGTTTTCATTTATTATTTCACTATTCGTAGTGTAGAAAAACCAAAATTCTCCTTTTAATCATCATTCACTTCACGAATCACGATCCCGAAACCACAATTCCATTCGATCTTCATCGGGACAACGAACTCAGGGTTTTCACATTATTTACCTTTTGTGATTTCTCCCTTGATCTATAATTGTGGAAAAATCAGTCCTTATTCTATATTATTAACTAAATTTACAGTTTTGGACCAAGAAATTCCAAGTTTAGTGTTTTAACTCCCATGCATGTTTGGCGTTACATTTCTAGTCCTTATTTTGCAATTTTGTATTTTTGGATTAGAAAAGATTATGGCATGTCATGGCTTATCGATATAAGTTATTTTATGTTGGGAATAATCTGTTGAGAGCTTTTTAGCTTATAAAAGAGGCTTATGGGCCTTGAACCCAATAAAATGGTGTGTGTGGTTTTGTACTCGCGGCATTTGTTTTTGATATTGTTTTCAGATTAGCATTTGGTTACTATCATGTGTAGGTGATAATAAAAGTATAAAGGAGATCAAATGAGTTTGGGGACTTACAATTCGTTTAGGGACTCGGTTAGGGAAATAAAATGGCCAAAATGACTTCCAAAGCAAGACAAGGCTCCTAGGCTCTTACACAATCCTTCCTTTCTCCTTACATGGACTAAGAACTCAGTAGGTAAAAGTGTAGTGCGAGTGTTATGTTTATAAACAAGGGATGAAGGGAAATGGTGGGTTTTTGCTCGGTTTATATAGGCGAAGAGGGTAGTGTTTTATTGGTTGAATTTGGCCACTTACAAGAGTTTGTCAAGAGAGAGTAAGGGAACATGTATACGCGAATATATATACACCATATGAAATTGTATGGTGAATTTTGTAGCTAGGTAGCAAACATGTATACATGAGTGAATTTTGTAGCTAGGTAGCAAACATGTATACGTGAGTGTATATAGGACCTTATGAAGTTGTATGGTGAATTTTATAGCTAAGTATCTTGGTTTATACTGTCATAATTTTTGGGTGATCACACTTGGTTTATACTGCCATTCGAATGGTGTAAGATTTGGAACCATGCATATTGAATGTTGCATGGTGAAACACATATAGCTCTAGCATGCCATGGTAAAGTATTACGACACGTATGATATATATTCAAGAGGGTCATATGGAGCAATAACAATATACATATATATACATGATCATATGGAGAAATTTCATACACATACATATAGGATCTGTTTTAGCATGTCATGGTAAAGTAATAATGTATGTATGGTATGAATGAAAAATGCTATGTGGCATAATTATGGGACACATATTAATAGTTTAACGTATAGTTTGATCCCGGTAATTACTAATGCTAAGTCCTTAAGTCAGGAAACTTAAAACAGGGTAACGTAAAAATATAATACTTATAAAAATGTCAAAGTTTATCAATATACTCCAACCAATTATATTAGACGTGTGATAAATTTAACGGAGAGCGTATACGTTGATAAAACCTAATAACATAAGTTTGAGTACTTGTATTACGTAAAGAGTATAATGTAAAAACAACAAAGTGGCAATAGTTCATATGACTATTGATGAATTTGAGTATTTTGATCATATAGACTCATCATAATCTTGTGTTGGTCGTGAGTAAAATTCACACGATTAAACTTTTGTGATAGTTACTAAAAGTAATAACATTTAATAAAAACGTAGTAATAATTGGTATTAAATATTTAAAAATAGACCTGAAATATGCGAGGGGCAATCCTTGTTTGGTCACTTGATCGCGAGATGAAATAAATATATTTTGAAGTTATGCATTATATACTTGTATCATGAGCTTTAGGAAGTTGTACATTAGGCTTATGATATTATGAGAAAAATCAAGTTTAAGGTTAATGCATTATAGTTTTGTAAGGTGTGCTTTAAAGAATGTAAATTAGACTTGTAATATAGAATAAAGTAAAGTTTAAGTTTTTGTGCTTTAGAGACTTGTACATTAGCTTTGAAGTTTTGTACTTTGGTGTTTATGATTTTAAATAATAAATTAGAGTTTTGTGAAAATTCTAATAAATGGCAAACGTTTAGCTTGAACGTTTAATAATCGTACGTTAATGAAATAACGTAAAGTGATAAATAAAAGTTGAAAACTTTTATACTTGACATATAAGGAATGTTTATTTGTAATAAATACAAGGCACGTTGGTGTCGTGTTAGCATGTTTATTAAAAATGTGAGTTACGTCAAATTAGTTAGTTGTTGTGATTAGATAAACTGATAACGTTTAATCTAAAAAAAAATAGACGTAGGAAATGGATAAGTATTCTTTCGTTAGAATATTAATACAAGTGAAAATTTACCGGTGGTTAAAAAAATATATATCAAACCATAGCTTTTTCAATTTAACAAAACGTATACATTTAGCACTTTGTATCACTTTTAAACATCAAGATATCATGAAGTTAACAAGATTAGAAGAGTTTGTACATGTCCTTACAAAGAGTGTGTTTGAACGATTCATCTTATGGATGTGACTACACGTTCATACTTATTTTACTATTAATTTTATCGTATAATCAAAATTTTAAAGTTAGCTGCCCCATCGGGGCGGGCCTTGGATCTAGTATATTTATAAGTCTAAAGGATTCTAAAATATTAATTTGGAAAAATTAATATTTTGATAGTAAAAATAGTATGTTTCGTCCTTTAGTCGGTTTTCACCAAAAATATTCTAAGTGTAAAATTTTTAGGAAAATCGGGCATGACCCGTTCGTTTACTCAAACTTTTCCATTTACCCCAAGTGTTGCAAATTACTCATATAGTCCCTTAAGTGGTCAACATTTGCAAAACTAGTCCAAATTTATGTATTTAGTTATAAATATATATATCGTCACGTTTTAATTAAACTAATGTTTATTACCAAAATAATTATAAGTCGCAAAACAAAATTCGAAGTTTAGTCAAAATATTTTCAAAAGTCAACAAGAAGTCAACACGTATGAATTTGGGCCGAAAAGCCCATTTAGTAGCCAATTTAGGCCAAAGTGTCAAAACGAATTCAAAAATGTTTTTAACCGATATATAACGTTTTAACAAGTCAAAATATTTATAGTGAATCGAAAATTATTCCAAAAATCATTTTAGCCACCCGAAATATATTTTGGGCCGAATAGGCCATAATGGGCCCAAAGGTCCATTTTTAGTCCAAAAGCAAATTAACCCTTTTTAGTTACGTTATAATTTACGTTAAGTACCAAATAAGCAAATAAGCATTTTGAACAAGTCACGGGGTCAAATGGTCAACCATGGCCAAATACCATAGGGCTCGGCCCAAGTCTTGTCAAGACCAAATAAAACCCAAAACCAAAACTAAAAATAAATTACGTTATCTTTCGTTCCGTTAAGTCGTAAAATAAACAATAGCCTAACAATTTTCACCATTTCACCACTATAGCCAAAATTTTATGTTTTTCAAAACCCAAATTTTTTGTTTCCTAAAAAATGTGGCCGAAATATGTGTGTATACATGTAAGTGTATATTTTGTTTTAAACTCGCGTAATTAACACTAAACACATTTGTACCATCAAACTAGCACTACAAGTAACAAGATTTACCACATAAGCAAGAAATAACATAATTTGTATGCATGTTCAAAAAAAAGTCGAGCACTAGTAAAATATATATCAAACCCTAGTTTTTTCAGTTTAACAAAACGTATACGTTTAACACTTTGTATCACTTTTATACATCAAGATATCATGAAATGAACAAGATTAGAAGAGTTTGTTCATGTCCTTACAAAGAGTGTGTTTGAACGAGCCTAGGAGAACCAAGAAAAGACCCAAAATGCTCGAAATTTACTCAAGACACGTTCCGATCGTCCCAAAACACTTGAAAGTATAACCCGATTGCTTGGAAACTCACTAGATTTTTGTAGATCTTGAAATTATGTTGAGTTCATGGGTTTTGGAAGTAAAAATAATCTAGGAAAGTTTTAGAGATAGAAATGTATGTGTGTTTTAGTTTTTGAGATGTTAGGGTAATAAAAAAAATGAGGCTTATGTCATAATAAGTTAAGTTTAGTGATTTCATTTTTGTTGGCTAGTGGAGGAGGGCGGCAAACCAAACCAATGAGGGGAGGGAAAACAATTTTGAGCCTCGTTGGTGTATCGTGTGTCTGTGTGAGCTTAAATGTTACCGTAAAGTTCTGGTTTGACGTTTTTGGACACGTACACACAAAATAAAGTTTTTATCCACGTTTTTGTCAGAAAAATGATAAAATATTATTATTTTCTTAAAAATGTATTTATTTGACTTTTACCATATATACTGTAGTGTCGGTACACATGTGAGGTTGCTTTTCAGTAAATGTGAGAAAGCTTCTCAGTTTAATACTTGACTTGTCAGTAACTATCAGAAATAGAATAATTTACGTTTACTGAGCAAAAATAGACAGTTTCAGCAGTGACTGTAAGCTACAGTACGCGAGATAGCTTCCTGAAATGCTCAGAAATGCACAAGAATGTTTAGTTATGCATAGTAATACTCAGTTTAGAAATAATAAATAAATATTTATTATTAAAATAAAGTGTGAAAATTACAATTTTTCACTTAAAATCCCGTTGCTATGCATGAGTACTCGCGTAGTAGTGAGTAAAAGTGTAAAACTATAAAAGTGAATAAGTGTTTGCCATGTGAAAGATGTTTGTTCGGACTTATATAGTTGGTTTACAACTTATTTGATTATGAAACGTAAACTCATTTATTTTTTAACCTGAAACTTTTAGGCTTATATAAAATCATTTATGTAAACTCACAATAAGCTTATATAAGCCTAAAAGTTTCAAAATAAGCTACAAAAAATGAGCTTATGAAACATAAGCTCAAAACCAAATAAGTCATAAGCTGGCTAAGCCGAAACAAACACCCCTAAGCTTAGTTATAAAACTATCTTAAAACTGAAAAAATAGCAAACACCCCTAAGCTTAGTTATAAAACTATCTTAAAACTGAAAAAATAGAAAACATTTATACTTTGTTTATGAAAAAAATTGTTGGTTATATACCTAAGCTTACATCTATAACACTGAGATATTTTCTATCCTCATTATATTTGAACTTTAAACAAATGAGTGAGTTTTATTCACTTACAATTTTAGTGTGTGAATGTGCTATTGGTTTTGGACCTCAAGAATCGCGAATTGTGTGATATTTATGAGATCTTTTTCGAGTTAGGGCCAATTTCGAGTGTTTAGCGATAAACTCTTTACATTTGAACTATTTGGAATACGTGTGTAAGTTTAAGTTAAGATTTTTATTTAATGGCTTTCGTAAATCAATCAAGACACCTAAGTTAAAGACACTGAAGTTTTGTTCTAGATTTGGTGTTATGTAAACTTGCAATAAATTTCAAATGATCAAGGTCTAAAGAGTAGGTCGTGAAATTTTCGATCTTGGCCTATTTTCAAATAAGTCTCATGAACTTTGATTAATTCGTTTTTTTGATGTAAAAAAAACCGGGTATATATGTTCATATGGCTTAGATTGTAAGTGAGCGGTGATTTTCGCCAACTGCATTTGACCAACCATACAATGTGACCATTGTTTTCGACATGTTTGGTTCAACATGGTGGAAACCAAGGTGTAGCTAAATACCAATTTCATGCTTTCTTTAAAAAAGTGGCAATCATGTCTTTTTATAATGTGTGTTGCATGTTTAAAGAAGTAAGAACACAAGTAATTTTTTTATTTTATATTTTTAATACATAAGATAAAATTTAATATTTGAAATATGATATTTAGTCGGTTTAGTATGCTAGTCACATACATTTTTCTTCAAAATTTTGAAATTCCTCGCTATATATATCTCTTCCTTTTTTTTAATACATAATATAAAATTTAATCTTTGAAATATGATATTTGGTCGGTTTAGTCAATGGATGCTAGTTATGCTAGTTACATAGATTTTTCTTCAAAATTTTGAAATTCCTCGCAATATCTCTCCTCCTTTTTACACACATACTAATCATATACACTTTTCTTCCAAAAACTACAAAAACAATAATTAAAGAGTAAATTACACGGATCGTCCTTGTGGTTTGTCCAAAATCACTGGTTTAGTCCCTCGAGTTTCAAAGTTGCGTGTATGGTCCCTCTGACAGCAAAAGAATAACACCCATGGTCCCTGAGGTGGATGTCCGTCAATTTTGCCGTTAAACAGCCCTCACGTGATAAACATGTGAGGGTAATTCAGTCTTTTTCCCCAACACAGGGACTATACATGAAATTTAATTCAGTCTTTAATGGATTCAACTTTTTGACTAGCTGTTGCTTAAAATCGCTGCTAGTTTGACCATTAATTTCTTCTTTCACCAAAGCACCATCGTTGGACTTCACATGATAATTATTAGATGCATTAGAACTTTGAGATCTCTTCTTTTGTACATCTTTTAGCAAACCTATTATGCCTACAACTGAGGAGGATAAACCACATTTTAGGCAGACATAAACAAGGAAAGAAAACAAATTCCAGGCAAGCTTAGATTTTTAAGTATCATATGGTCTTCTCTTCATCCACATTATTTCTAATTGATCTGCAGATTCTCATTGTTGCTAGTGAACCCAGACCACACTTGCAGCATAAGGTTTTATAAAATTTTAGCATTCTAGTGTACAGAAATGCGACAAGATGTGCAAGCTTGTTTATTCACCTCAATAACAGTCCGTCCGTCATGTACTTAATCCTCGTTGACATGGAGGTCACATCTTCAAATCTAATGGAGTACCCAACCTTTTGCCCCAACTCAACACCACATTCTTCAGACTCATCAAAAACCATCCTCGCACTCTCCACATCCTCATTATTCCCATACCCATCAATCAAACTCGTCCACACCACGACATCCTTAACCAACATTTCATCAAACACCTTACGCGCAGCCCCCATCTCACATTTCCCCGCGTAAAACTCAATCAAACCACTCCCCACAAACCCATCATCCCCACAAACCCATCTACAAATAAAGTTGACCAAACAACAATATAGTCAAATAAAGTTGACCAAAAACAATAAATAAGATCTCAGTTGTGTTCTTTCTTTGATTCAAATCTGAAAAGACTTTCATGAAAAGAACTAATTAACCATCATTGATCTCTGTTGAAACATAGCTTCATTGAATATCCGAAAATTAAAGAAAGAATAATAACAAACATGTTATATTCAATCTTTATTTCGTTTTAAGACACACAAATCGAAGACAAAATCATTCAACAAACCTATTCGAGACCTTTGATAGCAACAACTTGAAGCCAAAGTTGTTGGGAGTCCTTGTGTCATATAAACAATTGAAGAATCGAGGTGGGACTAAACCTTACATATGTTGGGCTATATCCGAACAACCGATTAACAAGTGTCAAGGATAACCACCAACAACCGAACAACGAATCACCACAACACCACCAAGTTCTTCTTTAGCACCTACACCTCACCTATGCTCATCTCCCAAACACCACCTAATTCATTTCTAAACAAACCCAGTTCAATACAAAGAAAAATCAGTTTCCTCTCACATTATTGGTCCATTAACAGTAAAAAGAAAAGTAAAACAATAGCCATGGACCTCAAAGATCAATACAAGAAAAGATAAACATCATCACGGCATGACTAACCACCAAAAACACCTCTCGATCTAAAATCCCAGATCCTTAACTATCTGTGATTAGGTGGAAGTTGAAGTTGAATGATTGTCGTTTTTGTTAAGGATCTGGGTTTCGAGAGATGGTTTGATTTGTGTGATAGTGTTGGTTTGATTTGTGTGAAATGGTGTGTGAATGGATCTTGGGTGTTGATATTTAAGTATCAGTCAAAGTCAAAGTGAAAAAGACTGAATTATTACCCTGTGTTGAGGCAAAAAGACGTTATTACCCTCACGTGTTTATCACGTGAGGGCTGTTTAACGGAAAATGTGACGGAGGGACCATGGGTGTTATTCTTTTGCTGTCAGAGGGACCATACACGCAACTTTGAAACTCGAGGGACTAAACCAGTGATTTTGGACAAACCACAGGGACGATCCGTGTAATTTACTCATAATTAAATCATCACCAAGAAAAATTAAGAAGAATAAAAACTAGTCATTACCGCAGTTTGGCACAAGTATTAAAGTCAAATATATATATATAAAAAAAAAAAAAAAAAAAAAAAAAAAAAAAAAAAAAAAAAAAAGCTAATTAAACGTTTGGTTGTAAAAAAGAATCGTTATAAGTGTAAATATGAGATTGATTTTATAAACCTATCTCATTTGGTGGGTTTAGAAAATGTTTGATTTTGTGGGATATCCATTCTCAGTAGCAAAACCAACAAGCCAAACCAAATGATTTGTGTCTCAATGATATCTCATGTGTTTAAAAAAAATAATAATAAATAAATAAAAAATGTTTTGTTAGGAATAAAAGTCATACCTTCATTCCCTAAGGGCCCGTTTGGTTGGATACTATGGGAATGAGTCTATGACTTTGAAAGTCATTAATGGTGTTTGTTTTGTGGGCCCAGTAATGAAGTGGATATATCATAGTCATAGATTCATTACACACCAATTTGGTGTCTATGAAATCCATTCTCGTGGGTCCCTCATTTTTCCACTACAAAACTCAAATATCTATACACTTTTCCATACCATATTTTCTTATCCAAACATAAACAATCGTAATCATACACTTTTTCATATCCATTGTCATTCTACCCCATACTAAATCCGATACCCATTGTCATTCCTATCAACAATAGTCCGACCCGATTACATCCAACTAGAAAACCTCGGGTCAAAATAGTCCGACCCGATTACATCCAACTTTACCATTATACCCTTTAGTTAGGGTTTCATTATGCTATAGACATATAAATACCACCTACCATCGTTACATTTTAGAACCCTCAAAACGGCGCTAGTCTCAAACAGTAGCAGCTTTCATAACAATCTGATCATCTGATAATCATGGGTCACTCAAACATCTGGAACTCTCACCCCAAAACTTATGGTCCTGGTTCACGCACATGGTATATACATATATATATTCACTCTATAACTTATGTTACTTTACATAAAATAGTTTTGTATGATGCTGAAATGTTTATGAATATGTAGACGGTTAAAATTTGTTTTAAGTAATAGATATTTTGGTTTCTAATGTAGACATTTTGTGGGGTTTAAGGTTTATGTGTGGGACATGTTTAGGTTTATGTTTGTCTGCTTTTATGGGGGATGTGTGTTTAGTTTTTTGTATTTGGGTGGTAATTTTTACATCAAAATGTTTTGTGTTTTTGATGTTTAAAATTGGATAAAGTTGCTCATATGCGCTTATTGTAAATCGGTTGGGTGTATAGGGTCTTGATATGTAATCATTCATTATGGTTTGTATGCCATTTTTTGTTTTTGCATCTAGTTAAGTTCCCTTTTCACTTGCTTCGTTTGTTTAATATGTTTTATAGGGGTGCTTGGGATTTATTAGTGTAAAGGGTGTTTGTTTTAGACGTTGGGTGGTTATAAAGTATTTGCATCTTGTACATCAAGGATTTAACAGTATATGTATTGTAATCAAAAGTGTTCAGTTTGAGACCGCCAATCGCAAACCTTTCAGTATTCATCTAAGAATTTTAGTAGTTTAGTCCAATATTGAGTGTACGGGTTAAATTTGTAAGTTTTGAGATTTTTTATTTTAGATACATGACAATTCTAATTAAAGGTTTGAAAACTTTGACATCAAAATGGTTAGAGCAAATCTCAAAATTCTATAATTTGTCTAAAATCTTGTATTTTACTTCAATCTTGAATGATTTGCGATTTTGAGGTAAAAAACGAGAGATTTCTGTTTACATACTATGCATTGTAAGTCGGTTGGGTTTATAGGGTCCTGATACTTGATAATCCACTTTAATATAGAACTTGGTGTGTGTTCTGTTTTAAAATATTGCGATGATTACTTTAAATAACGTTAGACGCCCCTTAGCCGATGTATGATTCAACAATTAAGTAGTTATGCGCTTTTATATTTTGTAACTAGATAGTTATTAATGTGTTAAGACTGATGTGTTAAACAAAAGGTGTATATTTATTGTTAAGTAATTTTATAGACAATATATTACTTGATTTAATGATGTGTTTAGGATGTGGGTTGGAAGTTGGAACTAAATGTTGAAAGATCATATTGTATATAAATCTGACAAGTTAATTACTTGCTACACTCTTAGCTGATTACTTTTGTTTTTTGGGGGTAACCATGGTTTTTGACCTTTTGGCTGACTAAATACTATGAAATAGTGTCTTGATTTGCATATGACGTAACTAGCTGGATTTATTGCTAGATAATTGAATTTTTAACTAGGAATAACCCATCTGCATATGGGTAAAAGATAGATAGGAGGGTGGAAAGGTTAAAAGCACATAACTACTTAGATAAATTGAATTTTTAACTAAGAAATAACCCATTTGCATATGGTTAAAAGATAGGTAGGAGGGTGGAAAGGTTATTCTAATGCCATTTGCACTTTAAGATAATGTTATATGCAGAAAAAGTCACCAACTCAAATAGTTACAGTTGGAGATCAGGGTAATCTGAATAATGGGTTGCATCATGCTTACGAATTCATCTTTTGGAACAATTTGTTAGGATACAACAGTTTTTCCACTGCATTATATACAGATATATATTTTTATTTTTATACAAAGAATCACAAGCAAGATATGTTGTTTTAATGGCAGCTACTATAGTCATTCAGCTGTTTATAGTGGCTACTTTCCTTTGAATTTTTTTGTCTTACATGCCTCTTTAATGACAGACACAATCACATTAGTTTTAGGGATATGTTTTTTGTAGTCATTTCTAGTATCTGTGTGTTATGTACCGATTATTGATTGGGTGTTACTTTGTTTGCAGCCGTGTGTGTGGGAATTCCCATGGGTTGATCAGGAAGTATGGTCTTATGTGCTGCAGACAGTGCTTCCACAGCAATGCTAAGGAAATCGGTTTCATTAAGGTATGCAGTAATTGGAAAGAACTTGCACTTGGTCTTTCATTGATAGTATCTCTAATGTTTACCTAGAGTGGATACAAATTTTATCATTTTTTTTAATCTTATCTATAATACCGTGTTGTTAATGCTAAAAATTTGTACTGAACCATATATCTAAAATGGTTTTACTGACCTTCGACACTGAACTAGTTTTGTTTTGATTTAATTATTGCAGTATCGTTAAGGACTTTTGAAGATCTGATGGACAAGAGATGACTATATATATTGCATCAGAAGGATTTTGAATGTGTTATTTACATTTCAGTATGACTAAGACTTCTTGATTGTTCTCGTTTCGTTAAGACATTTTTGTTTTGCTGTTTTGGTGAAATCAAAACCAAATGCTTTGAGAGAGTTGTGAATCATATTATGTTTAAATGGGCAATGGTTTAAAAAGCAAAAAAGGCGTTGGAATGAATTATCAGAACCTGCTTATAAATGTAATTCCTTAGTTCCTATTGCTCACTATACCGATGTAGCTTAAGTTTGGGGTTGAATTTAAGGCTTATCGCCTTTGATGATTAGTCGCATACACAAATCAGCAATTCGATCTTGGATAGTTATTGTCAGTTTCGTATTTGTTGCTTATTATATGATAAATCTCATCAAAAGCTAATATGTAATAGAAAATAAGTTTTAGCAATGAATATTTAGAAAAGATCACCATGTGTGACCATTAGCTGGTATATTTTCATACCACGGGTATGAATAAGCTTTTGTTAGAAAAGGACTTCTAAGTTGACTTAGTTAAGTCTTCTTTATTAATCAATATTGTGGTAGCCTTTCACATTGTCTGTATTCTAACTACCACACACGAAATAGAAAAGATTCCGGTGAAAAATGCGTTTAAGAATGTAGAATGACTACCGACTACGTACGTGAAACGTCCATTCCAAATACGTTGCCAGTCTTTTTTTTTTTTTTTTTTTGAACTTGTTTACAAACCTAAATACCACATGATATTGCATATAATCTCACAAATGTCTCAGACGAGGCTTGAACGCATAACCTTTAGGTTGATGAACCACTCACATACTATTGGGACAAAGGGTCTTTGGTGTTGCTGGTCTCGTATTGCTGCACGAGGAAAGAGTAACAATGCGCATTCGTTCTAGAGAATATTTTATGTTATTGCCTGATTGTTCTTACGATTATGACTTGTTTACATCGTACCTCTCTTATACCCTGCACTAACATGATTGAGTATTCTTCTTGTTGTTCTTGTTTCTACGATTACAAACTGAGCATTTATGTTGCAAAGTCTTACTAAACAGACTGCAGAGTACTATTTTGTATACATTCCAAAGCAAAGAGACGATGCATTATCTTTGATAGATTAGAAGTTTCAACTGAGTGACTGGAAAAGCAATGCTAAATAGTACAAAGGGTTTAATAAATGTTGAGCACGCCAGTAAAGGCAAATGATAAATGGACTTGAAAAGTTAAACAGAGAACAATGAAGCCACTTGGATTCTACCCGTTTTGTCCTTGAGTTTTGTGGATGTATATAAACGAACAGAGCTAACACGAATAAGGTTTGTTTATTCTTGAACAAATGAAGGAACTCAAACACTTGAGCTCATTTTCATGATCGTATTCGGTGGTTAGGCAAATGACATGGTCCCTAACTAACTAAGGCGGAAATATCAATGGGTCAATCAAACAAACAGGTCGGGTAGGGTACAATTTAATACAAGTGCGTTATTGTAAAACATTAAAACTAACATGTACCAAGCTCAAATTTCAACTTCCGAAAAATCATTCAATCCACATCGATAAAAGTCTCGATCTTCTGTACAAAGTAATACTTGAAGATTATATATCTTTCTAACTTTTGTTCATACTAATTATCCTAGTTATGTGATTCTGATACATGTCCAACTAATAATAGAAAGTTAATACGTGATTAGAAAATTTTAATATCGATCTCTTTAGTCTATAGCTGCAATGATGTATAGAGAAAACAAATTTAAAGAAAGAATATAGGATTACTTAAAAAGAAAAACAAGTAATTCTTCCTTAAGAAAACTAAAAGAAAATATGAAAATAATTAATATAGTAACGTTTTAGTTTTTCCACAAATGTTCTCTTTCTACCCACATACCTTTTCGTACATCTTCTTTGACTTACACTTCTTCTCTTTCATTGCCACCAAACAAAGTCTCAATACACCATTAACAAGCTCTTAATACTTAACATGGTGGTTCCCAACATATGTCTAATTAAGGTAGCTCTTAATACTTAACATGGATGGTGATAATTGTATTTTATGGACCTACCATTAACAAGCTCTTAATACTTAACATGGTGGTTCCCAACATATGTCTAATTAAGGTAGGTCCCTAAAAATCATATTACATGGAAATATTTTGCAAGGTGGTTCCGGCACCACCTAAGATGTGTTTAGGTCCGCCTCTGTAGCACAAAAAGCACAAAAGTTGAACGATAGTTCAACATCTAGTTAAAAAAAATCGTTAAGTCCACGGATAGGCCATGAACTTACCAAAATTTTCAATTATGGATTAGGGACTTTATAAAATAACATTATCACCGTTCAAACTTTTACAAATTTTCACATATGGTAATATACTTTTATCTCGGTCCTCATATGAGTAATGTACTTTTTATCTTGGTCCCTCATATGGTAATATACTTTTACAAAAGAGTAAACTCCAAAATACATCCATCTGGTTTACCCCGATTTGCACTATACATTCCTCTCGCAAAATTTTCAACAGATACATCACTCCGTTAGTAAAAGTTAACATATATACATCCCTCCGTTAAAATAAGGACAAACGGTGAAAATTATTTCTCCGTTATCTCCTAACGAGATAGAAAATATTTACACCGTTAGTCCTCTGGGTTAACAGTATTTGCACCGTTGGTCTTTTTTTTTTATGTTTTCGTCAGTTCTTTTACGTTTTTGTCCGCTTTTTTATATGTTTTCGTCAGTTTTTTGTACGTTTCACCCTTTTTTTACGTTTTCGTCCATTTTTTTACGTTTTCGTCCGCTTTTTTACGTTTTCGTCCATTTTTTTACGTTTTCATATTTTTTTTATTTTTTTTTACATTTTTGTTATTTTTTTTTTACATTTTCGTCTGCTTTTTTATGTTTTCGTTCGTAGAAATGCAGATGGATATATGTACACTTTTGGATGTGAGGGTTTTAATTATAGCATAAAGTTTGTTCCTCCCTAAAAGAAGATAGAGTTAGACCAAAACTAAAAACGAAATTATAGTTTACATATAATCTATTGTATTACATGTATGAAATCAAATGAAAGAACTTTCTGAGAGAGAAAAGTATAATATCCTTTCATGTATTGATTTTCTTAAACAATATAACGTAAAACTAGATAGATAGTTACATAGTCAAAACCTCTAAAAGGTAATTAAGGCCTCGATATATCCTTCGACTAAAAAGGATTCATATTTGCCTAATCTTTAAATATAACTTGCTAAAACAAGTTAATACAACATAAGAGTGAGACAAGATTAAAAAATATCTCAAGTTTGTATCTCAAAACGTAAAAAAGCAGATGAAAACGTAAAAAAATGGACAAAAACGTAAAAAAGCAAACAAAATCGTAAAAAATGGACGAAAACGTAAAAAAACGGACGAAAACGTGAAAAAGCGGACTAAAACGTAAAAAAACAGATGAAAACGTAAAAAATGGGCGAAAACGTAAAAAAGCAGACGAAAACATAAAAAACGGACGAAAACAAAAAAATGGACGAAAACGTAAAAAAGAGACGAAAACGTAAAAAAACGGACGAAAACATAAAAAACGGACGTAAACGTAAAAAATGACTAACGGTGCAAATATAGTTAACCCAGAGGACTAACGGTGTAAATATTTTCTATCTCGTTAGGAGATAACGGAGAAATAATTTGCGCCGTTTGTCCTTATTTTAACGGAGCGATGTATATAGGTTAACTTTTACTAACGGAGTAATGTATCTGTTGAAACTTTTGCGAGAGGGATGTATAGTGCGAATCGGGGTAAACCACAGGGATGTATACTGGAGTTTACTCTTTACAAAATTTTCACATACAGGTAATATTTTCCAATACAAAAGAGTTTATATGGTGATAATGGTATTTTATAAAATCCGTAACCTATAATCGAAAACTTTAGTAAGTTCATAAGATATCCGTGGACTTAACCCTTAAAAAAACCAATTTTTCTAAATAGATTAGGGCAATTTCAATTGGACGACTGGTACTTTATTAATAAAATATGAAGTAAAGTCTAAAATACATTCTTGTAGTTTGCCGATTGTAACACCATACATCCCTGATCGATAAGTTGGAACATTACCATCCTTCCGTTAGTAAAAGCCAGCCACCATACATCTCTGAGGACGAACAATGCAAATTATTTCTCCGTTATTGCGAGAGAAAATATTTGCATCATTATAATGTCTAACGATTATTATTATTATTATTATTATTATTATTATTATTATTATTATTATTATTATTATTATTATTATTATTATTATTATTATTATTATTATTTTTTTATTATTTTTTTTTTTTTTTTTTATTATTATAAACCAAAATTTATTGTTAAACATAATAAATTTTACATAAAGTTGGATGGGAGTCTAGACACAAGCTGTGCTCCCACTCCTTTCTGAATACAAAAGCTAACTCTATGAAAGATAAAAACACTACTTTTAGCATTATTTGAGAGACTAATGGCAATAGACTTAATACGTGAAAGTGTGTCCAAAGCCTCTGTATCGAATTCCCCGAACGTAGAAAAAGCAAAAGGTATGAACTTGTATCCATTGTCCTCACATTTGGATGCATACTTTCTATTTTTCTTCTCCACAGCATTGTGCAAGGCTACCCCAGGAGCCCATGAAGTCGCCCCAATACCAGCAAATGGAGAGATGCCAGTCACATCCAAGCATGCATCTTTACCTTGAAGCCAATTAAATAATAACAACTCTGCAGGTCGTAGCTCCTTCCCATCATCCGAAAGGAACCCCATAGGAGCCTCCTTACGTACCATGATCCCAACCTTAGAGCATATATCAACAAGAATATCACGCACCAGATTATGCCTAAACTTCACACCTACTTCACTAGAGCAGTGGACCGCATTATCCCCCCATATGTCCATACGATGCACATTACAACTCGGGCAAAGGCTACCATCAGAGAACATAGGTACGGTAAGCCTATAACACAACACAGATCGGAATTGGCGATGGTTCATCCTCTGTCCCAATCCGTCAATAGGGATGGTGAAAAGAAAATCATGTGCATGTGGGGAGCGTATACAACTGAGTATAGCCACCTGTCTTGGACTTAGTGAGTACTTAGAAACAAGGTCTTTCTCAATGACACCAAAGTAACACTTTGCCAAAGTTTTCATCATTTGGGGGGTAGAAGCGTCATTGGTGACAGAGAGAGCGTTTATGTTACAAGTAATGTTGAAAGTATCAAGAGCATACTAAAAAGAAGGACCATAGGAGACATTACCAAATTTAGTCAGTATCTTGTCTTGTAGATCACTCGTTTGCATACGAGAGGCGAGAAAAGCATACTGGATAATGTCACCCGCTGAAAGGACACCAAGACCACCCAACTTGATTGGAAGAGTGGCAAGCCGCCACTACCAATCACCAAACCCCGGCCCTGAGGCGGTAACAATCTTCTCCAAGGAAGTACGTAACGACTGATGAAACTTAACCTGGGCCTCCTATAAATACAAAAGGGAGCATGTCCTCAAAGCATAAGATAACTTTGCAACCCCGGCACAACTGCGAAGAAGAAGGAGCTCACATTGGGGATCATGAAGTTTGTGGATTGCCTCCATTAGGGTGATGGTTTTAGAAACCCTTTTCAAAGCCAAATCACGACAAAAACTATCATCCAAACTGACTGAACCACCAAGAAGTTTGACACCATTGATCGGGCGAGAGATATTTATAGGAAAAACACCCTCTACCCTACTTCGAGGATCCTCCACAGACCAGTAGAGTTCAGTTTTATCAACATTCAAAAACAAACCACGAGCCGGACCATCCGTCCTGATGGTGTCAAGTGCCTTGGCAGCCATAAGGGTATCTCCAATAATAGTAACGTCATCAAGATACCAAGCCTGAAGGGTAAGCTCACAAGACTGATTAATAGACTGAACCATAGGGTGAAAAGCTAGGGCAAACAACAAAGGACCTAACGGATCCCCTTGTTGAACCCCTTGACAAGACCAAATGATAGAGTCATCATAATAAAGCCTAGCAGGCCGGTCATAACAAAAATCAACCCAAGGAGCAATGGATGGGCAACGCGCCCTAGCTTCCTGAAGTAATACGCTCCTATCGACAAGATTGAAAGCATTCTTAAAATCCAACAAAAGCGTAGAAAGTCCAACCTCGTTACCCTTAGACTCAATGAGCCTATTCACAGAATGGAGAACAGCCTCACAGCCACCAGGAACACCAAAACCAAATTGAAAGTCCTGTAAATAAGTATTCAAAGAGTTACCAATAGAAGAAGAAGCCACCTTAGAAACAAGCCTTCTCCATACAGTACCAACAGCAATAGGGCGTATACCACCACCAGGCTTGACCAAGGGAGTCAAGGGGGCACTAGCTATATACTCCCCCAATAGAATATGGCATTTTCCACTAAGAAACAAGTTGACAACACCAGTAATAGGATTTACAAACAAGAATATCACTTTATTAGAAACTCATAGGATTTACAAGAAACTAGTGGGGAGCCGCGAAACTATCTGAGCCCACACTCCTCTAGCTATAGCAAAGCTAATCCTACTGAAAATATGAATAGCAGCACGCGCCCCAATGTCTTGAGTCATAGAGAACTTTCGGATCCGCTTTAGTAAGGTCACTGCATCCTTCTCAAGTTCCCCAAAAGAGGAGAATGAGAATGGGAGAAACCCATATCCAATAACCGCACACTTAGCCTCATACTTGACGCGTTTACGTTGTGCGGCTTCAATCACCACACTAGCTAGCACAAAATCAACCATACCAAT
Source organism: Artemisia tridentata subsp. tridentata (assembly GCA_021014915.2). Taxonomy (NCBI): domain Eukaryota; kingdom Viridiplantae; phylum Streptophyta; class Magnoliopsida; order Asterales; family Asteraceae; genus Artemisia; species Artemisia tridentata. Next base: position 78,241,999 of record CP139509.1, read on the forward strand.
ATGCGTCAAGGGTGACATCCCTGTCAAATCGACACATACGTCCTGCCCTCCGTCCCAAGAGTAGAACAACATATCAGCTAGACGTAAGGGCTTGTCCCTTTCTCCACAAAGCCCGATGTCAACTTATTATTATTATTATTATTATTATTATTATTATTATTATTATTATTATTATTATTATTATTATTATTATTATTATTATTATTATTAATTTAGTTGTTATATTTTTATTTTTTACTCTCTCCGTCTCAATTTATTTGTCAGGAGAGAGAAAACACAAAGTTTAATAAAAGTGGGGCCACTTTAATTTTCAACCACTAAAATGGAATATTCCTCCTTTAGATTCTCTAGTTTTTACTAAATAAGGAAAGTGGACAATTAATTTGAGACATCCATAAAAGGAAATATGGACAAATAAATTGAGACGGAGGGAGTATATTTTTATTTAGGGCAAATTGCATAAAAGGTACCGATCTTAGGTAAAATTTCAATTAAATGTACTATTCTTTTTTTTTTTCTCAATTTAAGGTACCCGACTTTTTTTTTGGCCGATTTAGATTTTTTTCTAACTTCCGTTAACAATTTCGTTAGTAAATTACATGTTTGTGCTTGAGTTTGTATAGGCTTTCATGTTTGGTCCATTTTCGTCCGTTTTTATACGTTTGCATACGTTTTTATACGTTTTCGTCCGTTTTTACACGTTTTTGTCAGTGTAAAAACAGACAAAAACAGACGGAAATGTGTAAAAATGGACGGAAACGTGTAAAAACAGACGAAAACGTGCAAAAACAGACGAAAACGTGCAAAAACAGACGAAAACGTGTAAAAACTGAAGGAAACTTGTAAAAACGGACGAAAACGTGTAAAAACAAACGAAAACGTGTAAAAGGAGACGAAGACGTGTAAAAACAGACGAAAACGTGTATAAAACAGACAAAAATGTGCAAAAACGGACGAAAACGTGTAAAAATGGACGGAAACATGTAAAAACGAACGAACACGTGTAAAAACAGACGGAAACGTGCAAAAACAGATGGAAACGTGTAAAAACGGACGGAAACGTGTAAAAACGGACGAAAACGTGTAAAAACAGACGGAAACGTGTAAAAACGGATGGAAAGGTGTAAAAACGGACGAAAACATGTAAAAACAGATGGAAACGTGCAAAACAGACGAAAACATGTAAAAACGGATGGAAATGTGTAAAAACGGATAGAAACGTGCAAAAACAGACGAAAACGTGTAAAACGGACGGAAACGTGTAAAAACGGACGAAAACGTGTAAAAACAGACGAAAACGTGCAAAAACAGATGGAAACGTGTAAAAACGGACGGAAACGTGTAAAAATAGACGGAAACGTGTAAAAACGGTCGAAAATGTGTAAAAACAGACGGAAACGTGCAAAAACGGACGAAAACGTATAAAAACGGACGAAAATGGACTAAACATGAAATGTCTATACAAACTCAAGGACCAAACATGTAATTTACTCACGAAATTGTTAACGGAAGTTAGAAAAAAACCTAAATCGGCCAAAAAAAATAGTCTGGTACCTTAAATTGAGAAAAAAATAATAATAGTACCTTTAATTGAAATTGTAACTAAAATGTGTAACTTTTTATGCAATTTGCCATTTTATTTATTTATTATTATTATTGTTGTTGTTTTCTCTACAAAATACAACCCAAATTCTCATTTATCTTTATTTTCTTCAAACAATAGAAAACCCAAATCTAAACACCTCTTCACCCAATCTTCATATTTTTCAACCTCATTCTTCTATCAAGTATCAATCACTTCAAAAAACAAGTAAGTGAGTCTCTCTTATTATTACTTCTCATAATCACAAAATTTATAACTTAAATTGTTCTAACAATTAATCTCATATGTATGTGTGTAGTGATTGATACTTTATAGAAGAATGATGTTGAATAATATGAAGACGAGGTGGGGAGGTATTTGGATTTGGCTTTTCAATTGTTTGAATCAAGGCTATTAAGATCGAGATCTACTATACATCGTTTTTATCTTTGCAAGATCGGAATAGTAAGATTGGATCGGGATTGAAAGATCCTACTTAAATGTTCAAATGTCTTATACGTATAGTAATCTGTATTTAATATGGTAATATAACAAATTCATTAAGTAATAAGAGTTCAAAGAATTATAAAAATAATTGAACTGAAAGTCACATTGTTTGAGAACACTAATTTATTTAATTGTTTATATGACACTTATAGTTGCTCATGCTCATTTTCTCTTGGTAAAAAAATATAGAAAATATAAAATATAAAAATTTAAAATAAATAATAAATAATAATAATAATAATAATAATAATAATAATAATAAACAACGTTAGACATTATACACTTCTGAGGACTAACGATTGCAATATTTTCTCTCACGTTAGATCCACGTTAGAAGATAACGGAGAAATAATTTGCGTCGTTCGTTCTCAGGGATGTATGGTGGCTGACTTTTACTAACGGAGATATGGCCAGGGATGTATAGTATTACAATTTGTTAATACAAATAATGTCAAAAACGCCATTTGCATTATTCGGTCTCTATACGTTTTGATAATCACAAAATATAAAAACATGTTACGTAAAACTACGCTTAATAAGTTTTTGATCGAGAAAACTCGTTTCAACAACGTCTCGACTACAACATCACTTAAGGTATAAATAAACACTATACCAATTTAGTTAAGTGATCAAAGAAAATATTTTTCTTAAAACCTCACATTTTATGTGACAAAACATTTTTACAAAAGTATTTTTGTAATTATAAAGAAATGTTTTAATAAGAAAAATATATTTGAATTTCAAATTCTCTAACAGCTAGTTTTCGCGCCCAAAATCTGATAAATTTTCACCTGATAAACTCACCACACTAGGACAAAAATAAGAGCGTATGTCTGGACGGTCCCGTAAACATGGCGACGGTCCCTTATATATACGAGACTGTCAAAGGTTTAGAGGACCGTCCCCGCTCTTCCTGATGCCTATAAATACCGCACTATTCCTGCAGAAACATCAATCCCTCTTGGCACAAAAACTTTTTGTTCTTTCTTTCTTCTTCTTTGATCACTATAACGTATTGATATGTGTTTATAAGTGATCTCGTCATCCTCTATATCAAAGTGCAAGAGAAGAACGCTCGTATTCGTCAAGAAACGAAGTGTTATAGATTAGTCATCACACACACGTAATTTGTTTTACGATTCTCTTCTTCCTCCAAACTCTCTCATTTGTGTATATTGTATATTAGTGTATCCGACTTATGTGTGAGTCGAGATTAGGTTTGTTAGTGTAGATTTGGACTTGGTGCGAGTCCGTGTTTAGGTGTGTGAATACTAGGACTTGGTGTGAGTCATTCTATTGGTGTGTGAAGACTAGGACTTAGTGTGAGTCCGTGTATTGGTGTGGACTAGGTGAAAGTCGGTGAAGTGAAGTGTGAAGACTTGGACCGTGTGAAAGTTCAAGTGGACGGTGTGTACGTTCGTGTGAAGATTTGGATTGTGTGTAAATCCAAGTGGACAAGGTGTATGTCCGTGTAGAGCCGTGTGTCGGTGTGTAGATAGGTTCAAGCTAGGATTAAGACTCGACATTTCGCTTAGTGTCGTAAATTGGTGTAAGCATTGGTGTATGGTTTGCTCCGCCGGAAGGGAGTGTCTTGACATAGTGATTGCGAACTCTCGAGTGTGATACTCGAGGAGTGCAGTGGGGCGAAGAGTGAGTTTCGTACCGAATCACTATAAATCTCCGTGTCTCAGTTTGGTTGTTTTCTTCATTTATCTCTTGTCTTTACTTTGTTTACTTTATGCGTTATTATTGTGTTTATATACATTTGATCGATATCACATAACTACGAATCAAACATTTTTCAAAAAGAAACAAAAAGGAATTAAAAGTCTTAAAACGTAATTGTAAATGGTGAAACTATTCAGCCCCCCTCTCTAGTTTCTACCCAATTGACAAATCACAATTTTATATTTTAGACTTTATTCTAAAATATGTGACGCGTGTAAAATTTCTAGTGGAGTCGGCAAGTCACATATGTACTTTTTTTAATAAAATATTTGACATGTGTTAAATTCTAATAGAGTCGATCAATTGCTCCCGTTATAGCACACGGTGTGTACACTTTTGCAGTGAGTGAAACTTTCACTTTCGTGCGTTAAACCCACGTTAACCACACTGGGGTATTACGTTAAAGCCTTAACGCAGCGTTAAAGGTAGAAACAATTAAAAAAAAAAAAAAAAAGTACTAATCTAGTACAATTTTTTTTTTTCCCCACCATGGTCAGTTTTTGAGTAAATTCCCTAAATGGACATGCGCATCTGCGCATCTTATCTCAGAACGTGACACGTGTACATATTTTTGCGCAGATGCGCATGACCATAACTATGTACACATGTCACGTTCTGAGATAAGATGCGCATGACCATTTAGGGAATTTCCTCAAAAACTGACCATGGTGGGGACAAAAAAAATTATTTTGTACTATATTAGTACTTATCTCAAAAAAAAAATCATTTTACCCCCTTTTGTGATCACTGGTTTTCAAAAATAAAAAATAAAAAATAAAATTTAACCCCCCCCCCCCCCCCCCAACGTTTAAAAACAGCTAGTTTGAATTAAAAAAATATTTTCAAAACTATTTTTCCACCACTATAAATAACCAATTGACACACAACTTTTTTTCACACTTCCACAACTTAAACTCAAATTTATATACTTCCTCTCTAACAAAAAAAAAAAAAAAAAAAAAAAAAAAAAAAAAAACCTTATTAATTCACAATGGATACGAATCAAAGTGACGAAGAATTTACGAACTGGTCAGATGTAGATGACGAAACTGAAATAGAGTTTATGATAGCCGCGTACGAATATCAGCAACAGTTGGAACAAGCAGCAGCTCAACCTCGCTTGTCCCGTAATCCGATCTATCGTGAACGTGAGCTTGCCGAAGAACGTTTGCGTAACGACTATCTCAATCACGGTTGTACGTATCCGCACCGGAATTTTCGAAGAAGATTTCGTATGAGCCGGAAACTATTTCTAGAAATAGTCGAAGGTATTGAATCTTATATTTCCGATTTTCTTCTAGATCATTGTAAATTCATTAGCCAATCACCCGATGCTACGAGTCGAATGAGTATAAGTGTTCTTATGAAGTGTACATCTGCCATACGCCAATTGGCATATGACACCGCACCCGATGCGTTTGATGAATATTTGCAAATGGGTGAGCATACTTCACGTCGAAAGGCAAAAGAAATACGCGACAGAGAAACGCATACTCGACTCCAACTAGACCTTATGGAGCATCTTTGGCAGAAACATCTTCAACGACAACAACAACAACAAGATTCCGAAGACAATGAATAAGTATTTGTTTCGTTTTTTTTTTCGTTGTAATTATATATATATATATATATATATATATATATATATATATATATATATATATATATATATATATATATATATATATATATATATATATATATATATATATATATATATATATATATATATATATATATTCGTATTGTAATATTTAATATTTAATATTATGTGGTTTATTAAATGAAGTATTAGTTTTAGTTTAGGGGTTGAATTTGAAAATAGTTTAGTTAAAGTTGAGTTAAGGTTGAGTTATGATAAGGGGTGTTTTTTTTAGTTAAGGTAAAAAAATTAAAGCTGATGTGGCGCTGACGTGACACTTGATGAAAGTTTAAGCTTAAGTTATGACACCCTCTGCTCTTAGATGTTGGATTATCCTTCAACTTTTGAGTTATTTAAGAAAAAAACAAAAGTTAACCTTAAAATTCCCTAATAGTACAATGGCGTAATGGTACAAGGGCTAAGGCTAGATGGCAAGGCAAGGGCAACTTCACCTTACACTTCAGTATCACATCAACTTTCTCTCTTCACTCACTTCCACTCACTCCCACTCACCTTTTTGTGGGCAAGGCAACACCATGTTCACCTTAACTCACATTTTTTTTTACTTACACAATTAAAAACGTAAACGTTCAAATTTAAAAACACAACGTACGAAATTAAAACGTTGCATAAACTTCTTGGAATAAAAATAGTACATAGATTAAAACACGTAAAGTTAATCCAAGTGATCCCAAGTTTCAGAGTTGTCTGAGTGATAACCATCGTCGTAAGGAGACCAGTTCGCAAACGTGCTCTCTTCGTACTCTCGTTCCAAAGTGTTAAACAAGTCGTCCCTATGCTCTTGTTCTTCCCTTGCTTTCTGCTCCCTACGAGCAGCTTCCTCCCGTGCTTGTTGTTCTTCCATTTCTCTCAAAACTTCTTCATCTTCGAGATACGGATTTTCTTCTTGTTCCACAACAGGTTCCTCAATTGGTACCTCAACCGGTTCCTCGTCCGTTGGAAATAACGGGAAGATATCTGCGGGTGGAGTGTTAACCGTGTTTTCTTGAGACATTCTTGAGATGTATGTTGTTTGAAGTGATGAAGTTAAAGAAATGATGAAGTAGTAGTTTAAAAAATATGAATTGGTGGATATTTATAAGTAAAAAGGTGGTTAGTGTTTTTTTTTTTTTTTTTTTTTTTTTTTTTTTTTTTTTTAACATGCAAACGGTAACAAAGTACCATGGAGCCCTTTTTTTTTGTTTTTCGCAAGGTGATCAGTTCACTATATGTTGCTTTGGGAGGAGGGCATCGCGCGTGAGATGGGAACCATGGCAAGGGCATCGCGCATGAAATGGACTTGCAAGGTGATCCAATCACTCCTTTGCCGACAGCCTAACAAAGTAAAAAACGAATTAATGAATACTGTATTACTTTATTCAGCAATTAAAGCAAGCAAATGATAGATGGAGTGAATGGACAGCAGGTTAAAACAGAGACATGGAAGATCACGAAGCCAGTTTGGATTTTACCCTTTTGTCCTTAGTCTTGCCATTTTTTTCTTTCTTCAAAGCTCTTTAACCCATGAAGATGTCCACTTGTGTCCAAAATTTTACACTACTAGAATAGTTTACAGTATTATTAATATTAAATTATTAATTAGATGTATAAATATGTTTATGCTTCTGACTTTCTGAGAATACAATGGAACTTGGAGTCCACGATTGACATTGTCAATATCAAATGTTATCAACAAATCAAATATGAAATAGACATTCGAAAACATGAATAATAATACTTTAGCCAGATATTTATCAGAATTAATTTTGAATGGAAATTAAAGATAGCAATAATATAAGCTTTAACTGAAGTCACGTGACACCCGTTGCATTTAGTCTTGTATTAAAACACGTTAAAAGGTTCAATTTGGTAGAAAGTCATAGGGTATGTTTGGCAAAACTAGCTGTAAGCTGTATGCTGTAAGCTGTAAACTGTAAGCTGTAGGCTGTAAGCTGCAAAGCTGTTAACATGAGCTACAAGCTGTATATTTTTTTCAATAAAAGTGTTTGGCAAGTTAGCTGTTAAATGTAATTATAAGATGTAAAATGATATAAAAGGACATATTTATAATTGTAAACAAATGTAACACATAAAAACAATAAACTAATTATATTACTAATAATCTTAGTAATTTAGGAGAACATGCTTGTAATAGTCATTGGTGACGTGCATTCCATATTGATGTAGCAATATCATCCCGGATTCGTTTCATCTCATTAGATGTTCCTTGGGAGACAGTTTCAGTGTATGTTTCATGGCCACGAACATCTTGAAGTTCATCAGGTGGTATGTAACTTGGATGTTGCTCAATCGTAGTAAACATCATATCTTCTTCATCACTAATACGAATATAGTTATGCAAAGCAAATGCGGCCATGATTACTTCAATTTGAGTTTTCACACTAAATTGGGGCATTGCACCAAGTATTTTCCAGCGTTTTTTTAAAATTCCAAACGACCTCTCAATATAGCTTCGCAAAGATGAATGAGAACGGTTGAAGGCTTCTTTCATGTTAGTAGGTGGCTCATTTTGAAACTGAGACTGATGATATCTTGTCTTGAAATACGGAACAAGATATCCATTTCTTTCCGGATATCCTTTATCAACTAGATAATATTTACCTGTTAAAATGGTAAAAAAGATGGTTAGTATATGCTACGTTGTATATTTACCCACATAATAACATCTCAAATATGTAGTCACCTTCAGGTGGTTTTGGGAAGTTCATTGATTGCGTGTTAATCGCATGAAGAAAGACACGTGTGTCATGTGCTGATCCTTCCCAACCAACCGATATAAATGTAAAACACATATTAAAATCGCACGTCGCCATTACATTAAAAGTAGGTATCCCTTTTCTACCGATATAACGAACTTGTTGAGCCGTTGAGATACGTGCTCCTATATGTGTGCCATCAATACATCCAATGCAGTCCTAAAACCAATTATATATTATAAATGATAACAATATGATGTTTGAAATTTAAATAAGTAAACGTAAGATAACGAAGTTAATACCTTAAAATATGGCATGTATCTGTTGTCATTCAAGATTTGGGGTGGTATAGGAAAACTTGAATCTTTTGGCCTAATAATATCACTAGCTAGACCATGAAAATCGTTACCTTTAGCAGTTATCGCCTCTAAAACATCATGAAATGCTCTACTAATAGTCTCTCCGGAACGTTGAAAACGCTCCCCAACATCCCTATTCGATACTCCTAATGCAAGTGTGTAGACAAATACCCCTAACTTTTCAAGAGCGGACATTTTATCACTTGACTTTAATCCGTAATTTGATTGTAGTTCGCTACACAATTTCTTGAAAATGTGTGGATGCATTCTAAATGCATTTACACAACGAATAGAATTACCATTTAAAACATCATTCATCCAATCATCTCCTTTTTGTTGTGAAGTCATGCATGGTTCCTTATACATATGCTTATAGTAGTATTCAGCAACTATATCAGTGTCACTAATCATATCTAATAAAAAATCTATAAATCGTAGTTTTTCAATCTTTTTTTGTTTTTCAATATCCATAGTAATCCTGTACAATTAAAGAACATAAAAATCAGATAATAACATATATAATCAACTTCTAAAAATATCACAATTGGAAAACATTAAAAAAATCCATAAAATGATTATAATAGCATATATCAAATTAAAAAAACAAGAACACAATAATTATTCAAACAAAAATGATGAAATCACATAAAAAAACACAAATGTTTTCATGATGAGTCGTCAACTACATAAAAAATAAACTCTAGGTGCTCTTGTTTTGCTTATGTTGCAGCCAAGTCATCCTACATTCATCATCCGGCATACTCATGAACATTTCTCTCTTTACCGGATCTTCAAACAAGTCCATTGCGAACAACCACAACGTACTACCTTTTACAATTCGTTTTGCTTCTATCAAGTGATTAATGACACTTGCAACCGCCTCAATACTAAACTTATTACTTTGATTATTGGTAGACGTTTCTGACTCCAAGTATTGTATGACACGTTGTTGAGTAGCCTTACTTTGAGCTAGATGTTCTTGAAGCATTGCAGCTCCCCCTGATTGTCTTCCTCTACGCTTCATATTAATAGTTTTAGGTTTGGTGTTTCCTTTGGCAGGCTTATGAATTTTTTTGGGGATGCCACTTTGGTTTGGTGGTGTTGTTGTGTCAGCTAGATTGACTTCATCTAAGAAACTTTTAAAGAAATCAGGCCCTTCAGTTTCTAACTTTTCCATCTCAGAATTCTGCACTTGTGCACCATCTTGACTGCCATCTATATCATCACCACTTTCAACATCGTCAGCCTCAACATTCTTATCAACATTCTTATGATGTACCTCATTGTAAGCCTTTGCATCCATTGAGGTTGACACACAATCGCCACCACCAACAACAGCATCTTCATAAAGTTGATCCCACGCATATTGTAACTCTAAAGACGGTTGTTTTTTTTGAAGTTTTTTTAAAATTCGGGTCTTCCTACACAATTTAATAGTAACCCATTAGATCCCAAAATGATTATAGCAAGAATATGGTATTTTAATTCTAAAAGGGCTATTATTAGTTTACCTTAATTTTCTTGTTCCACCACTCATCTGAACAATCTAGTTTATTTTCATTTGCATCCCATCCTAGACCCGTTTCGCCATTCTTTAGCGACGTCCAGAGATTATACTCTCTCTTCATTCCATCAAACTTGTTCTTTAAAGCCTTTTCACTAACGAACGTGCGATTAAAGAGTGTTGCAAATTTTGGTTGAAGCTCAACCCATTTAAACTGGACATGTCGGCCATTGTCGTTTACATATTTATTCAAGAATTCACACAAGGCTAATGTTTCATTTTCTGACCATTTATCCTTTTTCGCCTTTTTATCACTTGAAGCCATCTACAAATTTATTCACATAATAGCAACATATTAAAGAAAACAATACACCCAAGCTAAAACCTATAAGTTAGTCCTATCACTAATCTTCGACTAATATTATCAAATACACCAATAATTCAACAAGCTCTTTACGAATGTGCTCAGAGAATAGGGACCCTATACACAAACATACACCTATTTACGAATGCTACACCTATACACTAATATTATCAAATACTAACACCTATACACAAACATATAACTAAAATACACCTATTTACGAATGTGCTCAGAGAATAGGGACCCGAAAGTTAGCCTCAACGTTACTGCTATGGTTTTTTTTTTTTTTTTTTTTTTTTTTTTTTTTTTTTTTTTTTTTTTTTTTGTGGGGTACTGTCACTAGCTTTATGCTATCAATAGCCACAGAAAAATAATATAGTAATAGAACAATACATGCAGCAAAGTGATACAAACAATTTTTTAGTAATAGAACAATACACAATTTCTTGAAAAATGTGTGGATGCATTCTTATTATTTTGCTTTGCTGCATGCTATCAATAGCCTGAATTTGATTGTAGTTCGCTTACCAATAAGAAAAATACATGCAGCAAAGTGATACAAACAATTTTTTTCGAGATGCAAGTGATAGAAGTTATATACATGCATCAGATAAGTTTATGCAGTAGAAGTTATATACCTGGGATCAACTCCTTTAGAACGTGAATGTTGGGTTTGTAGTTGTTGAAGAGAGCAAATTAGGGTTGTGGGGAAGATGGTTTGTACGGTATGTGATGTTTATATAAGGTTAAAGGGTATAATGGTAATTGTAATTTTTTAACAGCTCTACAAAATGTAGAACGCTCATATAATGAGCTGTTTATTTTGGAGCTGTTTGTGTCAATTAAAAGCTTATACCTTGCATGTCCAAACCGAGCTATTAAATATGAATGAGCTGTTTGTTATAATTAAAAGCTAATAGCTCCTTAAAAAGCTCTTGCCAAACAGGCCCATAGAAGAAAAAAGATTGTAAAAGTATATGTTTCCAAATATTACATTTTTAATACATGTTTTTCATATCTTATGTTAATAACATTTCGAGATAGGCACATTGGCGAGATATGACAGGTGTATTGATACAACCTACCCGTATCGATAGTAGCACCACTATAGCGGATGCGTGCTCCTTAAGAAGAGAAGTAGAAGAACAGAATATTTGATCACGAAAAACTGCTGAACTTCATTAATTGACAATTGCTTAAATACTAGTTTAGAGATAATCTCCAACTTAGACACCAACACATATCCTATAAGACTTGACACTTATCCAAGTGCAACTTGGACTTGACAGACACATATCCTAATTGACACACATATCCTAAATAAAACAAAACAGATAAATGATAGATAAACGATAGACATCGACATCCTATCCCATCACGAAATCCTTATGCCATTTTGGATTAACCGAAACCCGTGTGGATGTCCTCACAACTTGATCATCCGGCTCCAGTAGCTCAAGTGCTCAACCGACGTATCATTCCCTCCGTCTTCAAAAACAACCTTGTCCTCAAGGTTATAGGTTGGATAAGCAGCTTGGAACTCGGATAACCATTCCCACGTAGCCCCCTCGGGCGAACCCCCATCCATTGAACAAGAACTTGGCTTTCAGGCCTTCCATTGCGAAGAACCCTTCGTGTGTCACAAATTGTTAAGGGTTGTTCCACTGGGCATCCATCTTGTAATTCCTCGGGTAACCCAACCACTTCCACGCCATCACTTCCCACGAATGCCTTAAGAAGAGATACGTGAAAAACCGGGTGTATCTTACTGGAAGCAGGAAGTGCCAAACGGTACGCCACCTTCCCTATGCGCGCCTCCACCTTGTATGGCCCATAATAACGCTTGGCTAACTTATTCGAAAGCCGTTTAGCAAGAGTAACCTGACGATAGGGTTGAAGTTTGACAAGAACTAAATCCCCTACATTGAATTCGATATCCCGCCTCTTGCGATTAGCCTTAACTTCCATTTGATGTTTAGCCGTTAGTAAACTTTCCTTGAGCTGCCTTAACAACCCATCACGTTCCACGAGTAACTCATCCACAGTAGCTACCTTCGAAGAACCAGAAGGATACGGAATCACTGATAAAGGTGGCCTTCCATATAACGCTTGAAAAGGTGACATCTTGATACTACTGTGATAGCTAGAATTGTAACAATACTCTGCCCATGGCAGAAAACGCACCCACTGTTGAGGATGGTTAGAGGTCATGGCTCGCAAGTACTGCTCTAGACAACGATTAACCACCTCCGTTTATCCATCAGTTTGAGGGTGGTAGGCGGTACTATGGTTCAATTTCGTACCACTGAAGTGAAATAATTGCTTCCAAAAATTACTAACAAAAATAGGGTCACGATCGGAAAAGATGGTCTTTGGTATCCCATGATGCTTAACTACGATATCCACAAATATCTCCGCCACCTTGAGTGCATTGAAACTAGTGGGAAGCGCCCCAAAATGTGCATATTTTGTCAACCGATCCACCACAACAATAATGACTGTACTACCTTTTGAACTAGGCAACCCCGTGATGAAGTCCATAGAGACATCTTCCCATACCGCTACAGGTGTTGGTAAAGGTTGCAAATAACCACCAGGTGCCTCAGTTGAGTATTTGATTTGCTGACACACTACACACTTCTTGACGAACTCCTCCACAGACTTGCGCATCCCTTTCCAAAAGAACAAGGCTGATAACCCGACCAACGTCTTCTTGATTCCCCCATGCCCGGCACTAGGAGTAGCGTGAAACTCGTGAAGCAACAAAGATTTGAGTTTCGATTCTTGCCCAATGTAATAACGATCATTATAAATCAACAACCCATCCTCCCTTCGAAACCCACTCATCTTGTCACCATTATCCATACGTTTATGCAAGTCAAGTAGCTCGACAAGTGATTTGTTCTCACCCCGCAACTCACCCACGAATCCCACTAATGGTTGACTAAAAGCCATGAAAGAGGCAGAAAGTTGCTCATCTTCTTCAAACACCCTAGAAAGAGCGTCTGCTGCCCGGTTCGTCATTCCAGACTTATACTCAATGGAGAAGTCAAACCCCATTAATTTCCGCACATACTTCTGTTGGAGTGGCGTTTGAATTACCTGTTGTATAAGCTCTTTAATACTTTTATGGTCTGTTCAGATGATGAACCGCCGACCTAGCAAATACTGACGCCACTTATAGACGGCCTCCACAATAGCAAACAATTCCTTTTGATACGTGGCTGCAACCTTCATACGTGAACCCAATTTACGACTGAAATAACTGATTGGTCGGTTTTCTTGCATTAAAACTGCACCGATTCCATCCCCAGACGCATCAGCCTCGATTATAAACACACGCTCAAAATTGGGAAGACTTAGAAGAGGAGCATTGGATAATCGCTCCTTAAGGTTTTGAAATGCGTGAATCTCCTCTTTCCCCCACTTGAACCCCTCATGTTTCAGCAGATCTGTTAAGGGTGCGGCTAACGATGCATATCCCCGGATAAACCGCCTATAGTACCCTGCGAGGCCCAAAAATCCTTGAACTTTTCGTTGATTCTTAGGTTCTGGCCAATTTTACACGGCTGAGATCTTTTTCGGGTCCATCTCCACACCGCGAGCCGAGATAATATGCCCCTCGTGGGTCTTCATACTTTGAAGGCCCAAAACGATTTCTAACACTTTCTTCAAACCTAGCCCAATCCGTTATCAAGCCATTCCTGGTCATCCAGCGAAACCATTCCGCCGCCGCTCCTTCAAGGTTAAACCCGACGATCCGTAAACGTTGATTGGCCGGTGTGTTTAACAATGAAAAGTATTCATTGATAGAGAACAACCAGCTCTCAGGATCGACACCATTAAACCTTGGAACGTCTAACCGCATAGAGCGAGGTAACCCTAGCTCACCCCCGCCACCATGCCTAACCTGAAGTAACGCCGTAGCTTCGTGTAACTCTGCTCGCAACGCGTCGAATTGCCTCTGAAACGTGGCAGCCTGTTGCTGCGCGAGTTTCTCAGCCGCGTCATGTTGTTCCTTAAGCAATAAACGAACCGTGTTTTCCTCCATGAGTATAACAATGAAAGCACCAATGATACGACCTACCCGTATCGATAGTAGCACCACTATAGCGGATGCGTGCTCCTTAAGAAGAGAAGTAGAAGAACAGAATATTTGATCACGAAAAACTGCTGAACTTCATTAATTAACAATTGCTTAAATACTAGTTTAGAGATAATCTCCAACTTAGACACCAACACATATCCTATAAGACTTGACACTTATCCAAGTGCAACTTGGACTCGACAGACACATATCCTAATTGACAAACATATCCTAAAAAAAACAAAACAGATAAATGATAGATAAACGATAGACATCGACATCCTATCCCATCACGAAATCCTTATGCCATTTTGGAGCAACCGAAACCCGTGTGGATGTCCTCACAACTTGATCATCCGGCTCAACCGACGTATCATGTATAAAAACTATATATGCCGATATATTTGTTGATTTATACACCCATATCATTCGGCCACTTTATAGTTCTTGTTGATATGAACTAATACCTAACTTTGACAATGAAATGTTTAGCCTCTTGTCTCTTGATATGCTGCAAAAGCACATTGCCTAGCCTCTTGATATGCTGCAAGAAATAGTGAAACTAATTAAATCTGAGATGCACTCTCACCTAAATCGATCGCATTGTGTTTTTGCTTGCAGGCCAAACTACAAGGTATATAAGTTTGCATTTACATCTTTATCCAACGTAAATGAAGTAAATGGTTCATGTGGTTTGCTCAAAATTATAGACAGGTTCCTCAGCGATACTACTATGGATATGGTCTATTAAGCGCTATTTGCTTCCATGTTTAATCACGTACACACAATTTACATCTAATGAACCATAAACGAAACTAATTACATACTCGACATATCAAAACTAGAATTAAAAGCAAGGTTGGATCAAGTGGTTAACACCCTTGCCTTTGGAGACAGAGGTCAAGGGTTCGATCCTCACCCCTTGAAAGGCCGGAGGTCCTTTTTTACCTTTGGTAGAACCGGAAGCAGTCTCTTTACCTTAGGTAGGGGTAAGGCTGTCTACGTCTCAACCTCCCCCATACACCGTGGAAGACGGTATTGGGAGTTACTTTACTTTACTTTTTTTTTAGATAAGACATACTTATCAAACTAATCAACTGGGCTAGCTCAGTTGGCCACCAAGATTTATTAGGAGCTTGGGGAGGGGGGGTTTGGCTAGGGGAGGTCTCAAGTTCGAGTCCCATCCAAGACTTTTACTCCTTCAAGCGAAATAGGAGGAAGTACAGCCGGAGTTCAGGGTTAGCATATTGCACAATTGGATGTCACTACTACCTGAACCACTAACAACTAACAATCCGTTTAAAAAAAAGAAGTGGACCTGGAACTCATGTTCCAAATGAAAGATTCAATCACACATGACCTTTAAATGCTACGTACACTCCTACCCTTCAAGGCACATAACCATATGGGACAACAAGAACTCAGACACGCCACATCAACTCATATTAAAGACTCACTAGAATTAAAAATATAAAAGAAAGACGAAGAAGGTGTGTGTTTGTAAAAAGTAACAGTAGCAATAAGCAGTAGCACTGAACAGTAGCTGTAAGCTATAACTGTGACCTGTGAGCAGCTGTAATTTTTTTCTATAAAAACGTTTTGTTACGTAGCTGTAGGTGTAATCATAATATATAAAACAGCTCATAAATGTTGAACGCTATTAAATGCTATTTCATTGAACGTTGAAAAATGAAGATTCCGAAAAAATAAATAAAACTAATTATTACTTGACAAACGAGCATTAAAGATCACAATGATCAACAATCGTTGCTCACCGCTCTTAAATGCTCTTAAATACTCCGCTACAAACACACGCCCAAAGTAGAAACTAGAAAGTACATGCAAAAAGAGTGCATTACAATTTACAATATCATCCATCTATTGTAATTTAACATGCTGATTTGTCAATATCATTTCTTATCTAATTATTTTGTCAATTTGTGCTATAGCTTATAAGATTACTCAGTACAATGTAAATGACAAAATGGTTAGGCTTGTGATAACGATTTCTTTTTTCACGTATACATTGTTTTGCTATATTGGTGTCTTCGTAAATATTAATGAACATTAATTTTTGGTCCCAATTTATTATGTCAACTACTTTTCTTAGAATGAGACATATCAAGTGAATACCGACTTAAAAACAGTCTTTTTGATACAAACTGTTTAACTACTAAGGCTGGACACAGTCGTTGACTCAAGCGACCTGGGTCACCGGCTGCCACGTCAGCTTTCTCTCTCCAGCGACCAGAAACGACCAAAGTGTCACAGTCGAATAAGTTGTTGTTGTTTTTTTTTTTTTTTTTTTTTTTTAAACACAATTTTTTTTTTTTTTTTTTTTTTTTTTTTTTTTTTTTTTTTACACACAAACGCATAAAACTCGGTCGGTTGAAGGACCGATATTGCCTTGCCCCACTAAGCGACCGATCTTGTACAACCCAAGCGACCGACCAAAATATCGGTCGGTTTGTGATTCGAGTGGCGAACGACCGATATATTCCAGTGGGATGTGTCCAGCCTAATAAACCTAGCGATCTACTTTTGGTTTACAAGTTCTGTCGACATTGTTAATGGGTGTTACTCAAAATAGAAATATGATCAAAGAAGACATTCATCGAATGTAATTGTACATATTCATTATAATCCTAGTTATCATGATTTTCAAGTCATTTCTTATTTAACACGTTACGGGGTGGTACTCCCTCCGTCCCATATTAAGTGTCCACTTTCAAAATGCACAAAGTTTTAGAAAATTCCACTAACTACACTCTCCACCAATCAAATATCATTTTTACCCACTAAAGTCTCATCTCATTGGTTGGAATACAATATGGACACTTAATTTGGGACATCACAAGATTTCATTGTGAACACTTAATGTGGAACGGAGGGAGTACAAGACAAAAAGAGGTCACAAAATGGCTTTGACAAATTTGCCCTTATCCACGACTGAAGCAAAAAGAAAATAATGCGAGAATTGTCAAACACATTAATGCGAGAATTGTCAAACACATTATGTTGTGTGCAAATTAACTATGTGTGATCACCTTAAGTAAGTTTTTTTTTTTTTTTTTTTTTTTTTTTTGAAAGGCATCATTTTTTTTCTGACCTTAAGTACGTTTATGTTTGGTCTTTACATGATGTTAATTTCGGTTTAAAGACAAAATATACAACTAGAAAAAGTATGACTTAACAATGTGATAACATATGTCTGTATAAAAATAATTAAATTATCAAAACAATTATTCCAAGAGTCATTTAGGGTCTTAGAGGATCGGGTGTGGCAACGAGCACCCTCGCCGAATCCGAGGTGGCAGCTCGTTCGGCCGTGCCGGCCTATCGCCACGACACCCAACTCCCTCGCCACTTGCCAATTCGCCGAGAATACAACGAAGATAAAGACAAAATGATTTCAGAGTTGAGTTGATTTTTTTTTTTCCTTTTACTTTTTTGTGGTTTGTGTATTTTCACTGTGTGTTTGTGTGTATTTGTTATGAAGAAAACGAGCCACGGTGGTTTGCAACACTTTTATTTATTTTTTTTCTTTTTTTTTCCTAAAACTTTTAAATATATACCTTTTAACATGAAAAAATCTTTTAAATACATACTCTTTAACTATGAAAAAGTTTTAGCTTATACCTTTTAACATTAAGAAAGTTTTAATTTACAATTTTAAATATTTAGAAAGTTTATTTTTTAATTTATATAGTTTGTATTTTTATTTGAATAAATGAAAATTTGGTGTGTTTGAAAAAATAGAAAAGAAAATAAAATTAAGGGCGGGTGAGGCCCAAAAGGCTATGTTAAAGTTAGTTGTGAATGAATGAGTATTTTGCGGCGTGAGTGCTGAAAATGGAAAAGCTGGTGTGAAACTCAGTTAGGCCTAAATGGCTAGTTGAACTTAGCCTTGATACCTGATGCTCTTTAGAGAGTACTTGCTAACATCTACTTGTGCTAACATCCGGTGAGTAATAGCATAATCGCCTCGGTATTGGTACCTTTGACCCTTATCTTCTACGGGTGACTGGGCAAATTTGTTTGTACACATAGCTTACGGTCACCCTTGGGAGTTGTACCTCCGTCAGATTTTGCTTTTTATCAATTTCTAGAATGATCTGGCCGCACTTCTTCCCCACCGTATATCCCTTTCTTCTTTTAGCAAGTCACGTGATTCGTGACTTGGAGCTTTACTTATCTATGTTATCGAGCTTTGGGCGTGATGAAAAAGGTTTAATTTAGACCATGTCTTTGCTCCGGCCACCGGGCAATATCCTTGGTTCTTTCACCACTCTCCTCTTTGTCCACTACGGTTCTTTTTGCCGGTCCTGTCTTGATCAGGTTCTATGCTTTGCGACCACATAAGGCCTTGTTTGCTTCCGTAAGGTGGATTCCACCTTATACGTAATCATACATGTTTAATACAAAATGGGTTCTACCTTTCTTTTTATTGATAACAAATTATTGTGATGTTAATGTGTGACGCGTGTTCTATCGGTGACAATCTTCGTGAAAAAATTGACATATGTTAGTGAAATAATTGTCGGTTGGGAACACAAGCTTGTAAAGTATTTTGGATACACATAGGTGCGTTGAAAAAGATATAAGCTATCTTATTGGTGTTGCACAAATAATCTTAACACATAAAGCTATAGTATTGATGTAGTTAATAAAATATAGTTATATTAATTGGCCCAAATTTGTTTGTAGGTTTTAAATAATTAATAAGAAAAAATATTTAGTATTTTCACTATTATATTACCATAGTCCATATATATACATTCCTCACATGAAATGTCGTTGTTTCATGTGTACAATTTGGAAAGGGTCTTTGGCCTTTTTGCCGGTTCGGTTATTTGCTATGCACAATAGACGATTTGCAATTAAATCCACAGGGACTAAAAACATACAATTCTATTAAGTTTCATAGATATATAATTGAGTAAACTGCAAAAAATGTTTCTGAACTTTGCCAAAATTGCGAAAGTTGTCCTCAAAAAACATATGCAAATAGTGTCCCTGAACTTTCAGTTTTCTACAAGAATGGCCCGTGAAGAGTTACTGTAGTTGCAATTTCAGTTTTCTGGCTAACGCTCGTTAGCAAATCCCGTTAGGTTAGTCCTCACGTGCGTTGCACGCGAGGGTAATTTCGTTAATCCACTTTTCCCGCCTTTAACACCCTTCAGCTACCCTCAGGCACGACTATCGATGAGGACATTTTTTGCAAATAACCTAAGTCGTGTATAACACATTAACAGTCTCAAATCGCACACACAAACACATTCTATCTTATTTCATCCGATCAAATCACACACCCACAAACACATACCATCGGAACTTGCAAGGCGTGCAAAATCAAACAACACACATACCAGGTAACAATATTTACTGATTTTTACTTCATTCAAACGCTATTTGTGTTAATCTTAATCGTTAATGCAGTAAATATGTATGGGAATCAATTTGTTTGCGCTGTGGACGATCCTGAATATGTTTTGGATGAGTTTGTAAGTTAACATCATATATGAATTAACTGTTATTTCTCTAAGAAACTAGTTTTAAGAAATTGACAATGCTTAAAAATTAATTTTGATATACAGGAACTGCATAATGATTACGTGTTAGGAGGTTCCTATCATGCGAATCGTTATATTTACTTAGTTAACTGTAGGGGGATTAGATGGAGAGTTAGTTTAAGAATAGTCTCAGAATTAGTGTGTGTTGTTGAGGGAGCAAGGTGGAATGATTTTGTCATGCACAACATCACCTGTTCGGATGTTGCTTACATACATTTTATAGAAGAGGGCGAGGATGTGTTTTCTGTAAGTTGCTACAGTGAGGATGGGGAGGAGTTTAATAATTATGAACTCGAAAGTGCTCAGTTTTGGAGATGTTTAGTGCCAGTGATAGACACATCTCTCCTTATGCAGTTGTTGCCGGAAGATTTTCTTAAATATCTGAATGGTCCAACCCCTACTGACTATGTCGTGGTTACCACTAACACGACTGAGTACAATGTAAGGGTGGAAAGTGAACATCTCTATGATCGATACGTCCACTCCTTCCTGTTTGGGTGTGGTTGGTTGAGACTGGTCCAAGACTTGAACATGAAACCTGGTCAGTGGATGGTGTTTACTCAGGTTGTCCCAGGGGAGGAATATAATGTCATGTTGTTTTAACCTGATGGAGGGGCCATCACAACAGTGGAGACATACAGCACCAACATAGCCATGAATGACCTCTATCAACAAGCACATGACTATGGTATTTCTTTATTAACTTTAACTGTGCAACACCCCCAAAATTTACAGCAAAGCATCGGAAGGCTAACTGGGGTATTACAACTCGGATCACAGTCATAATCATAGAAAACGACCCAAATGAGACGTTTTAGAAAAAGTTGAGTTATCATTCAATAAACTTAGCATACAAGGTTACCAAAAGAAGTTTTGCGAGAATTAAAGTTACACCAATAAAACGGTTTCATGTTTAAAATGAATGATAACATTGTTTCTCATGGTTCATAAAGAGGGGTCCTTCGCCAACTCCGTGCCAGACTTGCCTTTATTAGTTACCTGAGATAAACATGCTAAAAAGTCAACAAATTGTTGAGTGGAATCCATAGGTTTATAGTTAAGCAGTTGAACACAAGATATAGTTGATAATTTGCATCGAATTACAAATATCATGGAAAAACAATGTTATTGCCCTAAGCTCATGACACTCAAACGTTAACTAGGTACCATAAAAATGATATAAGTAATAATGCCCTCTCGTAGGTACTTGCCAGTTACCTATTGGTATACAAATATAGTGCGTCTGGTTACCATTCCGGCTAACACAAACGAGGTCGTCAACCCCAATAGATCTATCCACAATATTCACGTTCATTCCCAAGTGATTAATGGTTCATGATGGTGAGGGACTTTTGGCAATAGTGGTACTTAGGCAATAACAAAATCAGGCATAGCATGCATTCGTAAAATCACTTGTGTTCAGGTTTATAGCATGTATCTCCCCTACGGGAATTTATAAAATGTGTAAAAGTGGGGCTATGAACTCACCTCGGTGGTACAATAGTCCAGATATAGGAATATCAAGTGTGAACGACTCAATACACGCGACCTGAATTAATATGGTAAACCTTAGATTTCGATGGTTTATGTTCATGACCTAATTGTTTAGAGGACAATGTTTCGAAAAGTATTTGTATCGCCGCTACTTGTGTGACAACGCTTAAAGTTCAAAAATAAAGTTATATACTCATATAACTTGTGTGTATGTGATCGTTTCTCGATGTTATGAAGTCGTCTATTATTAAATCAAAAGTTAGTGATGATGAGTTAATTATTTTTAGTTGGTGAATGATAAGTTATTAAAATATTTTTATTTATTTTTAAGTTAGTTGATTATTATTCGTAAATAATGTTGTTATTTATATTTTGATGTTGCTGGGTTTATATATTTTATTTTAGTTTCTATAAAATTCTTATGAAAAGAGTTTGTAAATATATAAGTTTTCAAAATTATTATGAGGTTACTAAATAAATCCTTAAGTTATATAAAAGTTATACTTTTTACCCCAAACTTATAAGTTTTTCATTTTTAGTCCAAAAGTATAAACTTATACTTTTTATTCATACTTTCTGAAATTTACAGTTTCTACCCCGATATTTAATTATTTCAGTTTTTAAATTAAAAGTCTCAATTTACAGTTTTTACCCTATATTTCCCAAAAGTTACCCTTTGTACCCAAGTTTCGTAAAATTTGCATTTTTAGTCCAAAAATTTATAAGTTATCAAATTTTATTTTTCTGTTAATGGAGTAAGTTTTATGTGGCTTATTTGAGCTTATTGGACTACTTATTTAGTAAAAGGCTTAATGGAAAGGTCAATGGACCTTAAGACCCAGTTTTGGTGCGTTTAGTTTTAAAAGAAAACAAGGTAACAAAAAAAAATATGCTCCAATTGTGACTACGCCTGGGTTCGAACCCAGGTGGTTTGTGGGAGGACTGAGCGACACAACCAATGAGCCAAGAGCTCTTTGTTGTGTTTTGTTATAGGTTTAATTATATTTAAGGTTTTAGCGACAGGTTTTATATTTGTTATAATTTCCATCTCAGAATGTTGTATGCATATCGTGTATATGTATTGTTTAGCTTCTTTGTACACAGTGAGCTTATATGTGCATGCATACGTATGTGAAGAGACAACAAAGTGAAGTTTTAAGTACAAGGGTGCCACTTAATCTATTTAGCACCAAGTGAACGTGCATTTAAAAAAAACAAACAAACAAACAAACAAACAAACAAAAAAAAAAAAAAAAAAAAAAAAAAAAAAAAAAAAAAAAAAAACCAATATAGAGATGAGTTTGGAGAGGTCTATAAGCTCACTGTTGGTCGAGAGTTGGTCGAGTGAGGAATATCCAAAAACACTAGTTAAGTTTATTCAAGTAGCCACACAAGTTCGCGTTACGTTTTAGTAAGTGGTTTTATGTTCGAAAACCCAAAACAACCCATACATGTGTCGACTAACAACATAATAAGCATATGTTTATTTTTTAAGTTTATGTGATTTAAGTGAGTTGAAAGATTGCTAGATAAAATTTAAACATAACAATACCATTTTCGAAGAAATGTTTTCGTGCATATATGAACGTGTGCATGTGTGTGTACGTTGAAGTCGAATGTGTCTATGTGCATGTGCGTAGACAGTGTATATGCATGTATATCAAAAGAGATATGGATCATGCCTCATCTATATGTGGTGACGTACATGTTTATCAAAGAATAAATGTGTGTAACACAAGGTTAAGTGAGTTGTCGCTTACAGTGTAGCTCGCGAGATGTGCGATTCGAACGTAGTGAACCCCAAGTCCAAGGTCTTAAACTCGTAATGCAACTAAACCAAAAGGACTTAAGAAATTGGTGAAATGACCTAAGCTTGATTCTCTTTCTTTTCCTTCTCTCACGACAGTAGCAAGGAAGAAATACTTTGTGTTTTGTTTTCGTTGGTGTAGTATGTAAAGGTTGCATGGGTATATATATATATATATATATATATATATATATATATATATATATATATATATATATATTTTATATATATATATATATATATATATATATATATATATATAATATATATATATATATATAAACAGAGATGACACATGTTCAAAATAGAGTCAACTTCATTGGGTGGGTTAGCAGCAAGAATATGGGAGGACAAGGGGTAGAAGACAAATGAGTTTTTGATGTGAGGTTTCGCATGAGACTTGACAATTCACTGATGAGGCATTATGTAGAATTTGGTAGATTTCTTTTGTCTTGGTATAGTACAATTCAAGAATTATATGCGTGTCGTGTGCTATAATTTCAAGGGTGCGTTTGGTGTCAGTGTAACACAAGGAAAAGAAAAAAAAATATGTAAAGTGGTTGCTTTGCTTGTTGGGCTTATTTGGTGGCCAAGGCCCAAAAATATAAGGTGTCCGTTTAGGTTGTTAAAAGAAATGGCCAAGGCCCAATTTATTGAGGGTGCATCGGTTAAGTAATGAGGCCCAAAGAATTATCGAGTTTAATTATTTTGTTTGTTAAATTATCATGGTACGCGTGTGAGCTCGTTCCAATTGAAATGTGAATCGTGTCACATAGATATGGTTTGTAATTGCATTGGTTAAAAAAAATTAACTCGTAATAATGGTTAATTAAACTTTCAAATTAAATTAATTCGAGTTTAATATTACTAAATGACTGGGTAAATTACGGGTTCTTACAAACTACATCAAGTATATGATATCAGTGTAACATTTTGGATTATCTGTAACTAATTTTGTATTATTAAATTCAGATTTTGAAGCCCGTCGAATGAACTGGATGTGTAATTGGACATTTCACACTGTCCATGACCAAGAAGAAAGGGCATTATACAGAAAGATGAAA
Organism: Artemisia tridentata subsp. tridentata; assembly: GCA_021014915.2. Classification (NCBI taxonomy): domain Eukaryota; kingdom Viridiplantae; phylum Streptophyta; class Magnoliopsida; order Asterales; family Asteraceae; genus Artemisia; species Artemisia tridentata. The sequence continues at coordinate 78,266,427 of CP139509.1, forward strand.
TCATGCTTCTGGAGAGATGGGCGACTTGTAAGTGTATTGAAACTTTGCTAATTTGTTAAATTGTTACGCTTAATGTTAGTGTGGATGTTGGTTTATTGAGAGTTGGAGAGAAAATATTATGGAGGGAAAAACTTTTGTATTTCACATTAAATGAAAATGGGTACAAATGAGAGTTTATATACAAACTGAAATTCAAAGTCAAAGTAATGCTACGCTACAATTTCAATGAGATTACAAACTAAACAACTATCAAACTATAGCTTGTGAGGTTGTTGTAGCTTCGACACAGACTTGATATGGTTGACTTTATGGTATGCTTCCGCTGTTCCAACTCTTCTCTTGTCATTAGCTTGAGCTTGAGCTTGAGCTGGATCTTTAGCTGCTATACTTCCTTTATGCATGGTTGATGCGGTCCTCTATTTTGTTATGTGTATTTGGCCTGTTTGGGAAGCAGTAGTGACAGAGTTGCTTAATCAGATATATAGTTGTCATTTGTCTGAGATATTGTGTGTCTGATAAGATGATTGATAGATCATAATGTCTGATAGAATCACCCTAAAAAAACTAATGCTAAGTTTTTTACATTTTGTAACAGTCTATACCATCAAGACTTGTGAAGAAGTACAACTTGTATAGGTTCTCTGTTGCTGTTGTGAAGCACGAAAGGATAGAGAAAGTGTTCGAAGTGTGTGAGAGAACAGTGCTAGTTGGTCAATGGGAAGGTGAGGTGGAAAGTGGCAATTGTTTCATCAGCTAGTTTCAGGGAGTTGAGAGAGTAAGCAGGGTTTGGTCAAGGTTCAATGGTCCGCTCCTTTCTAAGTGATGAAACAAATAGATCATAAAGACTTTTAAAGTTTGATGTGTGCTGATGGTTGTTCAAGATGGGTTAACGTGGTCCTATATTTTTGTGTCCGTAGACAATGTTTGAAACTGTTTGTAAGTTGGATGAATAATCTTGTATAAACAGCTTTTGTAGTATCTGATTCGGATAAACCATATGGGTTTGTCCATAGTAGTTTGTATGTATGGTGGGCACGAAAAAACTTGACGAATGCTTAGACAATGTTTTGTAACTATCTGATTCGGATAAACCATATGGGTTTGTCCATAGACAATATTTTGTAAGTATCTGATGTAGGATAAACCATATGGGTTTGTCCATAAACAATGTTTTGTAAGTTTGATGTAGGTTGATATGATGGTTTATGTAGTCCAGTTGTAAATGTTGTTTATTTGAATTTGTGGCTGATGCAATCTATCTGTATAACTTTAGGTTTTCAAACGGATTTTTAGTAACACTTGTGTTGTATCAAATATTGTCTATGTGGGTGCTGCAATGTAGCAGGTTGTTATGATGTATCCCAGGTTGTATTGAAGTATTACTAATTGACATTGTTTGACTTTTGTATGTTAAACATTTGTCCAATGCAGGTTCTATCAAATTAGTGCAGGCTGTTTTCTTTCCATTTGCCAATGCAGGTTCTATCAAATTAGTGCTGGCTGCTAGAGAGAGTAAGAGTTAAGCCATATTTGAGGAAAGGTTGTTATACTCTTATTAACTAGAAATGTGAATACAGAGTTCTATTCATAGAGGTAAAAGTCAAAAACAAAAGTCAGCTACATTACATCTTTGCACAATTCTACTTCTACATTACCATATTACATCATGACTTCTACACCACATTTCCTACAAATAACATAAAAGCAACAACCAGAGCCATTACAACAACACATTTCCTATAAACCAGTAAGTTTGATTTGCTTTCTTTCAATTCCATTTGCAGAACTAACACTTGGTTTTGCAAATAAGACTTCTGATAGTCAAAATCCCTTTGCAAGTCTCTTATTTTTTTCATTCAAACTACATATGTCTATTTTCAATTCTTTTTCCATTTGAATCAACTTGTGCACTTCTTGTTTGTAGTAGTCACTTGGTAATTCAGGATCAAGCAAGTAAAAGGTGCCACATTTTGAACCCTATATGTTTAGACATATTAGCATATACCCGACTCATAAACAAAGTAAAAATCACTTACATTATAAAAATTTATGCAGCCTAGAAAACGTCTTAAAGGATGATAGATGGTTCGTGATGTTTGTTGAATAACGGGTTCCTCATGTTCGCAATGGGTAGGTGGTGGAGGACGACGACTTCAAACAGAAGATGATGATGAAGCCATTTTGAATGAACGAGTTATTTTAAGGTTTATGTAGGGTTTGGATGAGTGTTTGAATTGGGGAAGAAGATAAAAGATGATTTTTTTTGTTGAATACTAAAAGTTAAGATAACGGATCTTGGCACGTGATATGGCCCATTTTAGTCAAACCAATACTTAAGTCAAGGGACATTATTTGCAAGTGTGCAACTTAAGTAAAACCCTAAACTTCGCACTTGTGTCTACCCAATAGCTGCACAACCCGTGTTTTCCCGCTCTAATCCTCACACACTCCTCTACTAGAGACCAAAAGTCGATCATTTTTCACACGATTTCGTACAATAGCAGACAAGGACTGGAGCAATTTCGAGTTAACCGATGATATGGTAGCGTTTATTCAGGCTAAATATGGGGACAGTTGGACGGAAATGGATGAAATGTCTGATGAGATTCTTGATGACTTATGGGAATATGCGCACAAAGAACCGGAAGTCTTGAAAGGTCAGTGTATTACACATATAGTCTACAAATGGTCATTGTTATGTATTAGCCTCTTTGTCAATGATACCAATCTGCAGATGATAAGGGAAAGGGAAAACTTGATGAGGGTTGTGAAGATACTCAAAACAGGAATAAGGGGGAGGGCAAACTTGATGAGGGTTGTGAAGATACTCAAAACAACAATAAGGGAGAGGGAAAACTTGATGAGGGCTGTGAAGATACTGAAAACGTGAGTAAGGTGAATGCAAAACTGGAAGATCATGAAAAAAGGATAGGCTATCTTGAAAAGGGGACTAGGTTCGATGCAAAACTGGAAGCTCTTGAAAAAAGGATACAGTTTCTTGAAAACGGGTGTGTTAGGGCAAACCAGCAAAATATGGGGATGGGGAATAAAGGTATGCAGACAATTGTAGAAGTGATTGCCATATCATCCAGTGATGAGGATGTGGAAAGCCTACCACTTCCAAGGCTTGTACTACAAGGGGGAGGAAGTGGAAGGGAAAGGCTTCCACATTTAGGGGAAGGGGAGGGGGAGGGAAAGCCTGCCAACTCCAAGCCTTGCAATTCCAAAACTATTGGCCCCCTTGTTCTTATAGCTCCTGCAAGTGAGCTTACAAGACCAAACAGAGGTGAAAGAATAACAAATGTTGTACTGGGTCTTGGAGCAAAGGTGGGTTGCTCAAGCAAGAATAGGATGGATTGGTATGTGCCTGCCCCCAAGAAGCTCTAGGCTTAAGAAGGTCAATTCTGCTTGTCGTTTGAACTGTTATGTATCTTTTGGTTACCAGTGAAACTTATTTTGGTGAGGTCTTTTGGGGCCTGTCCAAAGCCTCATTGTGTTATTGTATAGTTTTCTAGGATCTGAAATTGGTGTTATTGTCCAATGTGTTTCTAAATGTTACTCATGCAATAACAAAGTACAACAAGTTCTAATCCATTTGTCAACTGCATTGTGTTTCCAAAATCTTACCCATTTGTTCATTGAAATGTGTCTCCAAATGTTACACATGTTTATCTAAACGTCTAAAACTAACCATCCCATATCATTTGTTGACTTTAGTAGTCAACCAATTGAGTTTCATCATAAACATAACCATTTGTGTACATGTATACCATTCATTGACTTTAGTAGTCAACCAATAAGTAAAACACCAAATTAACATGTCAAATGAGCTAAACATGTGTTACTCATGAGTAACACCAAATATTGTGTGCTAAACACAGTATTGCATACATTGATACATAACCCAACATGTTCATAAACATACACATGTGGCACAAAGTACCACTAGACACAACACTAAAATATTATTCGAGCTACATAAACTAAATTGTTCCAAAACATGCCATCCAAAGCCATAAGATAAAGAAAATAAACATAACAACCTTGACCATTGCCTTGTCATGACCATGAGCATTCCCTCCTCACTTGGAATTAACCTCCTCATCTGTTTCTATTGCCTTCTCATCCTTGTCAGCTGGATCCAACTTTCTTCTCTTCTTTTGTATACCAGAGGTCACACTGGCAGATGAATCAACTGTAGCTGGAGCTTCCATGTCTGCCCTTTCCAAACTATCTTCAACATCTGCTGTTGGAGCTTCATCAGCAACTACTACAACTTCATCTCTGAGTTCATTGTGTAGAAAAGCCACATTATGAATAACAAGTTCTAACTCAGCATACAACATATCAAACTCTGTAGCTTGATCAGGTCCATAGGCTGCTTGATCATCCATCCAATCAACTTCAATATCTTTGTGGATGAAATCATCCTCTTTGCCTGTCTCCAAATCACCTTCCTCAACATACAACAAATCAATCTCTGTCTCTTGAATCAACAAATCAATCTCTGCCTCTTCAATAGGTCCATAGTATGCTTGCTTATCCAGACAATCCTCTTTAATTTCTATGTGGAAGAAATCAGCCTCTTTCCCTGTTTCCAACTCACCTTCCAAACCCTGTTCAAGTTCAAGTTCACCTATACCCTTTCCAACATCCTCTTGACTAACTTTCTCTTTTTGGTTGTCAACAGTTTGATTCACATATGCCACACCCTCTTTTTGACTCGCCTCCGTGTCTTTGCTTCGCTTCTCCTTGATTTCATCATAGTTTATTAAGAAATCCATTTCGAACAACATCTTTTTGAACTCGTACTCACCACTCAACCTTTTTGCCCTTATTTTGTTCTTCCCTTAATCAGACCATGGTGTTGGAATAACAAGCTCATCATCATCCAGATCTACGAAAAAACAATTCTCATCATCCCTGCATCCAGCCATACTAGATGAAGCATGAGTTGAAGTATCACCCTATTTTCCCTCCTTTCCTATTTCAGTAGCACCATGCCACTCTAGCAAACCCAACTCACCATCTTTCTCAGATTCCTTAACGACATCACCATCCTCTATATCTTCAATCAGAACACCCTTACCACGACTATTCCTCATGTACAACAAATGCTCCTCGACTGATGAAATACCTTCTTCAATATAAACCTCTATTTCCTTAAACCGAGGCACGTATTTAAACATTTGCACGACATCTTCCACACTCATCAATGGGACCAACCCATCATCCAAAGATTTCCCAGGGATCATAAACTGTGAGAACAGAGTACTATCCCCTAATCCTAGTGCGTCTAACATCCCAACATACTCCTGAATGCAGAAATAGTAAACATCAATCATGTTTACTATTTGGTGGATTTGTGAAGAGCCCATTGTGGTGGATTTTCAGAGTGAACAGTGTACCATTCGAATCTGGTTAGAAAAACAAATAACAACTTAAAAGTATGAAAATCACATATCCTACAATTTACACATGCATGTTCGAATAAGAAAAACAAATGACAACTTGAAACATTTAAGCTTACCGTAAATAGCATCAAGCTCATGTGTTGGAAACTCAGGAGTTCGAATCTGCCAAAGTGGAGAAACCACTACCATGGTATTGTTTTGTGGGTAAGTGATTTGATCGGTTGAAATAAGATAGAATGTGTTTCTGTGTGTGATTTGATCGTGTTAAAGTGTTATACACGACTAAGTTGATGTGCAAAAAATGTCCTCGTCGATTAACGTGCCTGGGATGGTAGCAGGAGTGTGTAAAGGGCGGGAACAGTGTATTGACGAAACTACCCTCACGTGCAACGCACATGACGAGAAACTAACGGGATTTGCTAACGAGCGTTAGCCAGAAAACTGAAATTGCAACTACAATAACTCTTCACGGGCCATTCTTGCAGAAAACTAAAAGTTGGGGGTCACTATTTGCATTTTTTTAGGACAACTTTCGCAATTTTGGCAAAGTTCAGGGACATTTTTGCAGTTTACTCTATATAATCTTTTATATAATAAAACAAAACCCCTAGTGGGGACTTTTACATTTCAAAAAAATCAAATCATACCTTATTAAGTAATAATCAAATTATTATTATTATTATTTTCTTAAATATTAAATAAGAAAAGCTTAAATACTTCTAAATTTATCCATATTTTACAAAAAAAAGAATGTGATTTGTAATCATTCAATAAAAACTTACAAAAATATATGTGTCAAAATATAAAAAATTAAAACTTGAAAACGGTGGAGCAAATTTTTCAAAGATTTGGGCTGAAACTTAAAATTCAGTATTATTCTCACTAAATATTTGAAGTCTCAACATTCCCAAATTCCTCCTCCATCAATCAAACTCGATCTCTTATCATTCATTCACGCACAATCATTGATACAAGAACATCTCCTCCAAATCTAATTAATATTAAAACCCACTACATTCGTAAATAACCCTAATTTAATACCTCAATCAAAGTACCATGGTTTTGAAGGTCCTGTTATAATAATTAAAACCCGAAATTAAAAATAATAATTCATTTAAATGATTAGAAAAAACTCCGCGCATGCGCGGGCATTATATCTAGTTAGTTCCTATAACGATTTGCAATTAAATGTGTTTGTGTACTTGGATTTTTTTTAATTATATAGTGACATAAAAAAAAGGTTATGCACATGTATTAAATATATACATAAAACATATTTTTGAAAAACATAGACACAATAGCTAAATAGTTGCATAATAAAAAATCGTTGCTATAATAAAAATGAAACGGAAACAAAAACGTTCTCAAAAAATTCGATAACAAATTGGCTCCACCATAACGCCGCGAGGGCCTATCTTCTCATGTGTACTCTATTTATAGTGATCTATGATTATATTATTAAGCAGTCCCTTTACAGAGTACATACAACATAATGAAACATTAATGGATAAAAAAACACAATTGAGCTTGAGCCAAGTAATCTATCTTGTCCTAGTACGAGCTATGAAATCGTTTAAGCTTCACTAGAACAAACATATCATTTGTATACACATATTTCTTTACGCTTTTAGAACACGTGTAGATTTTTTCTCAATCTTTTCGCACTTACGAATGTGTATAACTTTGATACATTTACAAGGTGTGAAGATATTTTGGTTTTTTGCACTTATACTTGCGTGCTAAAAGGTTCACATTTATTAATGCGTACGAATATTAGCTTTTTCGCAAATAAAAGCGTGGAACCAATTTATCACATTTAATTTTCTAACACTTCCTCAAGTGTGAGGTAATTGAGTGTGATAAATTAGTTTCTACACTTAATAGTGTGAATAATTTTTGTATTTGTATACGCTTATAAGTGCGGACTTTCTTTCTTTACGATACTAAGTGTGAAAATATTATCATCGTTTATAAGTTTTCACACTTATAAACGTTATGATATTTTACACTACAAACATTAAAGTGAAAATACACACTTTTTAAATGTGTGAAGAAAAAAGTGAGAGACATGTTTGTAGTGCTTGGATTGGAGTTGGAAAACTAGAAAACGTTAAAGTTATTAATATTTTATTGAGGAAAATATTCAATAGCAAGCGGAAACAAATCTTTAAACTGTAACGGCAAAAGCATAAAAAGCAAAATAATTAAAGGGCATTGAATAGCTGCGACATATTTGACTCAATACAGCTTTTGTTTTTTGGCCAGCCGGTTTCCGGTGACTCGTTGGAATTTTGGGGGCATTCATTGTTGTCGAATTTTGTGTTGAATTCAAGAACGAAGAGAATGGCACTGATAACATTAGTTAACTTCAAGCGGTTTACAAGTTATGGCAAAAAATAGTAAGCATGTAAGTGTTTGACCAAAAATTGCATAAAGTATGTTTTTTAGAGGATAGCAACGGTTCATGGCTGATGGCTAGGTTTTGAGAATGAGATTGAGAGATTTAATGGTATGCCATAGAGGTAGCGGCTTGTGGTGGTCGGCTAGGTTTAAAAATCAAACATGTTTTATGATATAATGTTGAATGATATAAAACTTGTAGCTATTGTTGGGAATTAAATGTTCTAAAGATTAGTACTGCTGAGAAGAATACTCTAACAGTACTAACTGCTAGTGTATATCTGAAGACTTCTCAAGTTATAACTAACAGTACTAACTGAAGTTAGTACTGCTAGTACAAACAAAGGTACTGCTGATTCCTACTGCTGGATGGATAAGTATAAAAAGATATTTGTGTATAAAAGTCAAGTATATACGGTAGATAATATCTTTGATTTGTAGTCAGTCAATCAAGTTGTAAACATAGATACATGTTGTATCTTAGCTACTGACACACTCAACATAAGCTAGCAAGTAGTTCGACAAGACTTGACAATATTGTAAAAGATCTTCTTTGGACTATAAAAAGAAGATCTTAGCTTAGAGATAAGCACTTGATGCATGAACTTAAAATTACATATCTGTCAAGAACAAAGAACATAACTTATCATAGAAATCATAAGTCATAGAAACATATAGATTCAAGGTTTTTGTAACCCTAGTGATAGTGAAGATCACTCGTATTATTTTCAATAATATTGAATCGTTTGGTATTAAACTTTCATTGTTCATTACACAAGCATCACTGTTCTATTTCCATAAACAAATAACCTTCTAAGTGTGGTTAAGTAGATTCCGTATACTTAACCATATTAACTCAAAGTATCACATACACAAGTTACAAAGGACTAACATCCTTAAAGTGTATCGAATCCTCACAATTGGTATCAGAGCAAGGCTGATATATTTGATTTAGAAGAAGAAGAAGAAATGAACGTGGAGAATACTCAGGCTACAAATATTGCTGCAAAATTGCCTATGATCAAACAGAATGAGTTTGAGTTGTGGAGGCTAAGGATTGAACAATACTTCATGGTTCAAGATTATGCTCTTTGGGATATTATTCTGTATGGTGATTCTTTTACACTAGGCTATACAGAATCTATTCTTGAAGGCAAAATGGTTAGAAAAAGAAATACTGGACCAGTTACCAATGAAGAAAGAATACAGAAGAGGAATGATCAAAAGGCAAGAAATTTGTTGCTTATGACCATTCCTGGTGAGCAGATGCTATCCTTTAGCAAGTATCCTGATGCAAAAACTCTTTTTGAAGAGATATGTGCATGGTTTGGTGGTAATGAAACTACCAAGAAAACTCAGAAGACATTGCTGAAACAAAAATTTTAAAACTTTAGCTCAAACAGCAATGAATCTCTTGATAAATTGTTCACAAGGTTGCACAGGCTTGTAAGTCAGTTAGCTGTGTTGGGAGTTGAGATAGCCAAGGAAGATCTCAACATGAAGTTTTTAAGAAGTCTACCTGATGAATTCCATACTCATGTGGTTGTCTGGATGAATAAGCCAGACATTGAAACCATGAAACTCAATGATTTGTACAACAATTTCAAAATTGTTGAACAAAGTCTGAAGAAGTCTGGAAACTACAGTACTAGTTATGGGAATGTGGCACTTTTGTCATCTCCCAATTTTAGTAAGTCAGAAGTGGTAGATGAAGATGAAGGTGGTTCTACTGTTAACTTTGGTGGTTCTACTGCTAGTTCACAAAAGAATGTTGCTGGACTTGGAGATTCAACATTTTATGCATTTGTAACCAGCCAAACTAGTGGTTCTCTTCTAACTCATGAAGACCTTGATCAGGTGGATGATGATGACTTAGAAGATATAGATATAAAGTGGCAAGTTGCTTTACTTATCATGAGGGCTAAGAAGTTTTGGCACAAAACTGGAAAGCAGATTACCATTAATGGTAATAAAACTGCTGGGTTTGATAAGATGAAAGTAGAGTGTTTCAATTGTCATAAGTTTGGACACTTTGCAAGAGAGTGCAGAAAGCCAAAAAGGTAAGATAATAGGACCACTTGGTATAAGCAAGATAGAAAGAAGGAAGTCACTGTGGAAGAGCCAAAGGCTATGCTAGCCATTGATGGTGTTAGCTATGATTGGAGCTTCATGACTGATGAAGGGGAAGCACCAAAAGAAGCTGCAATGGTGGCAACTGAGACTGCATTGATGGCATTTTCTGATTCAGAGGTAAATTCTATAATCAAGTGTACTGAATGTTGCTCTGCTCTTAAAGCTTATGAAAAACTTAAAAAGGAATTTGATGATAATCTAGAAGAGCTATATGATACAAGTTTTAACTTATCTAATCATAAAAGAGGTCTAGCTGTTCTTGAAAAACAAATTTTGCATTTTAGAGGAAATGAATCTAAGTTTAATGATGACATGGCTGGTCTAAAAAGAAACTTAGAGTTCAAAGAAGAAGTGATTTGTTTGCTCAATGAAGCATTAGAAAAGACCAAAAAGAAAAATAAAAATGTTAAGATAACAGTAGATGCTCTAGCTCATGCCTCAGATGGAATCAATAAAATTTGGGAAGCTCAAGTAATTAATAAAGCTAAATCTGGTGTAGGTTACAAGTCTGTTCCTCCACCATTTAGAGGTGTTTCTTCACCTCCAGGTATTGACCTAGCACACACAGGATTAGTTGAGTTTCAAGAACTAAAAATGGAATATGGTTCTAAGTCTACTGAGAGTCCTAAGGTAGAGAAAGTAAGTGAAAGTATAAGTAATACTTCACTTCCTAAGGACAAGGTGTCCTCTGATATGAAATCAGATATTGTAGTCATTGAGGATTGTGAAATCTGATGATGATGAAGAACCACAGGTTATGTCTAAACCTGATATGGTTAAGAAAGCAGGAACAAGTGTTCCTAAGATAGTCAAACATGATACTAATAGGCCTAAAATCAATGTTAAACATGTTAGGCAACCAGTTAGATATTGTGAGCAATACAGAACCATAAACAAGCCTAAAGGCAACCAAAGGAATTGGAATGGCCTTAAGTCTCACCAACTAGGTGATGACTTTGACTTCTATAACAAAGCTTGTTTCATATGTGGAGAATTTGACCATCTTGCAGCTTTCTGTAACCAAAGGGTATCTGGGTATACAAACAATAGGGTGAATTTCAAAAGGCAAACACCTAAAAGTCACTCTAATTATACTAGAACAACACCCAGAGCAGTTTCATTAAAGTCTGGACCAAAAGCAGTTCCTACTGCTAGACCAAAAGTTCATACTGCTAGACAAACAATTTCTACTGCCAGACCTTTTTACTCTGTTTACCCAAAACAAGCAGTTCAAAATGCAAAAATAACTTTCAAATATGCATCTAAAACTGCTCAAAGGCCTTTTCAATCAAAAGCAGCGGTCCAAAAACAAATTTGGAAAGTGAAGGGTACAACTACAAAGCCAGCAGTTTCTACTGCTAGGCAAGTAGTTCATACTGCTGCTTGGGAAAAGAGGGCAAATGCTGTTAAGGCCTCAGCATGTTGGGTTTGGAGACAAATTAAACCCAATGGTGCATCAACCATTCTTAAGAGATTAAATTACATTGATGCACGAGGCATATCCAAGTCAGTAATGGCTTGGGTCCCCAAAGGAAACTAATATTCCTCATTTCTGTGCAGGAACATTCAACTGATAAACAAGAGGATCAAGGATACTCGGATAGTGGATGTTCAAGGCACATGACTGGCAACATGTCTTATCTCTCAGATTTTCAATCAATAAATTGAGGATATGTTAGCTTTGGAGGAGGTATTGGTGGCAAAATTACCGGCAAAGGTACTATTCAAACCGGTAAATTTAGATTTTGAAGATGTGTACTATGTGCAAGAGCTTAAGTATAATCTTTTTAGTGTCTCGCAAATGTGTGACAAAAAGAACAAAGTTCTTTTTACTGACACTGAATGTCTTGTACTTTCTTCTGATTTTAAGATGCCTGATGAAAGTCGAGTACTTCTTAAAATTCCAAGAAAAGGCAACATGTACAGTGTTGATATGAAGAAGATTGTTCCTAAAGAGGCACTTACTTGTCTAGTCGCAAAGGCCACATTGGATGAATCAATGAAATGGCATAGGAGGCTTGGTCACATAAATTTCAAAACCATAAATAAAATTGTTAAGAATGGTTTGGTAAGAGGTTTACCTCAAAAACGATTTGAAAATGACCAAACATGCATTGCTTGTCTTAAAGGCAAACAACACAAAGCCACTTGTAAGCCCAAGATTTTTAACTCTATTGATCAATCATTGTTTATGCTTCATATGGACTTATTTGGACCTACAAATGTGAGTAGTATAAAGCATAAAAGATTTTGTCTAGTCGTTACTGATGACTATAGCAGATTTACATAGGTTTTCTTTTTAAGTTCTAAGGATGAGACTTCTAGCATTCTTAAAACATTCATTACAGAGATAGAAAACCTAGTAAGCAAGAAAGTAAAAGTCATTAGATGTGATAATGGGACAGAGTTTAAGAATAGAGTTATGGATGACTTCTGCAAGGAAAAAGGTATTATGTGAGAATTTAGTGTTGCTAGAACTCCTCAGCAGAATGGAGTTGCTGAGAGGAGAAATAGAACACTCATAGAAGCTGCTAGAACCATGTTAGCCGACTCTAAGTTGCCTATAACTTTTTGGGCTGAAGCAGTTAATACTGCTTGTTATGTCCAGAACAGAGTTTTAGTTGTCAAATCTCACAATAAGACATCATATGAACTTTTTAGAGGTAGAACTCCTGCAATAGGATTTCTTAGACCTTTTGGATGTCATGTGACTATTCTGAATACCTTAGACCATCTTGGAAAGTTTGATGGTAAAGCAGATGAGAGATTCTTAGTTGGATATTCTCTTAATAGCAAAGCTTTTAGAGTATACAACTCAAGAACTAGGAGAGTAGAGGAAAACCTGCATATGAAATTTTTAGAGAATAAATCCAATGTAGCAGGTCAAGGTCCTAATTGGCTATTTGATCTTGAGACACTAACCCATTCTATGAATTATGTGCCTGTTGTTGTTGAAACTAATGAATTTTCAGGTTCAAAAGGAGATGAAACAACAAATGAGGCAGGGTTAGACAAAGAGAAAGATCAAGATTATGTATGGATGCCAACATGGACAAGTGTGGCTTCAAATTCAACAAATGATGAACCTTCTACTGATAAAGCTAAAGAAGGGATTGAAGATGAAAACAAGGAAGATGGAACTGAGAAACAAGAAAGTGAAGTTAGCAGTACAAATGATGTTTCTACTGCTGAGACAGAGCAACATACTGCTAGGATTAATGTTTCTACTGATAGGCTTAATGTTTTCACTGTTGGGCCAAAATTTTCTACTGCTGGACCATCAGAAACACATGAAGCAGAATTCTCAGAAGATGAAGTGGATTTCAACAATCTACCACCTAAATATCAATTTCCTTCTAAACCACACACAAGGATTCACAAAGTCCACTCCCTGGATAATGTGATTGGAGATGTACAATCAGGGGTGAAGACAAGACAACAACTGATGTCTTCAGACCAACAAGGGCTTCTTGATGCCCTTTATGCTTCAAAGCAGCATGAGTTTGCAAACTCTTGCTTATTTGTATGTTTTCTATCACAAGCAGAACCAAAGAATGTTCTTAAAGCCCTAGATGATTCAAGCTGGGTAGAAGCTATGCAAGAAGAGCTTCTTCAGTTCAAGATTTAGAAGGTATGGGTGCTAGTTGATTTACCTAAAGGTGTAAGGGTAATTGGCACTAGATGGGTTTTCAGAAATAAATGGGATGAAAGGGGCATAATGATTAGGAATAAGGCTAGATTAGTAGCCCAAGGGTACACACAAGAAGAAGGGATAGACTATGAAGAGGTTTTTGCTCCGGTAGCAAGGATTAAAGCCATTAGGTTATTTTTGGCTTATGCTTCATTTATGGGCTTCACAGTTTATCAAATGGATGTCAAGAGTGCTTTCTTATATGGTACTATTGAAGAGGAGGTATATGTCTCACAACCTCCAGGGTTTACTGACCCAAACCATCCAGACAAAGTGTACAAGGTAGTTAAGGCTCTTTATGGCCTTTATCAGGCTCCAAGGGCATGGTATGAAACACTGGATTCCTACTTAATTGAAAATGGATTTCAAAGAGGCAAGATTGATCAGACATTATTCATCAAGAAGCACAAGAGTGATCTTTTGCTAGTTCAGGTGTATGTGGATGATATCATCTTTGGATCTACAAGGAAGGAGATGTGTTTAGAGTTTGAGAAGCTTATGCATGATAAGTTTCATATGAGTTCCATGTGGGAACTTACATTCTTTTTGGGTCTGCAAGTTAGGCAATCATGTGAAGGCATATTTATTAGTCAAGATAAGTATGTTGCAGAGATTCTAAGGAAATTCAAATTTGCTGATTCAAAAGTGGCAAGCACACCAATGGACTCTGAGAAGCCACTTCTTAAAGATTTAGATGGAGAAAATGTAGATGTACACACATACAGATCTATGATAGGCTCTTTAATGTATCTCACATCATCAAGACCTGATATCATGTTCTCTGTTTGTGCTTGTGCAAGATTTCAAGTAACTCCTAAGGTTTCACACTTAACAGCTGTCAAGAGGATTTTTAGATATCTTAAGGGTCAACCTAGGTTGGGTCTATGGTATTCTAGAGAATCACCTTTTGACTTGGTAGCATTTTCAGATAGTGATTATGCAGGTGCAAGCTTGGACAGAAAGTCAACAACTGGAGGATGTCAATTCCTTGGGTGTAGACTTATCTCATGGCAGTGTAAGAAGCAAACAATTGTGGCTACTTCAACAACTGAAGCTGAATATGTAGTTGCTGCAAGTTGCTGTGGTCAAGTACTTTGGCTTCAAAATCAATTACTTGATTATGGGTACAATTTCATGAACATTGTCATACATGTTGATAATAGTAGTACAATTTGCATAATTAAAAACCCAGTACAACATTCTAAAATAAAACACATCGAAATTAGACATCATTTTATTAGAGACTGCAATGAGAAAAAGTTGATTCAAGTTCTTAAAATTGATTCTGATCACAACTTTGCAGATCTTCTTACAAAAGCTTTTGATGTTGGAAGGTTTCAGTACTTGGTAGCAAGTATTGGAATGCTTAATCCTCAATGATTTTAAACTCTGTGTTATTGTATATAAATTTTTGTTAGTACTGCTAGCTTTTTAAATTGGTGCTGTTATTGAAAAGTTTGTACTGCTAGTACAAATTTTGTTTGTTAAGTTCATACTGTTAGTCATATAATGATACTGCTATAAGACAAATGCTTTGCATTTTGTTTCTTGGTTTTGGACTAACATTTTCAGGTATGAACATTTGAGCACAATGGAAGTTTCAAGTGAAATGTATGAGCAGCAGAATGATTATCTTAGTTGCTGACATAATAGGTTTATGATGGTGATGCGTGCGTGCGTATGCTCTAATTTATACCCACGGTATGTCGTTGTGGTTTTAGCAGTATTCAAGTTTTAAATTTATATTTAGCCGACTTTTCAATAACGCACACACTTTAACGAGCAGTGTACCCGGTCAGTATGAATATAATGGTAAGTAGAGTGTCGATCACTAAGAGTGGAACGTATTGTCTAGTTATCCTAATCAGTATTTTAATATCTTAAGTTAGCTATACAACCTAATCTAACGCAAGGGGGGTTCAGCCTGAGAGACTGGCACGGTTTGGTTGCAATTAAATAATAAACTAAACTAATAGGCACGAATCAGCGAGTATCACACACGTACACAGATAAATACTTGAGACAATAAGAAGACCTGTCCTGATAGTTAAGTAGCTTGTCACTTGTTTTATTGCTAGTTTTATATGAAGTGTATAGTTCGATGCAACGCACCGAGATTAAGTCCTTTCTCGTTGGTTCTAATCTTATCGGCGAGTAAACCCTTAATGATTACTTATGACTATCCTATTTATCTTTCTTCCTACTTTTCTACAGACGATAGAATGCATAGGCGATCTAATAAATAGGCGAGGGCAGAGGCATGGCGACCCGATCAACGCTCAGCTAGACACATAGGTTATCAATGCACTAATAAAAGTCACCAAAGACATCAACATATAAACTTTAATTAATGGGAAAGCAGTTTTAAGGGAGTGCAACCTTTCCGTTGTCACATTACACAAGCCACCAATCCTGATGAATTAAAGTTTACTAACACAATAAAACAAAACTACTTAATGAATTGAATACATGCAGGACCTTCTTACAGCTCTTGTATCTTCGTTCAAGGTGTGTCTTGTGCTGCCACTTCGACTGAATTCGTCCTAGGGTTTCTGTGGTCTTCGGTCTTCTAAAACTAGCACTGTCCAACCTCTCGAATACGTCTGGTCTTGGGGTATTTATAGTTTCTGTCTGAGGGTAAGATGCGGCGCATCTAATAAGTAGATGCGGCGTATTGACTTAACTTCGCGTGGGGTCCAAGATTAATATATTCAGGAATATTCGTACACCGCCAGAAGATGCGGCATAACTCCATTCTTAGATGCGGCGCATGTCCTCGCTGTCTTGGATAATATCTTGTGAAATCTTGATAGTGATGCGCCGTATGTAATAAGTAAGATGCGGCGTATCTGGAGCAGAATGTCTTGATCTTGTACATTTCAGTAGACTCTTAACTTCTTGCTTGTTTTGCTCCATAATTAGTTCAAAATCGCCAAGTTTCACCAAATGCTTGTTTTTAACTGAGAATTACAAAAGTAAACGATTAAGTATCAATTCTCATACATAATATAATAAAACAAGTCAAATAAATAGGATAAATGATGGTAATAAAATGTACTTATTTGAGTTCATCAAATATCCCCCCACTTGAACTTTACTTGTCCCCAAGTAAACCTTAGAATTAATCTTATGAAAATGTATCCTAAAAGATGTTAGGATTTATTTTTATATTTAAGCATGTATTCATTTTTGTCATAATTCACACAACCAAACACTTAACGAATTAGAAGTAAAATAAAATAATTCGATAAAAGCAAATCTAATCGTTTAACTGTCCAGTCGTGACGAATATTCTATCATAGGCTTGGCAAGTATACGCATCTCCTCCACTAAAGCTAAGGAATAACAAGTCTAAAGCGGTAAAAAGGGTTTTGAGGTTTAAGGGTTAATCATTCTCCTTAATCTCTATCGATCTCAAATTCCAGAAAAGGCGACAAAATCACAAATACATGATCGAATCCACGAACACGATACTTGCAATTGCTCAAATCCTTAACTCGAATAGGCTAAAGATAGGATCAAGTAATCTTCACCAATAATATTATATCAAAAAGGGCGACAAAATCATAAATACATAGCCGAATCCATGACTACGATACTTAAGATTGCTCAAATCCCTAATCTCAATAAATCAAAGGTTTGGATAAAGAATAATATAGGGTATGGATAATATTTGGGATATAAATTGGTGTAAAATGAAAAATAAACAAAACAGATAAATTAAAATCCTAAGTGTGGTTAATCACTATCCCAACCATCCCATGAATAAGACTCATATCACTGAATAACTCACGCTGTAACACTTGAAACACACGCTTTTAGGTAGACACGAATTATACTCAACAAGATCTCAATCAAATAATATCCTTTAGTTGGCGTTCCCATAACGTCCAACCCCCATTTAATCCATAGATATAATATACAACAATTAGTGGTGATATCGACCACTTAATACAAAACTTTACATAAGTTGGTTAAAACAAACATCCAACTTTTCCTTTTCCTTTTTCTTTTTCTTTTCTCATTTTTTCGATTTTTTTTTTTTTTTTTTTTTTTTTTTTTTTTTTTTTTTTTTTTTTTTAACTTCAAACATAAACATAGATGTGTAAAATTTCACAACTTCACCATAATGATAACTCTGGATAATTTTTTCATACTTTTCAAGACTTCAGAAATAACGGTAATAGTGAAAGTAGTAAACACACGAAAAATAAACTCAAAGATATACAATATTTACTTTCACTCCAATTACATTGTGCAATTTCCCGACCTAACCATAGATAATGAATTACGCACGCGAACACAGGTAATGTAAGGAAACACACTTTGCCTAAAGCAATTAACCAACCACGGATTTTAATCTATAGGGTAGGCTAAGGTGTGAGGGTGTAACGAAACATAATAACAAAGGTGTAAGAAACGAAATGAATGGCTCTGAGTGTTTTTCTAGGGGTATCTTACTCTAAAAGTGAGAGTAACAAAAGGGTTTATACGGGGGTTAACTAACCAGTGTAGTTAGCTAATAACACATAACATATAAAGGCTATTTGGGTGTAATCCTAGAAATTTACCAATTTAGACAAGTCATTCCAATTATAAAAATAATACTTATTATGGTGGTCTCGAATAGTATACAAGCCAAGTTCTAAAGTTTACAAGTCACCGGCACACTCATAGATTTGTGAATTTTGAAAAATCACAATTTTTGAAAATAACGTTATGTGTGCAGCTATGCAACTTAGATCTCAAACAAAAACATGCTAAAAAAATTTTAATTTTGATATATTAAGCACATTTTAAGCATATTTTGAAAAGTTTAGGACAAGTAAGTGTTCTAATTCTCCAATCCCCCCACTTAAGTTAAACAACGTCCTCGTTGTTTGTATCAAAGGTTAAAAACTGGAAAAATAAAAGAATTAAAACAGAAAAACTCCCCTGAGATTTGCTCGGTATGATCCTCCATTATATGTATAATAGCAAAAATCAACTTTCTTGTGGATGAGAACGTTTAAGCTTCATATTTGATGTATCCACAGGAAATGCAGGAATCTATAATACCACCAAGACTTTAAACACACCTAAATTAAGAAGGTTCAAACTTGCATAATACATTAGTAGTTAGTAAAAATAAAACATAAAAATTAAACTGAAAATCATCAGGTCAGTCGATGCGCCGTATCTTATGGAAGAAGATACGCCGTATCGAGCTTGGAATAATTACGAATCAGAATAGAAGATGCGTCGCATCCTTAACCAGGGATGCACCGCATTAAAATAAACTGACAAAAAGTTTTATAGGCATGGCCACCTGATCAACGCTCAGCTAGACACAGAGGTTATCAATGCACTAATAAAAGTCACCAAAGACATCAACATATAAACTTTAATTAATGGGAAAGCAGTTTTAAGGGAGTGCAACCTTTCCGTTGTCACATTACACAAGCCACCAATCCTGATGAATTAAAGTTTACTAACACAATAAAACAAAACTACTTAATGAATTGAATACATGCAGGACCTTCTTACAGCTCTTGTATCTTCGTTCAAGGTGTGTCTTGTGCTGCCACTTCGACTGAATTCGTCCTAGGGTTTCTGTGGTCTTTGGTCTTCTAAAACTAGCACTGTCCAACCTCTCGAATACGTCTGGTCTTGGGGTATTTATAGTTTCTGTCTGAGGGTAAGATGCGGCGCATCTAATAAGTAGATGCGGCGTATTGACTTAACTTCGTGTGGGGTCCAAGATTAATATATTCAGGAATATTCGTACACCGCCAGAAGATGCGGCGTAACTCCATTCTTAGATGCGGCGCATGTCCTCGCTGTCTTGGATAATATCTTGTGAAATTTTGATAGTGATGCGCCGTATGTAATAAGTAAGATGCGGCGTATCTGGAGGAGAATGTCTTGATCTTGTACATTTCAGTAGACTCTTAACTTCTTGCTTGTTTTGCTCCATAATTAGTCCAAAATCGCCAAGTTTCACCAAATGCTTGTTTTTAACTGAGAATTACAAAAGTAAACGATTAAGTATCAATTCTCATACATAATATAATAAAACAAGTCAAATAAATAGGATAAATGTTGGTAATAAAATGTACTTATTTGAGTTCATCAGATGGACAGAGTTTGAGAATTCATTAACAAAAGTTTACATCTAAGTTAATAAATTCTTTAAAACTTCTTTCTTGAAACCTGATTATAATGTTTCACATTGACTTGATGGCTCAGTTGGTCAGATAGTAACTGACACAACTCACTTTCTATCATTTTATACTTTAATTAGTATAATGAGCAAGTCTAAGGAGATCTGATAGAAATAACATCGAACAAATGTGCATCTAACACTTGTGTTAGAAGACACAATTGTCACGAGCTGGAAAACATGTCAAAAAAGCCCTTTGAATGGGTTTATCTTTACACAGGCAGTTATTTATAACTGAAAATATTGGTTCTCACACAACCAGAGGTTAAGTTAAACCGAATTCTTGATTAAGTGTCTGTTACACACTTAATCCCTTCAAAATGGTTGTAAGCAGTATGATTTTTCAATATAAAATCAAGTTCATACTGCTAAGTCAAAAGTTTCTTAAAAATGATTTTTCAAAGGGGCTCAGAAAACCATCAAATGATGGACAACGAGTCAATGCCCCATGAATCACCTCTCACAGGAGTTAACACACCTGGAAGTGATGAGGGTAGCAAATAAACTCTTAAGGAATTGATGGCTACATGTACAACATTGTCTGAAAACATGTTCTAATTGGTAGATCAGATGATGGTGAGAGAACTTCCAAACAGGGGAGGAAATGATAAATCTCAGGGGAGGAAATATTTTGGTACATGGTGAGAGATCTTACAAGCTAAGGGGAGGAAACTCAAATTGGTTGTGTATGCTCAGAATCAGGGGAGGAAACTCAAATTGATCAAGTTCAAGAAAAGACAAGAGCATACAAGATGATGATGTCAGCTTTTTGAGAAGCTAACATATCTTATTATTCAGCCAATAATAAGAACAAGCATTCAGTTGATGAATGCTGGGAATAATCTTTTTCAGTTGATGGAAACTGGGAATAAGCTCTTCAAATGAAGAAAGTTCAAATGAAGATTCTGGAGTATTATATATATTCAGAAGGGATGAAGCATTCAAATGGAGAAAGTTCTATCTAGGTTCTTTCAGTTTCAATTTCAGTTCACTACGTTTGTTCATCACTTGCAAAGCATGCTGGATGAAGATTTGACTTCTTGGAACAAGCATCCAAGATACACAGCATCATTGCTTCTTATAATTCCTCCATCCAAGGAAATTGCACCATCTTTTATTCAAGGTATTGATTGTATTCAAGACAAAGAAAGATGTTATTACTGAAAGAGATTCACGGAAAGCAGATGAGTTAGACAGAAAGATATTTAATCTTGCAGAACAAAGGAAAGCTCAGATCAAGAGTCTGACTATGAAGTGTTTGAAAGATCCTCACAATCAGAATTTAATTCAGAAGAAACATGTTGATTTGGGATAAATCACAAGTTTAGGGGAGGATTGTTGGGAATTAAATGTTCTGAAGATTAGTACTGCTGAGAAGAATACTCTAACAGTACTAACTGCTAGTGTATATCTGAAGACTTCTCAAGTTATAACTAACAGTACTAACTGAAGTTAGTACTGCTAGTACAAACAAATGTACTGCTGATTTCTACTGCTGGATGGATAAGTGTCGCATATACTACTGCTGGTTGGATAAGTATAAAAAGATATTTGTGTATAAAAGTCAAGTATATACGGTAGATAATATCTTTGATTTGTAGTCAGTCAATCAAATTGTAAACATAGATACATGTTGTATCTTAGCTACTGACACACTCAACATAAGCTAGCAAGTAGTTCGACAAGACTTGACAATATTGTAAAAGATCTTCTTTGGACTATAAAAAGAAGATCTTAGCTTAGAGATAAGCACTTGATGCATGAACTTAAAATTACATATCTGTCAAGAACAAAGAACATAACTTATCATAGAAATCATAAGTCATAGAAACATATAGATTCAAGGTTTTTGTAACCCTAGTGATAGTGAAGATCACTCGTATTATTTTCAATAATATTGAATCGTTTGGTATTAAACTTTCATTGTTCATTGTTCATTACACAAGCATCACTGTTCCATTTCCATAAACAAATAACTTTCTAAGTGTGGTTAAGTAGATTCCGCATACTTAACCATATTAACTCAAAGTATCACTTACACAAGTTACAAAGGACTAACATCCTTAAAGTGTATCGAATCCTCACAGCTATATTCCATTAGAGTAAATTGCAAAAATAGTGTAGAAACTAGAAGAGGGGGGGGGGGTTGAATAGTTTCACCGTTTAGAATAACGTTTTAACAAACTTTTAGTTCTTTTATGTTATTTTTGAAAAACCGTTTGATTCAAAGTTATGTGATATCTATGAACACAATAATAATGCGTAAAACAAGTAAAGTAAAGACTAGAAGTAAAGGAAGAAAAGAACCAAACCGAGACACGGAGATTTATAGTAGTTGGGCACGAAGCTCACTCTTCGTCCTACTCCACTCCTCGAGTACCACACTCGAGAGTTCACAATCACTATGTTAACACACTCCCTTCAGACGGAGCAAACCGTACACCAAAGCTTACACCAAGTTTAACGACACTAAGCGGAATGTCGAGTTCTAATCCTAGTTAGAACCATTCTACACAAAGCCCACGTGGCTACACGAAAAAGCACTCTTGTACACTTGGATTTACACACAATCCAAGTCTTCACACGGACGATCACCCCATCCAAATCTTCACACGGACGATCACCCCGTCCACTTGAATCTTCACCCGATCCAAGTCTTCACGAACCTTCACTCGGTCCTAGTCTTCACTTCACGGACTCACACCAAGTCCAAGTCTTCACACACCGACACACCAACTTTCACAAAGTCCTAATCTAGATACACCACTTCACGGACTTACACTTTGTCCGTATTTATCCTAACACACCTATTCACGACTCACACACAAGTCGGATATACAAATTTACAATATATACAAATGAGAGAGTTTGGAGGAAGAAGAGAATCGTAACACAAGTTACGTGTGTGTGATGACCAATCTATAACACTTCGTTTCTTGACGAATATGAGCATTCTTCTCTTGCACTTTGATATAGAGGGTAACGGGATCACTTATAAACACATATCGACGCGTTATAGTGATCAAAGAAGAGAGGAAGGAAGACCATAATGTTTTTGTGCAAAGAGGGTTATTTTTCTAAGTAAAACAGTGTTGTATTTATAGGCACCAGGAGGAGCGGGGGACGGTCCCGTATATATAAGGGACAGTCGCCATGTTTACGGGACCGTCCCGACATACGCTCCTATTTTTGTCCTGATGTGGTGAAAGTTTATCCGGTGAAAAACTTATCTGATTTGAGCTGTAAAACTAGCTGTTGGGAGATTTGAAATTCAAATTTATTTTGTTTAATAAAACATTTATTTTTAATTACAAAAATACTTTTGTAAAAACATTTTGTCACATAAAAATGTGAAGTTTTGAGAAAATAAATTCTTTGATCACTTTACTAATGTCGGTATTGTGTTTGTTCATACCTGAAGTGATGTTGTGGTCGGTACGTTGTTGAAACGATTTTTCTCAGTTGAAAACTTATCAAATGTAGTTTTACGTAACGTGTTTTTTTATTTTGTGATTATCAAAACGTATTGAGACCGAAGAATGCAAATGACGTTTTTGACATTATTTGTATTAACAAATCGTTTATGTGGTTTGGCCAAATTGCAAATTCAATCCCTATCTTTTTGAAAGTGCACTCATCGTCCATGTGAAGAACTTACAAGTGCACAATTGATTTCTGGCTAAAGTTAAATTACTAAAATATCATTTTCATCTTCCCTTTCACTTTGGTCCCTGTGAGGGTAATTTAGTCATTTAGTTTTGGCGAGACCAAGAGCGCACTTGTAAGTTCCTCACAAGGTTGTCGAGTGCGCTTTCGAAAAGATAGAGACTGAACATGCAATTTGAATAAACCACAATGACGAGTTTTCCAATTTACTCATTTTTTTGGGTATACCTGTGTTTCCGACTCGAAATTGTGAGCCGAATAATCACAGGGCGACTACCCTTTTGGATAGCTCAGAGTCGTCGCAGGTGAACCTCCGTGGCCAATAGGGGATTAATTTTCTCCACAGGGTTCGAACCCAAGACCTCTTGGCACTTTTGTCCTAAGAGGCTAAGCCCTTAGCATTGGATCACCCCATTAAAGTTGTTATTACGTAAACTATTTAGAGTCTGCAAATAATAAATAAAACTTTAACGAACCCAAACGTATAAATCAAGAACCAACTAATCTATCTTCCAAAAGGACCCATTATTCTATCAACTAATACTAGTCAATAGTAAAGTTGTTAGACCACTTACATCGGTGCGTTAAATGTGCACGTTAAGGACCAAAAACGCAACCTTATCGCGCGTTAAGGGGCGTTACACGATGGACATAACGGGCATTAACGCTGCGTTAGGGGCTGCGTTAACACCCTAACGCAGCGTTAAGGGTGTTTCTTGCCAAAAAAAAAAAAAAAAATTACTCTTCCGCCCCCTTTTCTAACCGTTGGAAGTTTGAAAATGTTGCAATTTGGCCCCTGACTTTTCTAGCCGTTGGAAAGGAGCGGGTTTCATAAAAAAAATAAAAATAAAAATAAAAATTCAAAACCATTTTCAATCCCCTATAAATAACCATTTCACACCATATTTTTTTTCACACTTCCACAACTCAATACACTACATATTTACACTATCTTTTCAACCTTCAACCCAAAAAAAATGTCTCGATTCAACCTAAACGATGACGAAAATGAATCGTTCTTAGATCTCTTAGCATCCGGTTATAATAACCCCAATGTCGGCTCATCTTCTAACCCAAACACCGGCTCATCTTCAATCCCGAGCCCACTTGGCTTGTCGGATTACCAACGACATCAACAAATGCTCTATTCGGAACAACAAGCCGACCTAAACACCCAAAATTTCTCCAATCTCAACTTCACCCAACATTTACAACAATCTCAAACCGCAACCAATGAAGTTCCCGACACTCCAACGTCTCCTGCAAAGAAAACCAAGTTCGGGCGTATCAAACGAAAGGCGAGAAAATCTAAAAACCCCGAACCGGAACCGTTGGATGATGATGAAGAACCCGTTGCCAACAAGTGCAAACGTTGGAACGGATAAGAGGAAAAACTATTTGCTCAGTGTTATGTTGCAGCGTCAGAAGACCCACATGTGGGAAAAAATCAAAGCAGGGATACGTTTTGGCAACGAGTGCAGAATGAGTTTAACCGAGTCAATTACCAACCAAGGAACAAGGATATGCTCCAAAGTAAGTGGAGAACTTTGAACCGTGACTGTTCAAAGTTCAACGCGTACTACAAACGTTCCCAACGCCAAGAAAGAAGTGGCGAAAGTGAACTTGATATCCTGAAACGTGCCCGAGAAATGTACCGGGACGAGCACAAAACCGCTCCTTTTAGCAACTTGGAGGCTTGGGAGGTTTTACGTGGTCATGTGAAGTGGGACACGCCGGAGCCAGTTGATTTAACCGGCGATGAACCACCAAGCCAAACAAATGAGGCGTTGTTTGGTCAAAATGAAATACCAAGGCCAATGGGGAGGCGTGCTGCAAAGAAAGCTCGATCCGAGAGCACGAGAGGAACTAGCACGGGAGCGAGTACGGGAGGAAGTATGTCGTCAGTGCAATTCGTGGAGAATATGACAGTCGAGTATCGTCACAAACGGGAAATGGCAATAGCCGCCTATCGGGCTACAAAAGAAAAGGAGGAGGTGATAACAAGGCTGGAAGAAATAAAATTTTTGAAGGAGAAGACCGCCGGGGAGCCACCAGAGGTGGTGTGGTGGATCAACCAAGAAAAGGCTCGCATCGTGGCAAAATACAAGCTCGGGGATTATATTCCAGAGTAGATTTAGGATTGTCTTTATTTTTATGATGTAATTTTTAATTTCGTTGTTATTTTTATTTATTTCTTTAATTTCGTTGTAACGTTTTTTTTAAGTGTGTTAATGTAATGTTATGTTTTAATAAATGTGTTGTTTTAAAAAAAAATGAAGTTATTTATAAGTTAGGGGTTGAATATGAAAATTTATGTGTAAAGTTGAGTTAAGGTGTTAAAGCTGAGTTATTGATGTGTGAGTTAAAGCTGAGTTAAGTTAAAGGGTGAAAAAGCTGACGTGGCAGGCCTTAAATTTTAAACATGAGTTAACTGATGTGAGTGGTCTTATTGTACAGTAGTTCGTTTTACTGTTTTCTCTTGTGTGTGTGGTTTTTTTTAACTGTGATTGGCGATACCTTGAAATCAATGTTACGTATGTTGAGGTTGATCTTCAGTGTTCTGTGCATTATACAATAATTTAAGATCAGGTGTGACACTAAACAACTACAAATGTTAACTATGGTGCAGACTAGGATTTCATTTTAAAACCCCACACGTTGTAATAAAACTAACATTACTAGCCTTGCCAATCCAAACGATTTACACAAAACAACTTTTTTCACATAAATTAGGTAGATCTTTCAAAGGCAAACATGCATTGTTTGCTAAACTGCAACATACATAGATCAAAGTTATATATCCATATCGCATTAGCGCTAAGGATGGCATGCATGGGCGTGGATTTAGCCATCACCTATGCCCATGAACTATATGGTACCTTCATCGTATAAAAGTAATCACCCATGCTTGTTGTTGGGGATTGTACTTGTTCTCACGACTAAACCGTGGCCTATGAATTATCCATAAACCATAATGGTTGTCTACTTGTTTATCGAAGCTCAACGACTTATGTAACTTGGTATATGTGAAGTGGTAGTTGTCGTGTAGACGCATCAGGCAACTGGAATTGAATTAGCATACATATTATGCGTTTGTAAAAGTGTCGTAATAATGTTTTGAAAATGATTTGTGAATCATTACATTAAAGTATTCGTGTTTTGCAAAACTTTCTTCTAAACAACAATAACACATTTTTCTAAAGCCCAATTCCAAACACTTTCTTAAAGCACAAGGTGCAGTGAATGTCACACCTCGCCACTCCAACGTGGTAAACTCGTTGCCCTTCGCCACCACACCGTCACACCTCGCCATAGGAGGCCTCGTCGTCTGCACGACGAGGAAAGAATCTGTCCTTGTTTGTACTTTTCTTCAGTAACAAGGATAGAGATAGAGAGAGGTTTTGATGTAGTGGGCCTCAAATGAGTAAGATGAGGTTAATTGTTAGTGGGTGGGGGGGGAGGGTTAGTTATGGAGGTTTGTTAAAGTGATGTGGCACCCTGTGAGCCCCAAATGAGGAGCTTCACTTCCTCACTGCACCTTGTGCTCTTAAACACTTATGCAAATCGGCACCCCCTACGTGTAGCGTGAAAAGGGTTATATCAACATAAATAACAAATTCTTTGAAGATCAAATAGACAAATCATACCAATTTATTTTTTCACCAAAACAAAAAAACTCACTAACCATTTTATTTTTTAAAAGAAATATCTTACAAACGGTAAATCGTCAAACGACAAAAAAAAAACCATTACGACGAGAATTTTATTATCTTTCAGTAGATAGCACTTCAATATATTTTCGATGAACTTTTTTCGAGCTTTTATTTTTAGGGCTATAATTTGCGTCCTGAAAATCACATGTGATTTGTAGAATCACTTATGATTTGTTATTTTGAAAATCACGTGTGATTTTATTTAGAAAATCATGTGTGATTTCAAAAATCACATATGATTTGTGAAATGATATTTTAAAAATTACATATGATTTTAAAATAATAAATCAAATGTGGATTTACAAATCATATGTGATTTTTTAAGAAAAACTCAAAGAAAAAAAAAAGTTCGTCGAAAGTATATAGAAGTGTCTCGCTAAAGAAAGATGATTTAATTCTCGCTATGATGTTATGATTCGTTCGCGTAACGATTAACCATTTGTGAGATATTTAATTTTTAGAAAAAAATGAAAGTTGGTTTTTTCTTAGTTTAATGAAAAAATAAATACTTGTAATTTATTAATTTGATCTTTAAAGAATTTGTGATATACATTATTTTTCTTCTAAGGCTAGTAGCAGTAGGACGTAAAAAATGGGTCATGATCGGTCATGCCACTGTGGGAAAAAATGAATATCGGTCGAGTTGGTTAGTTTTGGGTCTATCGGTCTAAATAACGATCGATTGTATACACACAAAATTCCACAAAAAACTATCCGTTTGATATTAATATATATATATATATATATATATATATATATATATATATATATATATATATATATATATATATATATATATATAATATATATTATATATATATATATTTTAAAAAAACTTTACCACTTTACAACCTTATAAATATCAACCTCAAACACACTTCTAAACACACAATTTCAAACAACATTTCTATCAATGCCTTCAAACACATTCTTTTAATTATGTCTTACGAGCTATTTTTTTGTTCTTCGTCTTCCGACAATGATGAAGTTATTAGTGAGTTTACGGAGTTTGTGGAGTTTGCTTGGAACGCTTACCAAGCATCACATCCAAAAGTTTCACGAAGGACATACGTAGGGATCATGAGGGTGCTCATAATCGTTTAGTGACTGCATACTTCTTTGAAAACCCGCAGTTCGACGAAAGAACATTCTGTCGGCGGTTCCGAATGAGCCGATAACTATTCACACAAATTATTCGAGAGGTAACCGATTATTCTCCTTATTTTCAACAAACTCTTGATGCTAGGGGCATACCTGGTATTAGCCCATTGGTCAAGTGTACTGCGGCCATTCGTCAATTGGGATACGCGGCCGTTCCTGATTCTCTTGTCGAGAATCTGGCAGTGGCTGCAACAACATCCTGTGAATGTCTTCGTAAGTTTTGCACGGTTATCATGGAGTTATATGGTGCTGAGTTTTTGCGAGAGCCCACGTATTCTGACCTTGAAAGATTATATGCTCATCACGAGCATAAGCATGGGTTTCCTGGGATGATGAGAAGTATTGATTGTACAAGTTGGGAGTGGGAGAATTGCCGAAATGGTTTGAGAGGTCAATATGCTAGGGGTGATCACGGGCCACATCCATTCATTTTATTGGAAGCGGTCGCCTCCCAAGATTTATGGATTTGGCATGCGTTCTTTGGTGTCTCCGGGATGAATAACGACGTAAACATTTTACATCGTTCCCCTGTTTTCAATGATATCAAATCTGGGAGAGCACCAGACCTTGAATTCGAGGCTAACGATGTACCTTATAAAAGGGGATATTATCTTACTGACAGGATATATCCACAATGGTCCATTCTTATTAAGTCCATTTAAAATCCTCCCACGGGTGATGAAAAAAGAATATTGTATAAGAGGAAGCACGAAGCAACAAGGAAAGATGTGGAACAAGCTTTTGGTGTGTTAATGAAGAAGTGAAAAATGCTTAAAGTTCCGGCTCGAGGGCTGTATAAACAGGATCTTCAAGATATTATATACGCATGTATCATATTACATAATATGATCATTCGACACAAGCAGCGGGCAATATGTCCTACATGGTTCAAAGATGAGGGTCACCGTGATCACGATCCCTTAAGAACGCATGAAGAATCTTTAGTAGTTACTCATGAGCTCCAGGACTCATCAACTCATCTACACTTAAAATCTGATTTGATCGAACACATTTGGAGAAATCGTAGAAATCAAGTCAATCAAGAGAATGAAGACGAAGACGGTAGTGACGATGACGATGGGAAAGACGATGAAGAATTTTTGTAATGTTTTTAATTTTATTTGAATAATTTACGTAATGTTTTTAATGTTTATTTGAATTTAGTATCGTAATTTTTTTATTTTTAATGAATTTTAAATTTGTTGTTTAAAATATTTGAATTTAAATAAATTAAAAAATAAATAAATAAATAAAAAAATCTCGGTCATCGACTCTGGTAACTTGGTCATATCTGGTTATCGGAAAGAGAAAGCTGATGTGGCAGGAGATGACCCGGGTCACGACTGTGCATAGCCTAATAGTGTTTTATGTCAAGCATACTAGCATCCAAAAATCATCATCTTTGTCACCCATTGTCATCCGGTCATCCATAGTTAGCCAAAAGGCTGTGATATACTGACCCTCCCATGTAGGGAGGGTGTGTTGACTTACCGTTGTCGTCGCTTGTACTGTCTGCTTTGTCGGCTTGTACATTCTTTAAAAATAGGTGGAGGCCCATGTGTAGGGAGGGTCCGGTTAGTATGACCCTTAGCCAAAATCAATGGGGTATGTTATACATAGTACATACCCTCCATATGAGCTATTTGTATAAACCGTGAAACACATGATACAATCGTTCAAAACTTGCAATCATTGAAAACCCATATAAATGATCCTTATAAACTGCCCCAAAATCAATTTGTCATTAAGACAACCTTAAAAAGCAAAGTAAATTAAATAAATTAAATATTTAGAATATCTTTTTCTTGATGAAACTTTTTCTAATACTTAAATTAAAAGTGAAACAGACAGAGTGGCACCATTTTTGTGTTGTTGCAACATTTAAATCAAATTTTTAATTTTTCTTTTGCGTAAGATTTCTCCAAGATTCACACACACTCCCAAACACACACACAACTCCCCACCCCCACAAACTCTCACTTTTTTCCAAATCTCACCACAATAACCTTCTTACTTTCACTCTGAATCTTGAAACCCATAAAAACTACACTATTACCAAAATTTTAACAAAATGTGTTAAAAAATTTCACATACCCTTTTGATAATTTTGTATTTCCTTGATGGGTTTTGATTTTTATCCAAAAGGGTCCTCAAATATATAAAAAAAACTGAATCTTGATTGATCTTTATGTGTCAAATGTGTGAAATTTCACATTTCCGACATGGGTTTTGATTTTTATCCAAAAGGGTACTCAAATATATGAAAAAAATTGAATCTTGATTGATTTTGTTCAGCAATGTGAGGTAAAATTTTCAAGATTTGATGTGGGTAGTTTTTTAATTGTGTTTTTTTTATTAGTGAATATGGTGGCTGCAATTAGTGAAACAAATAGTAATCAATCTAGGCCCCCATTGTTACCTAGTGAAAAAGATAATGGAATTAGTGTTAGTACTAATGGTAATAGTAGTAATAAATCAAGGCCTAAATCAAGGCAAGTGTCTTCTAGATACTTATCACCTTCACCATCTACATCATCATCTAGTTCAAATTTGGATTCAAATGTGAATTTGAATTCGAATTCTAGGAGATTTGCGTCTCCGGCGGTTAAAAGGTCGGTTTCGGCCGACCGTAGGCGACCCACTAGGCCGGATCTTAGTTTAAAATCGAGCAATGCTGGTGCCGGTGAGGTGTCGGCTGCAACTAAGCTTCTTGTAACGTCTACTAGAAGTTTGTCTGTTTCGTTTCAAGGGCAAGCGTTTTCGTTGCCAGTTAGTAAAACTAAGGCGACGCCACAGTCTCCGAATTTAGGTAGTATGAGAAAAGGTGGTACGCCTGAAAGGAAAAGGTTGGGTACGCCTACAAGAGGGAAGGTTGATAGTGGAGTGTCGGATCATGTGGAGAATACAAAACCGTCTGATCAGCATAGATGGCCTGGGAGAACCCGACAAGTGAATCAAACGGTTTTGTCGAAAAGTTTGAGTCTTGATTGTGGAGTTGAGAAGGGGAATTTAATGGGATCGGGGAATGTGATTATGGCGTTACATCAGAGTATGAATTTGGATGGTAGACGGTCGTCGATTGATAGTGGTAGATTGAGTCTTGATCAAGGGAATTTCGTAAATGATTCGTCTATGGTGACAAATGATCTTACTTCGGATACTGATAGTGTGTCTTCTGGTAGTACTTCTGGTGTTCAAGAAGGTTTTGGGTTGAGCCGTTCTCGTAGTGGAGCTAAAGGGATGGTTGCATCCGCCAAATTTTGGCAAGAAACGAATAGTAGGATGAGAAGGTTACAAGACCCGGGTCCACCTTTTTCAACTAGTCCTGGTTCAAAACTAGTGACCCCGTCAAAATCGGCTCTTGCTAAGAAGTTCACGAGTGATAGTCCTTTATCTTCACCAAGAACCATGGCTTCACCGAATAGAATGAGACCTGCATCACCGAGTAAGTTTATGACTTCGTCAGGGGTGTTTTCACCATCGAGAGGGATGATTAGTCCAAGAAGGAATTCTGTTTCGGGAACAATTAGTACTAGTTTTAATGAAACGCCTTCGGTACTTAGTTTTGCTGTTGATGTTCGAAGAGGGAAAGTTGGCGAGAATCGGATTGTTGATGCACATTTGTTGAGGCTTTTTTATAATCGACAATTGCAGTGGCGGTTTGTTAATGCTAGGACTGAAGATACATTGTTGAAGCAGAGTCATAGTTCAGAGGTATGATTACTAATCACTAAGTTTCTATGTCAGATTCCGGTATTCATGTGTTTCTGTTTATACGAACATGGCATTATCTTGTCATGTTGCTTTGTCAATAAGTCATATTAGCTTAGTGATCGTATTTCCCTCTTTAAAATTTCGCCCCTTTTTTCGGAAAAAGTTACATTGCGCTAATGATATAGCTAACAATAACATAAAGTACATGCACCAGATAATATTGATGGTTCTTAATCAGCTATTGATTACTTAGCAATACCCTCACAGTTTGTAAAAGATAGTAACATTTATGGCGTATGTGAACATGACATTATAATATTATGTTGCTAAGTCATAACTGATAAGAAGGGAGTCCAACGGTCCAACCTCCAAACAAAGGCACTATTGGTCTTACTCCGTATTACTTTGTTTAAAAGTTATCCCATTTTTGTTATAAGTTACATTCACTAATGATATAGGATGCATTAGAAAGGAAAGTAAATTGCATGTGATTAATGTTGATTGTTGCTAGTGATCTTGTAGTAAATTGCACGTGATTAAGTGGTTGGTGTGAATCACTAAATCTGATTACTTAGCAATACGCTCTCTACTTTGAGAAAGGTACTGTTTTTTTTTCACTATCTACTGTAGACATAATTACTATGGAGGGAGTCCAACCTCTGAACAAATGCATTAGTGATCTCATTTCCTTTTTAAGTTGCCCCTTTTTGGAAAAAGTTTCATCCACTAATGATATAGCAAACTCTAGCAAGCAAAGTACATGCACGGATTAAATGTATAATGCTGATGGTTGGTATTTGGCATAATTGGTCGGTGGAGATAAATCATGATAGATATCTGTCAAAAGTGTAGCCTCACATCTCTAAATCAAGTATATCTTGTCTTAATAACTTTGCAACATGCTCTTGAGCCGTTGAAAAGAAGTTGGCATGTCCTCCTTTAATTTTACAACATCTCTAAATGTTTTAGCTTATCAAGATGACAGCAGAGGGCGTTTAATTTTACAAACCCTACATTGTCTTTGGCTTTCCTACTTGGAGTAATACCACCCAAATGACCTCTGAATCAAGGCAAAGCAAAAGTGTTCTGCATGCGGCACAGCGTACTTTATCTACTTGACAACAGGAAACTTTTTCCAATGAATGCCCCATTGGCTTCTATAATCCTTTTTGTGTTAAGTAACATCCTCTGCTGTCATCTTGATAAGCTAAAACAGTTGTGCCTCTTTCATAGAGAATCTTATGACGATCCTGTTTCTAGATTCTGCCTTGAAGAGATCAAGATTCATAATGGACCTTTTACACAAAGACATTTTGGCGGGCGTGTACATTTTGGTTTAGGCAAACAAAAACCACTTGATAAGTTATATATAAGAGAGAGATGTGGCAATTTTAAGCCATTTTGTGAACAGGCCGATTTGGCTTAATGGCTTATGTTATATCTCTATCTAGTCAAACGGGTAAAATAAATAAATAAATAAGCTTAAAAGAGATTGGGTCAAACGGATGAAAAGTTTTTCAAAAAATTTGGTTAAACTTTTGCAATAACGTAAAATTGTAGTCATTTATAATACTATTTATTTATCAAAAAAAAAAAAGAATGAAAAACTATGATTTATTATGTTACCTGGCCTGTTTTGACTCGTACCAAAAATAGATCTTAGTTTCCATATTAACTCATACTTCGTACTAAAAGATGAATCATTTTTGACACATATAAGGATGGATTATAAAACTGAGACCTATGAAAGAAGGTGGTGAAGGATAACATGGGCCATGTAGTTAGAAAATGTACTATACGTCCTAAAGTGCCTAGTTGACGCTTATTTGACCACCCAACAAGTATTATTCTAGGAGTGCTTCATGACCCTTCTCAAGAGAACATATTAGGTTCTATTTCTTAGATTTCTTCTAACTATAAACTCGATTAATGAGAATACTACCAACTCGAGTTCCCAGAAAGTTTTCAAATGCTGCAACTTTTTCTGTCACCATTCTCGTGTGCTATTTTTATTCTCAATCCAGATTGAAACAGTTTTAGCTGTCATAGCATTTTCAACTACATAAAGTTTTAAAGTAGACCAGGTTATGTGTTCCACTGGCTTATGTTTAGTAGAGGTGGCAGAATGGGCATGTCCAGCGGGTTGGCTAACTAAACGGGTCATTGTTTTTGTGAATAGCTACAATGTTAAACATGTTTAAGGAACCTATCTTGTTACAATATATAACCTATATAAAATAACACTTCGAGAGACTTGTAACCTGTTTGACCCATCTGACCCACTTCCCTCTAAGCTAATTTGTTCTTTTGGTCCATTTGACTTGTTAGGGGGGTAAAGCATGAACCCAAATATACCCTTTCCGTAAATGGTTGATATCGCCGCCTTCTAGTGTATAGTCTTATGTTGTTTAACCTATATCATTGCTAACTAAATCATTAATATACATATGTCTGGCCTAATGATCTAAATATTTGCTTTATGTTTCAGAAAAATCTCTGGAATGCATGGATTACAATCTCCGATTTACGTGACTCGGTTACCAAAAAAAGACACAGGTTGCAGTTGCTGAGGCAAAAACTCAAGTTAGCCAGCATTCTCAAGGAACAAGTAAGTTATTTATTTTCTCATTGTTTAAAATGGAAAGCAATCTCGTTTTTTTATTTAACTGTACCTGAAGTTCATCATTTTTTGCAAATATAGATAGCTTTTCTTGAAGATTGGGCTTCTTTGGATAAAGATCATTCTGTATCATTGCTAGGAGCAATTGAAGCTTTAAAGGCTAGCACTCTTCGTCTTCCAGTCGGTGGAGCAATAGTATGTCTGCTTGTTATTTTACTGTTTCACCTTTCTCCTTTCCATTAGTTTTGAGATTTTTATTTATTTATTTATTGATTTATTTTTTAAATTTTTTCAAATGCTTATGACATTATGTTGTGTTAATCTCATCAGGCTGACCTCCAAAGTATGAAAGATGTTATAACTTCAGCACTCGAGGTGATGCAGGCCATGTGTTCATCAATATACTCTCTTTGTGTGAAGGTAATTTCCCTTTGATTTTGCCAAAACTTTGTGGCAATTTTGGCAGCTTTCCTTGGTCCATTCGGGTTATGGTATATCAAGAATTTTTTTCTAAAATTCGTGTTAAAATGGAGCAAGACATAAAAAGTTGACGGTCGCCCAAAGTGTCTTTTTATGATGCATAATAGTATTAAACAACTTACATCGTCTTGCTAGTCTGAGGGGTGTTTGGGATTCCTTGTTTTTCTGCTTATGCTGAAGTAGATAAGCAGCTTAAAAATAAGAACTTCAGGAATTAGTGTTTGAATTTCGCTTATGCTGTAAGCCTGTAAAAGAATACGAAAAGTAGATAAAATTAAATAAGAAAGCTAATTTTCATATATTTAAAGGTTTTTATATTAGACACGAGAGACCGGAAGCAGCCTCTCTGCCTTAGGTAGGGGTAAGGCTGTCTACGTCTCAACCTCCCCCATACACCGTCTTCGACGGTATTGGGACCCATAACCCGTGGAAGACGGTATTGGGAGTTACTTTACTTTACTTCTATATTAGACACGAGAGACATAAAGTTATTGAAAACTGCACTTTTATACTTTCATATTGTCATATCTAATTCAAAAAACTACTTC
The DNA here is from genome assembly GCA_021014915.2 of Artemisia tridentata subsp. tridentata. Lineage (NCBI taxonomy): Eukaryota > Viridiplantae > Streptophyta > Magnoliopsida > Asterales > Asteraceae > Artemisia > Artemisia tridentata. The sequence goes on from CP139509.1 coordinate 78,302,169, forward strand.
GTATAAAAAAATTTGAAATTGAGCTTTCTCATTTCTTTTTACCTACTTTAAAGCTTTTATATCTAATAAGCACTAGTTGAGCAGTTCCCAACCTCCTTAATTTACCCCTAAGTGAGCAGATAACAGAAGCAATTTTTTGGAATGGCGATGAACCCAACCTGAACTTATAGTTAGATAATATTATTTTACAAAACTTATCTTAAAAAAATCTAATTGTTGGGATTTCGGGTCAGCCCAACCTGAACCAAAGATGTATCGAAGTTGACGGTTTCTTAGCCTTAAATCAGACACAATCTTGATTTTTCAGGTGGAGGAAGCGAATTCAATGGTCACGGAGCTTGCAACTGTATGTGCAAAAGAGCAAACTTTGCTTAGGTTTTGCAAAGGTTTATTGTCAATGTTAGCAGCCCTCAAGGTAAAAGAAAATTTTAAAATATTGCCAATGTGACGTACTCATTTTTGTTTAAAAAGCTTATTTAATAAATTTATTGTAAACGAATCCAACAGGTGAAAGATTGTAGTTTGAGAACGCATATGTTACAAACCAAGTGTGTGAAAAAACTACATGTGTAGAACTGATCTTACATTCAAGAAAACGCTAACATTACTACAACAAGTGAAGAATGAAGTTTCCGAAGTTAATAAAGTAGCTGACTTTTTGGCTCGTGGCTTTCGGGTTTTTATTTTTCTTTTGGAGAGTTTGTCGTGTATTTTCTTGTGTATTTCATTTCGGAAATTAGCAAGGAAGGAATAGTAGTTTGTGACTAACTAGTGTAGGGCTGTTGCATTGTATATATATATAGGATGTGTAATTGCACTCTTGATTTCTTGTAATTTGGTAAAAAGTTTGGAGCATTGCTGCTATTAAAATGATACCATTTTTGAAGCCATCCTTTATCTTTGCATGTTAAAAAGTTTGGATCATTTGACCGACTAATCTACGGGGTTTGAACCCACCGCCACACATACTCAAACCGGGCAAAGCTCTCCTTTTACAAGAGAGATTGGTGTTTTGATATGAAACCAGACCGGATAGTACTGGTTTGTTGTTAGGCTGGACACAGTCGATGACCCAAGCGACCTGGGTCACCGGCTGCCACGTCAGCTTTCTCTCTCCGACGACCAGACATGACCAAAGTGCAACAGTCGATGAAAAGTGTATTTTTTTTTATTTATTATTATTATTATTATTATTTTTTTTTAATGTGTTTGTGGGTGTGTGTTTGAAACTAAGTCGAATAATAGACCGATATTGCCTTTGCATAGCGACCGACCGATATCTAACCAATGCTCCACATCCGAACGACCGAAGTGAAAGTCTGTCATTTAACTTGACCGATCGACTTTTTCAGGTCGAGTGTGTCTTGCCTTATGGCATTTTGGATGCTAAGAATCACAAAGAAAGAATAAGAGAATTTCAAAATAAGCTTGATTCTTAAATTTCTAGGGTTCTTATCCAATATGCCTAATTGAGTACATAAATTGGTAACAGACCCAGTTGTGACTACCCAAATTAACCTCCAAAAGACTACTAAACTTATAGTTTCCTGTATTTTAATACTACATACATGCTTCATAATCTCCTTTTTTTCCTTCTCGAGAAGTATAATGATGCCCACCAGGTGATTCGATGAAAAGTTTATGACACTGAATATCTCCCTTTTCGTGAAGGAGTTGATTTAGCTTCGTCGGGATTAGCAGAACCAAGACTCTCGGATGAATCCGACCCACTATTCTCTCCAATCCCACCTTTTCTTGACCAGATCTTGGAAAATATTTTCTTAGTTGCAAGTAGGCCTTTGACTCTAGGAATTGCACTCTTGTCCGATACAGTGCTTTTAGGACCACCGTGTCTCATTCTTAACACCGCCAGCTCATCTTTCAAAGCCTTGAGTTCCTCAACTGTTGCAACACCGTCCCAGTCATCTTCTGGGGTTGATGTATGTCTTCCATTTGACACATTGAGAGCTTTGATTGATTTGGGAAGATCGGGAGTGCTGCTGCCAGAAGAAGTAGCTGCTCGGGCTTGTTCAAAGAAGAGAACTTGCACCACAATGCGCAGAGGAAGCCTCTCATTTTGAACAGCGTGCATGCATGCATCGACAGAAAGCTTCTTGCAGTCCATAAGTTTGCATATTCTCTTTCTTTCACTCTTACTGATCCCTGGATGTACCTGCATCAAGATAACAAAAATGTAAGAAAACGATCACATTAGGTCGGGGTGTTTAGAATTGATTATTTCAAACTGTTTATCTGCTTAAAAAAATAAGCACGCACCAACCTGCTAATTTTTTAATTGCATGTCTGTAAATAAGTGTATAAAGTCTTACAGAAACTGTCAAAACTGCTTAAAAAATAAGCAGTTTTAAAGCTCCCAAATTGCTTAGATAAGTACATATATATGGTGCAAGCTTTTACCTTGAGATACGTATCAATGGCTCGATATAGCCCATCATGAGAAGTTCTAGAAGCACCCGACACCATGTCTGCAAGATCAACAAACATCCCTAGTGGTAGATTAGGATCTTTTGCTATTTCAGCTAAATACGCATCAACCAATTTAGCCACCATTAGTTTTGAAGCTTCTGATAAAATCCCACCCGTCGTCCTTCCGCTTTCTTCATATTCACCGTTCTGATCTCCAACAGTAAACTCTTTCACCATATCATGAACTACATTCACATCATAAATCACACCCTCTGTCTCACCATCACCTTTCGCTTTAATCAAAAGATCTTCCACTGTAGCCTCTTCAAGCTGTTGACCTATCCGTTTGACTAACTCCCTTTTCACCATTTCACCCGAATCCACCAAAATCGCCATTTTCAACAACTTCAACAAGAAACCACACGAAACACAGCCTTTTTCAGATGGTAATAACCAAGCGATAATGTCAACTACAGACCTAGCTTTTGGGATATCACTACTGTGAACAATACCCCTATTTAGACCTGGTAATCTTCTTAAAGCAAAAGCCTTTAACGCTTCACCAATCACTTCATTAGAAACCAAATTTTTGTTCTTAATACTAACAAGAACTTGTTTGTATAAACCTATTTCCAGCTCAGCTAAGTCCTCGACCCACCAATCATTTGGAACCGTACGGCTTCTAATCCCTTCATTCAACTCGCTTTCAGGTTCTATTTCCTGTGTCAGTTTCTTACGGTTATAAGTATACGACCAGTCAACTTTTGAGACATCAACTGAAGCCCTTGAGGCTATTGAGTTTATGCAAAGGTTGACCAGTTTCGGTTCTTCAGATAAAGATGATGTCATGTATTTTGTTGTTTGAAGTACGATGATCGAGTCTTTCCAGCTTCTGAAGATGCTTGAGTTGAGGAAAACGCTTATCTTGTAAACGAGGTTGCCTTTGTCGATTGTTTCATACATTTCAAGGTAGTCAGCAGCACAATATGTGGAGATAACGTTGTATGCGTTTAAGGTGATTGTCATGCCATAACAGAACTTAGCACATATCTCGAATGCTGAAGAACCTCCTGGTATTTCGTGCATGTCAATCTCGTTTCCATCCCCTTCGGTTGTGCTTCCAACTAGTTTCTGTAAGCGACCGCTCTTGGACAAAAGGGGAAACTGAAACAAAAGAAAAAACATTTTTTTTTTTGGTTATAGTTACCAAAAAAGAAACAGTTCATTCTTTGTGACATGGTACGAGGGTTGTTTGTATCTCTTTTTGAAAGTAATTATGTCGTAATCAGTTGTGGTAGAACTACTAGTTGTTGAAAATAGTGTTTGGATGTGCTTTTTCTGATTTTCAAACGAAGTTAGTAGACAAAATGATATTTTCTGAGAGGATCTAAGGAATGTAAAAAAGAGTAAATGTGTTGAAATAATCGATAAATAAGTATGTTCTTTTACACTTAACTAATCAGTTTTATGTGAGTAACTATACAAAACTGATTATTTGATCTTTAAATCATTTGTTTATCAGAAGCAAGATTTGTTTATGCAAACGTTCAAAACTTGCTACTGCAATTTTAAGTTGCAATAAACAATTCCAAGATGGAAATCCAAACACACCATAGATCTAATGTACTTGTTCTCTTGACTGTGACATTGGATGCGGTATGCTAGGATTCGATCCCCACATGTTTTAAATGTTTATTCTGTGTAAATGAACGAGCATACCTTGTGCAAATAGAACTTGGAATCGCCTACATTGACGATCACATCCGTGGCCAACTCTGAAGTCACATACCTACATATATATGTAATTGTCAATCAAAACTCCAAAGTCAAATCACTTACCTATCCAGATAGATTCCTTCTTTTTATTCTTGTTCCGTTTCATTATTCATAAAAAGGTTGGTTTTGGACCCGATGCGACCCTTTTTTAAGGGGGTGTTTGTACTTATATAAACCAAAAAGTGTCAAAAGAAGCCACAAAAAGTGAGTTTATGAAACATAAGCCAAAACCAAATAAGCCATAAGTCGGCTATATAAGCAGAAACAAACACCCCCTAAGATTGCATCTTAGGCAATGTTAAGTTGTTTTTGGGTCCGATTTATATCGGGAAAAGTTAAGATCAACACTAGAACCTATTTCATTATTAAAGAAGTAACAGATTATACTTAGAAGTTCAGGGTGCGTTTAGTTAGAGAAAAAATTGTCTTGTTTTCTATCTCTAGTTTCGTAAAAATTTGGTAGGAAAATTTATCTCCACAAAACACTTGAAAATATAGAAAACGCGTGTAGTTGATGTTTCCATTTTTTATTTTGAAGAAAGGGAGGGGGTTGTGGGTTACAAAGGAAAACAAGGAAAACATCTAAAATTTGTTTTGTAATTTTCCTTGTTAAGTCAGGAAATAGAGGATTTTGTATTTTGCAAAACATTTTGTTGGAAACGCTTATTTGAACGCGATCTCTGTTTTCATTGTTTTCCACAAAATTTTTTTTTGAAAAACAAGAGTTTTTCACCAACTAAACGCACCCTCGATGTTTCTAGCAAAAAAAAATAGATGCCCAAGAACTATATCCTTATTTCTTGTATAGGGAATAATCAAATCTCACCATTTAAGTCGTTCACACCTTTTTTTTTAAATATTTTGTGGGTCCGATTTATATCCAAAAAATAATTTTATGGGACTAGAATTAAATAAATCACAGCTTCTATTTTTAGAGTATGTTTGTAATGCAAAACATAGCTTAAACATAAAAATACAAAAGAAAAATAAAGGAAAAAAATGACAAAAATAACCAATTTTACAAAACATATTTTACCAAGTACCAAATTTTTATCCAAAAATCAAACTAGCCATGAAAATAAAAAATCTCAAGGTTGTAAGCCAGCAAGGTCAACCTTACTGTTTTTTTTTTTTTTTTTTTTTTTTTTTTTTTTTTTAAATCGCAAGGTTTGCGATTTTATTAAAAAAAATTTGCAAAGGCTTACTAGTTTCATGGGTAATTTAGCTTTCTGAATAAAAATTGTGTACTTGGTGACATATGTTTGTAAAAGTGTAAAACTGCTTATTTTTGGCATTTTCCAAAAAAAAAAAAAGGCACCAAAATATTTTGTAAACTGTTTTACGAAACCACTACTGATCCTGACATAGAGAGTTGAAATGTGTCGAACAAGTAAACATAAAGA